>JASCZI010120837.1:203072-217835 GCA_036250425.1 Stylosanthes scabra
CGACCTTGGTGAAATTAAATTTCTATCCAACGACCAGTCTATGCTCGTGTAATCAAACTGCATTGACCCGCCAGTGCTCCAGTCTACCGGAGAAGATGCACCGGATGTGGCTGCTGATCCTAGTCCGGAAAAGAGGCCTAGTGAAGAAGCAACAGGGAGTGACGACGATGGACCAGTTCTACTCCACATATTATTTCCTCGATTGATTGCCTGGGGATCTACTGAATTGCTGCTGCCTGCGACAAACTGCTGTGGAGGTTGATACTGAAGTTGGTGATACATCTGATTAGAATTGAGGAAGTTTGGACTAAGGCTTCTACTGGTAGGAGGGTGAGACATAAAGCCATTAGACCTCATAGCTTCTACACCATTGGATGGATACCAACTAGCAGCCATACCAGGGGGAGAGGAACTCATGCTTGTGGCTGGAACCGGCTTTGCATTTACAGTTTGAGACCGCTGCATCACAATTACTGGTTCCCTAGCTGCATTATTGGACTGAAGGTTCTTAAAATCACCTCCAACAGCCATATAACGAGCTTCAGTCTTGGGAAGTGGGGGAGAAGGTTGCAAAGGTGGTGCCAATGAATAAGAAACTGATGGATTAGATCCTGCACTGGGCCACCTTTTGTCGGCTGGTACGGTAGCTTGTTGGGGTTTTGTCCATTCAGACTTGGTTTGTATTCTCTTTAGAGGCTGCATGTTTCTATTATTCGATTCTGAAGGTACTCCTACTGTAGCTGCTCCCTTTGTATAGTTAAAATCCTTCTCATCTTTTTTAGGTTGATTAGGCAAGGGAACAGGTTTTGTTTGCAGCCTTGGACTTACAACTCCTGACTGCTTATCATTGCTAGTAATAGTAGTATCACCAGGTTCTTCCTGCTTTGGTGAAGCAGATTGATTATTTTGCTTCAATTCTCTTAAGGTCTCTGCTGCTTTATCAAGATCACCCTCACAGTTAACAACCACTCTTTCAACCTCCTGTTTTGAACAACCATACCTTGTTTCCAGGTCTGCAAGCCGGGCAAGCTCTTCTGATATGTCAATTTTCAAATTGCCGGTACCTACATTTTTATCCTTCTGACTTTCTGTTTCTTCACATCCTTCAAACAGCCATGCTACTGATTCCTCCACCCTTCCCTCATTCAATATCAATGCCATTGTTGCCCGTTCGTGAGAAAACCCCATTGCCACAAGCTGTTGAGCAAGCGATTCTAGCTTCCTCAACATAAGATAACCACTACATCGCTCATGCAACTCTTGTGCTCTCCTTTCCTTCTGGCGCTGATGTTTTCTCTCATTCTTCTGGCGGATTTTCTCTCGCTTATCATTATCAGCTCCCGGTACAGTATCCAGTCGAACAGGGGGATTAGAACCTTTTTCTTTATGGTCTTCGGACTCACCGGACCAACTACCATTATTAGAAACAGAATCATACTCAACACCCGAAACAGCAGAGCCATTGGCATGTTCGTCTGTCTCATCTATGTTCCGGAATCGACCATTTGACTGTATTGGTGAGGTAGATGTTGCTGAGGTTTCGAGACTATGGAAGGTTCCTAGTAATGGGTTGTATGCACTTGCTGGAATGCCAGCTACTCCATTACCAGAGCCTGATGGCTTTGCAGAAGCCTTCTGAGCTTCCTTGGTTGCCTTTTTGTCTTTAGACTTGGATCGGGATGCAGGAGACATTTCCTTACAAAAGCAACTGGCCTACGATATTTAACGAAACCACATTATTCTCTTTAATTGGATGCTAAATGGACAGAGTACTATATATTTTACCAAATAATATTCTATTCACATCCCCCTCCCAGCCAACCGCAAAGGAGAGGGGAAAAAAGACAACAATTACATCAACACCAGTGAGTTGCAAATGTTATGGAAATCAGCATGCACTTGCAAAATGAAATCAACAGATTATTGATCAAACCAGTGAGAATGAAAAGTTGTTTTAAATCATTAGTTCAGAGTATATCATAGAAAAAAAGATCAGGGCAAAAAAGGCAACTGAAATTCAGAAGTATTGACACCATTACAATATTTAAGAACACAAACCAATAACTTTTCACGAGTATTTCCTACAGCATACAACACTTTAGGGATCTACAGAAAATGAACAAACACAAGAGAAATAGGTAAAAACCTGATTTTTTTTCCTTCATATTATTGACTGAGAAATCTAATGCAAGTAGGATATTAGACTAATTACAATCATTAAAGATCCAAAACATTGCAAACAAAAAAATGATGATGATCTTCTGCTGAAGGCTCCAATGAACACTGTCCCCAAAATTCTCAACGTATCAATCCTCCCTAATCAAAATTCAAAAATTTGCAAAGATAATACCTAGATTCTCCAAAAATTCCTATATGTAAAACACAAAAATTTCACACTTTCACACATAAAAACATCATATTCAGGATTCAAAAGCCTTGATCAAGGTAGAAGAGAACAAACGAATGGAGAAATCAACAATCACCAACGAGCCTCACACAATTCTCGCAATCAAGGATCGAAACATATACCCGAAATTGAACCAATTCAATCCAATCAGAATAAACAAAAGGGGGGGGGGGGGTAATGCGGAATTCTAATAACATAATTCGGTGATTCCACGAAACCCTAAATCTAAACACAAGATTCCTCACTCTCTGACATAATCAACGTGGCAACGTAAGATCATTGAAAATTAAAAGAGGGGAAATCAAAATATGAGAGAGGGAGAGGAGGAAGAAGGAGAATTAGGTAAGAACCTGGGCGTTTCAGAGAAGAAATCGTCGAATTAGAAGAAGAAGATGACGATGATGATGAAGATGATGACGACGACGATGATGGAGAGATCGCTATTGAATTTGCAAAATCGTTTAGAGAGAGAAAGGGAAGAGAGAGAAAATAAGAGAGAGAGAGAGAGAGAGATAGGTTTTCCGAGGCTGAAACTGAATTTAGCAGAATTAGGGTTTTGATTGGAAAATAAAAATTGAAAATAAAAATTGGACAAAATAATGAAAATACCGAACAAAATTGATGTTTAGGGAGTTTTTTTTTTATTTTTTCTACAACAAAAATATAACTTCTTATTGACCAAAATAAAGTAAACCTTTTTTTTTCCCCTTGACATGGAGGTAGGGTCAAAATTTTAGATGGAATTTATGTTGTGATAGATTAGTTCTTAATTTATTAGGGTAAAAATATCCTGACAAATTAAATAAAAAAATATTTTTTTAGTTCCAGTGAATATGTTATGTTAGTATTTTTTTTTTTTTGACTATGTTATGTTAGTATTTTAGTGCAATAAAAATTACTTATTTGGCTATGTAATTTAATTTTTTTAATTAATAAATTTAAAATTAATTTCTTTTAAAAATATTACAATTATAATGTATAATTGAATATTTATGTAAAAATATAACCAAAAGAATTAAAAACAATAAATCATATTATATGTATACTAAATCAACTATTAATGTAAAATATCTTTTATTACTTTTATAATAATTGGATTTTTTTAAAAACCTTAGAATTGAATTCAAATATAGAAAAAAAATATATATATAATCCTATATCATAGTCTTAATACTACGTTGTAATTTTCTCTTCAAATTAAAGAAGTACAAAAGAGTTCCTGTCTCTATCTTTGATTTTTAAAAAAATACCTATCTCCCCTGAACTCTTAATTATTGGAAATTCAGTAAAATAAATTATAATTAACGATCGACTAACAACTTAGTTCTAATTTTCTAATATTGTTTATTTCGTGATTGGTTTAAATATTAGAAACTCATATAATTACTCTAGCTAATTTGAATCAATGAGATATTTTATTTAATTGTGAAAAATTCAAAATGCACCAACATATTCCATAAATAATCTTTATCTTGGTAAAAAAAAAATAACAATTATGCTCTTTAATATTTTATTTTAAATGTCTAATAAAAATAATCTTTAATTTTATTAATGATAAAAATACTTTTAAGATTTTAAAAACTATAAAAAAAATACCGAATTATTAAAGAATATTAATTCCATTTATTACTTATCTCATTAATTATAATTAATTTTAAGAAATAAATTTAAAAGATTATTATTATCAAATTTAACCATTGATTATATATGATATCCTTCTAATTTCGAAAACCAAACCCCTAAACTGAATTAATTGAAAACACGCAAACTAGTGAAAATCTGGTGAATTTGTAGCAGTTTTTTAGGGAAAAAATTAGTTCAAAAAACAATTAAAAAAATTATTGTTATATCTATCTAATTTATCTTATTAAATTTCCGTCAAAATACTTAACTTTTGAATTTCTAATTTAATGGATTCAACAACTAATTCCATTTTTAGAATTTTTCTAGAATTTTCAGCACATCTATAATCTTAACAAACATAACAAATTCACAAAAGACAAATATCAAATTAAGAAGAATGAGAAAGTTAGAGAATCAAAGTTACGAAACAAATTCATCAATGATTATTATTATTATTTACTTTTTAACATAATTAATATCTTTTATTTTATCAGATTTTGTTTAATTATTTGTCATAGGTCATAGAATATATTCACTTTTTTTTAATTAAAAAACTTAATCCATACATACATAAATGATAAATATAAATATATAAATTTTATTTGAAATATATATTAACACATCAGTATTCTACTTTAATTTTTATAAAATATAAGAGATAAAAAGAATCTTTTATATCTATATCGACTTATATTTTTGCCAATCGATAATTTATAGCTCAAATACATTTAATCTCTTCCTCTAAAAACAGTATGGGATTCGAGCCTCTTTCTCAACATATTTTTTATTTTAAAAAAAAAGTTTTTTTTGTAGGAGGGTATTCTAAGCCGTTACACCATATTAAGTGCTGATTTCGGGGGTTTGACGTAGTCACATCCCTTCTGCATATATGCCACCATCAAAATTCGAATCCGGGACTAAACACTTAACCAACCCAAACTACTAACCACTTAACTATTGGACGTGGTTTTTTTTTTTTTGTGACATAGGGGGGACGTTGTTGATTAAAAAAAAAACTTATATCTTTACCGAATATATTTTTTTAATTTATTAATCTTGATTTGATGAAAGCTTATAAAAGAAGAAAGAAAAGAGGGGTCAACGTGATAAGTTTCAAAAAGACAAGAAGGTTTTATACCTTAGGACTCTCCTAGAATACCGCTTTCTTCAACTTCCATTCTCACAACCAAACCATAACAAACAAAACCTTTTCCCTTTCCCACTTTGCTGCTGCTCCTGCTTCTTCTTCTTCTACGTTTTGTTTCAATCTTCATCATCATATAAACCACCCCTCAGAAAAGGGGTTTTCATTATTTTCTTCACAAAAAAAAAACATGAGGAAGAAACTTGATACACGTTTCCCTGCTGTAAGTTCTGACCTTTCCCTTCTTTTCTTATACCCTTTTGCTCAAAGTTTGTTTCTTGATGTCTTGCATTTGTAATCATTGTGATTTTCTTATGTGGGGTTGTTTAATTTTCCATTCTTATGGTTCTTGTTTTATTCATGTTTTCATGTGTAAACTTGTTGATGAATTGGTTGGTATGCTATTTTGTTTATTATTGACAGGCTAGGATTAAGAAAATCATGCAAGCTGATGAAGATGTAGGGAAGATTGCTATGGCTGTGCCTCTTCTAGTTTGTAAGTAATTTAATCTCTTATTGAAAAAGATATGTAAATGTGTTTTTTTTTTCCCCCTTGTTATATGTTTTGGGGAATTTGTATCAATTTATCTCTTGTTTATGTATAATTGGCAGCTAAAGCATTAGAGCTGTTCCTGCAAGATTTATGTAACAGGACATATGAGATAACTCTTAGGAGAGGAGCAAAGACCATGACTGCTTTGCATTTGTAAGTCACATTATTGTTGGGTTTATTTTGGCTCCAATTTTTGTTTTTGTGTTCTTTTGTTGCCTTGTTGGTGGTGGCAATGATGCTTATAACAATAGGAGATCTTCGAGGTTGTTTCGTAGTTTTTCGGTGGATAGAAAATTGGACAATTTTTTGTATTTTGTCCTGAGATGGTTACCATACTATTGAAAGTATGCTTAGTCACATTATCCTTTCATGTTCTTCTATTGGTTATATATCCAAAGATGTTTAGGCTAAATTCGCTTTTATAATCTTCCGTTTATCGAATTTATATGAAGGCGAAGGCATATGAAATTTTAGGATAGGATTGCTTTCTGAATATTTTGCTTTATTTTATTGCTATGCTCCTCTTTCTAGTATCTAATTGCTTCTGTTACTTGTATCCTTGCCTTTTCAGAAAGCATTGTGTGCAGACATTTAACGTCTTCGATTTTCTGAAAGATATTCTCCACAAGGTTCCGGATTTAGGTGGTTCTGGCGTGTCATGTGATGATCGTTCTGTCACTAAGAGGAGGTTTGCGCCTTGGCCCTTGGTTGATTCTGATTTTTGTTTGTTACTTTGAAAAAATCTTCTCAGCTCGCTGAATTTTGTTTATCTCTTGTATCTTACATCAGGAAAGTCGCAGAAGGTGATGATAATGACAGCGACGAGGAGCAAAAGAGAAATAAGATGGTAATATATCAGCTGTTTACAATTTAAATTGCTTCAAACAAGAAGTTATATAACTTTTTTTCCTTGTATGAATCCGCATTGATTATCTGTGAAAGTGTACAATTTTTATTTTATCTTATAATTTGCGCAGCTAGAGGCTGCATATACTAGTGGCCGAGGCAGGGGTAGAGGCAGAGGTAGAGGCCGTGGCCGAGGACATAGAACGGCAGACCATGATCATGATATAATTTCACCTGTCAAATTTGAAGAAGAGTCTGATGTATTGAAGCAAAATGGCAAGCACACACATAGCAGTGAAAGCCCGGAAAATGTTTCGGAACATGAAGAAGTTAAGCCGAGTTTTTCGGTTAGCAAGCCAGCTGAATCGTGCGTTCGGAATATCGACTTGAATATGGCTCCAGATGATGAGGACATGGATTCATTCGACATGCCAGGTCCAGTTCCGGTAATGGATTCATCAGACACACTAACTCATGTCCCTGCTACCTCATCTGCGAAACAAATGGTAGAAGAAGAGAAGCATGAGGAATACCCCGGATGGTCCTTTTCGGATATGGCAGAGATGAGCATCGACGCCATTCAACTAGCGAACATAAACGGGAAGATAGATGAAGACGATGAAGATTACGACGAAGAAACATAGGTGAGTTACTCAGCATTAGTCTAACTATGAAATATTGGAGAACTAGGGTTAGATCTTTTAGGACTAGAGAGTTATGACAGATCCTTAGTGTTTAGGAAGATTAGGAAGGAGAGCATTTGATGATTTAGGGTTAAAAAATGTAGAGATGGTTTCTTTTTAGAAATATTTCACCTTAATGTAATTTTATAAGTTATCAATTTATGATCCGAAGGAAGCATTGCCTATGGTAGGCATCGCATTAGATTTTATGGTTCGTAATCTAATACGGTAGAACCGTAAGCAATGCCTTTAGTGTGCGACAGGAATATCCGAAATTATTCATCTTTATTTATAAAATTCATGATGAATCATAATTGTCCATTTAATTCTCCAAGCTCTTGCAAGATCACTTAAAATTTAACTTTTTTTGGTTACTACACTTAAATTTTACTAATTCTCACTTGTTTAGGGCTCTATGAACCATAAAACAACTTTGTTTGATAATATTCGAATCAAACCCTAAAATAGTTTCTGATATTGGTTGTATGCACTGAAATAATTCTCTAGATCTCAATTGCACTAATTACGTTCCTAGAACGATGCTACACTTGACGGAAAACGGCTGAAGGACTAACGTGGTGCATTTTTGCGAATCTCAATGACCTAATTGGTGCAACTAGGATTTCAAGAGCTATTTTAGTGCACGCGACCAAACGAACCACTTTGAAGTATAACTAGATAATATTCTTAGTATTTTTTTAAAATTTATTAATATTGGTTTGGCATCTTCTCTTTGGAATGATTCATAGATAAACACATAAATGGTGAAAGGCAAGTGAGACCCGTCATTGAGCATGCGTGACACAGATAATCAGAAGAAAGTTGGAGATACCCATAAAATAAATATAAAGCATAAAATAGGTAATATACGTGATACTCTAGTATAATACCCAAAAACAAATAAGAGAGATAAAGCAATTTTATCTATCTAAATTCTAAATGTTATCTTATGATTTTTCTTCTTGGAAAAGAAATAATTGGATCAAACCAGAAAATTCTACATCCCATTTTACACATGGATTAGAGATGTAACATTGATGTATGTATGTTTTTAGATACAGGGACAAGTGACAACTACAAAATGGAGCTTTATAACATTTTAAAAAGTTTTAATGAGATTTCATGTTTTTTTTTTCAAAAGGATCGTCTAATTATATTTATATTTTGAATAATTTTATTTGCATATTAAAATTAGTTACTAATGTATAATACATATTAAAATACAAAATATATGTGTCGTTTAATTTTTTTTTAATGTGTATTTAGTATTTTAATATGTATTATATAATGGTAGCTGATTTTGTAGTTTGATTTTGATATGCACCTAATATAGCTCTTATATTTTTTGGATAACTATTTAAAATCACGTAGACGAATTCAAATCAAATTCCAATCTTGTGGACGATTTAGATAATATAAATGTTAGAGATGGTTTTGATTTTACCCAAATCATATAGATTAAAAAGAGTGATTATATCTTAAAATAAAGTTAACATGTCGTTAGTATTGACATCTAATTAATTATTTTAAGATGGGATAATTGACTCAAATTTATAAAACTTCTTATTTTAAATAATTATTCCACTCTGCTTAAGGTTTTATTCTAAAGAAAATAAGTGATGGTTCATGAGCAAAAATATATGGAGTAAATAATTATTCCACTCTGCTTAAGGTTTTATTCTAAAGAAAATAAGTGATGGTTCATGAGCAAAAATATATGGAGAAAACATTATTCAATTTTTAACAGCTTCTATTTTTTTTTTTTTTTTTGGTTCAAAAGAAAAGGAAAAAAAAAAAAAGTGATGGTTCATGAGCTAGGAACACCGGGCCATGTGGGCTGAGGGTGCTGTAGCCTGTTATCCCTCCACTGTCAGGAGCCGAAGGTATTCGCTGCTCTGTGAAGCCAGCCTCACGCTGTACCCTCCAGTCTACGGGCCTAGAAACCTGAGCCTTCGCTCAAGCCACGAGGCCCAACTCTCGACTTGGAGTGGGCAGGCCAACATTTTGCAGCCCAATCAGCCCGACCCAGCATATCGAGAGCCATGTCCCATCACATTAGTGCCCCTACACAGGTTACAAGCTCGCGTTACCAAGCTCGGCGATAAGACTTCCTTCTCTTAGCGTTTATAAACAATGCTCTCTAACAATGTATGAGCGATGTGAGACTTAGGAAAGGTTAGAACAACTTAATTAACTCGTTGCAGTATGTAATAGCTTTTATCATAGTCCCTGCTACGATTATGGGAAACTGATACGTTCAAATTACTTAAAGATTTTTGGGAGGATTATCATTAGATAATTACAAGTAACAGGAATATGTAAATTGAATTCAACTGTGTTGATGAACGAGTAGTAGTATGTATATGAATGCTTTATTTCTACTAAATCAATGTAGACCATACACCAATGAAAACACGTGCGGATAATAATAACATATTTGGGACACTACCAACCACTGAAAACGTTGTCAAACTAACTATATAAAAAGGGACATAGTCTTATAGATAACAAATTAAGAAGGGCTAAAAGAACATCAGAGAGATAAGAGAATTAAAATGGCTACACTTGGTGGCTTTCGTGTGGTTGAAGGAAGCCAGAACAGTGTTGAGATTCAGAACCTTGCTCGTTTTGCTGTTGAAGAACACAACAAGAAATCGGTTCTTCTTCTTCTTCTTCTACTACTTTTTTGCTTTTATAAATTGGTCTAATTTTGTTTATTTATTAATTTGTGAGTTTTGATGCAGAATTCAAGGTTGGAGTTTGTGAGGGTGATAAGCGCAAAGGAGCAAGTAGTTGCAGGGAGCATATATGAGATAAGTTTGGAGGCAAAAGATGGTGAGAAGAATCAAGTTTATGAAGCCAAAGTTTGGGTGAAGCCATGGTTGAACTTCAAGGAACTGCAGGAGTTCAAGCTTGTTGCTGATATTGATAATGATAATGATAAGAATGATCATGATAATGCTGCTGCTTCAGTGTCTAGAGCATGGATCTAGCTAGATTTTTATTTATTTTTCACTATATATGATCATGTATATATGGAATAAATGTAGCATGCCTATTTTAATTCTGAAATACTACAAATATGTGTAACATATATACTCTTTAGTTTTATAGAAAGGATAAAAGATAAATATGTCCCTGACTTTTTTAAAATGAGATAAAATTACCTCTCATTTTATTGAAATACACTCATGCCCCCAACATTCGAGAAAACTGGACACTCCTACCCTTCTGTCAAAAAAGTGGAGGGCAATTTTGTCTCATTTTATCATAACTTTCACATGATCTAAACAAACGGAGGGGTAGGAGTGTCTAGTTTTTTTGAAGGTTGGGGTATGAGTGTATTTCAGTAAAGTGATTAGTAATTTTGTCTCATTTTAAAAAAGTCAGGGCCATATTTGTCTTTTACCCTTATAGAAATTGATATAAGATTATCTTCCTTTTGATTTTTTCTTTTTTTTTTTGACTTATCTTCCTTTTGATTGATTGTATTTTTGGTGAGATTTTGATTGATTTGTCCAATTTTTTAATTGTTTAGGGGCCGTTTTATGGTTTTCGAATCATTAAGGGGTGTCATGTCCAAAACGAAAAAGTCCAACGATGAGAAGTGTATTTACTCTTTTTTTTAAAAAAAATAAGATGTTTATGTATTCATTTATGTGTTTTCACATCTAATATATTTATACACCTAATACAAAGTCTAGCATATAAATTTTTAGTATAAAAAATGTAATATTACCGTATTTTATATAGAGTTTAATTTTGATGCACTAACAATATAAAGAATTTTACATGATCATCCAATTAGAATCATGCATTTACATGATTTTAGAAGTTTGTTTGAAAATTAATTATTTTATATGATGTGATAATACATGATTAAATATCTCTGTAAAACTCTTTTATTGATTTATGAAAACTAAATTCTTTTATATAAACATAAAAACCTTTTTACTATTGTCGAAATATATAAAGAGTTAAAAAAATTAATCTATGTTTATATTTATGTGCTAATATTTATATTTTTTGTGTCACCATAAAAAAAATGTTATGTAAGCGACAAAAATAACTGTTGCCAAAGAGGTCTAAAAAAAAGTGAAAATTTAGGAAGCCCATAGTTTGTTAACCAATAAATGGCTTTTTTTTTCTTATTTTCTCTTTCGTTTTTTACCACTTATTATTTTTCTAACTACACTTACTCCTATACCCTAATATTTATTCCGTAGCATTACTAAATAAAATAAAGTAAAAATGCTCTAAAATAAATGAGCATTCAAAACTTGAGCTAACACATACACAGGCAGCTTCCACATCTTTCTCTTCTTCCTCCTCTTTCCCAAGCAACACTCAAAAACCGCCGCGAAACAGCTTCCACCTCCGCTTCCCATGGCGGAAACCGAATCCACAGAAGCCAGCAACCTAGCCATCGTCTCACTCTACTCCAACTACCTCCGCAACCGTATTCGCTCTTTCTACCCCTTCCATCCATCCAATCTCCTCCGCTATCTCTCCAAACTCGCCGCTCCTTTCCGATCAATCCACCACCGCCAATGCATCCCTCTCCCTCTCCCTTCCAATTACCGCGATTCTTCCATGTACGTACGCTCATTCTAACTGAATTCTAAACGAAATCACGTGTTTCGAATTTCATTTCTCCGCTTTGTATAATGCTCCTTTTTCACGTGCAATGGAATGATATCTTGCAGGATCATAAAGGAATCTAGAGTTCATGGTGTATTGGAGGATATACTGGAACATGTTTTGTTGAACTTGCATAGTATAGAGAAGAATCTCCAGTTTTGGCAATCTAAATCAGAGGTTTTCTCCCTTCATTCGTTATTATCTTGATTTTGTTTTGATGCTCTCTAAGATTTAAGAGTTTTGAAGCATCTTTAGGTCATGATATTCGAAAAAAGAAACAATTGCATGTGTGTGTTGGTGAATACTCGGTTGAAGTTACTTGTTAAACACCATTAGATGATTTGACATATTTGATTATATTATGATCTAACGGTTTAAAATGACGTAAACCGACGACTTCATATGAAGTTAACTGCACATGAGTTTTCGCAGTGTGTTTTGTATGTGTTCTGCAAATAGTTATGCTTGTAATTTGTTTGTGTGTTCAGAAATCGGATGCTAGAAAGGCTTATTTCATGGTTTTCGAGAGGGGTCCGCGCGCTTGTATTGACGAAACAGCTAAATTGTTCCGCGGCGGAAATGCTGCTCAGGGATCTTTGGTGCAGAATCTTTGCCAGTCTGCGTCTGTTTACATACATGAGAGGGTAACTGTTTTGAGTAGCTTGAGATATTCGCTCGCAACATTCTTAGCTCAGGTGTGCTCTTAGTGCTCTGCTGATTATTTTTTTCCGTTCGAAAATCACATCAAGGAATGTAGTTTTGTTATTAAGTAATTTTCATCATGTTGAGACATAAACTTATGGCTTCAGTTGTTGACTTAAATTCTTGGTTTTCAGTTTTATGTGGAAGTTGATAAAATTGGAGAGGAGTTGGTAAAAGATCCACAGAATAAGCTGCCTCCATTGTTGGTTAAGCTTAATTATATGTTCTCAACATTAGAAGGTTCAATTGGTCACCTACATGCAGAGCGTCAGGTATACATGAATAAACTAATTGTTCCTTTTTCATGTTATTGTCATTGCTGTTGACTAAATTTTGTTGAAGTACAATTTACTTGAGTAAATTTTCAACTTGTATTTGGCCAAAAAAATTCCCCATATTTAGCCTTTTCTTCTTGGAACCAACATTCACCTTTCAGACTGATTCTTCTGTCGATGGAAGCTATTCAATTCCACTACTATTTGAGAAGCTGCCAGAAATGAATCAGGAGGACTCCCAGTGGACAGATTGTGAAATCAGGGATGCTATCAATTCTCTTTATCAAAATTTAGAAAAGCTGGATTCTTACATATCTGTTCTTGTGAGAGCTTCTATCATATCTGTTTATTCATTTGTGGAGTTTCATAAGTTGAACAATGAATCAAGTAGTTGCTAGGGTAAAACTAGTTGCTTTACTGGGTGACACTGACAAAATTCTTTGTTGCAAATTTCTTTGTATTTTTTTTTATCAGGTTACCAAGCACAGAAAACCAAGGAAAATAACCCAATATTGGATCCGCTATACATGTGGTGCAATTGGTCTATCAGCCTTTTCCATTTGGCTCTTGCAACATAGTAGTTTGATGGGAAGTTCTGATCTTGATAATTGGGTTCAAAAAGCAAAGGATTCTACAGTTGGCTTTTATACGGATCATGTAGAGCAACCGGTACTATTCTTGACTAATACTAACTATTGTGCACTCCTCCTATCTTCTTTTTCTCTATGTGAACATACTCTTGGACAAAATAAAGAGGGCTTGAACTCAAGATGTCCTTATGAGATACAATGTTTGGCTCTCATCATTCAGTTTACTCAACCTGATTTTGCTCTTAATCTATTCATAACTAGTAATAACAAAATAAATAGTATCAACAATAAGTATTTGAAAATAATTTATCAAATCTTCCTAAAGGATCATTTTCGGAATGCAATGGAGAAATGGCTTCTCTTCTATCTTCTTCCTGCCTTTCCTCTCCATTCTAAGAGAAGAATGAAATAATGCTTGATATTGTCTATAGTCTAGTTGATTTGTGATGCACTCGATAGATACAGTTAAAATCCATCAAATTTGAGGACAATATTTAGATTTTTATTTTCCGTCTTAATTTAAACCTAGAATATTTCTATTTTATTTTATTATCCAAATTTTACTTGTACTTCCAGAATTCCTTAAAAGCCACCAGTTATAATTAAATTACATCCTTCGAAATTGTCACAAAAGATTACGAAGTTATAAAATTGCATGAAATTATAACTTATAAGCCTCTTATATATTATGGTTCAATCGACATCCAGATTTTGTCCATCAAAGATGATCTATTCGAGACGTTCAGGAAGCAGAGTATTATGGACCCTGCAGAGCTGGAGTTGACTTCTGATAAACTGCACAGGTTATTAGTTACAAAGATTCTCCCCCTTTTTCTATACTCAAATATCAGACATGTATACAACTTTAATGCACAGTTTGTTTACTGTTTTTATGGTGATACTCTGTATACAAGATTTGAAAAAGAAAAACAATGCATCAATGGAAAGAAAATTTCAGGTTCTCATTGAAATTTACACCGTGAATAAAGGATGATAATTTTTTCCAATCCTGATGGTTCAATGATTCAATCTACTCTCAGCTCTACCTTTTTCTTTTAATTATTATTTTTATTGTATTTTAAATGATGTTTTGAAGCTTCATTTTGTACCATCAATGTAAATATATTCAGTGTTTGTTACCAACATTCTGCTTGGATATTGCTATCTTAGTAACTTTCCTTAAAATTTTCTGTACAGAATGTTGTTGGCTTTCAGTGAGAGGGCAAAGGGTCAGAAGTTCCCAGAGAATGCATCAGATCAGGAAATGCTCGAGATAGTCATGTCTAAGTGAGATAGATG
>JASCZI010120837.1:217845-232722 GCA_036250425.1 Stylosanthes scabra
GCTTATACTTGGAACATTTCACATTTAGAACTATCTCAAAATATGGTGGTAATATAACGGTGAAGTTTTTGTGAACTATGAAAGATATATATGATGATGATGATGATGATGATGATGATGGTTGAAATATTGAAAGATTGAAATAGATTATATAATAATGGTGATGATTAATTTCATAGTGGTGGTCACTTTGTTTTTGCAGTATTTGTTAAGTATCATGATTTAATTTTTGCATTTATAAATGTAGGTATGAGAAGGAAATCAGGCATCCTATTCAAAACCTTATAGGTGGAGAGCTGGTAGAGGCTCTGCTTATTCAGGTAGGGTAGTTCACTATTTATGAGTTATATGCAATTATATTTTAGTAGTTGTTGATCATTAATATCATTATCTATTGTTACAGATTCAGAAGCTTAAATTGGATATTGAAACGTGAGTTTTACGAATCCAAACATTTAAGTGAATACTTCCCATTGTTTTAGTTGATCAAAATGATATTTTGACCAGGGCAATGCTGGAGCTGGACCAAATTCTACGAGCAAATGAAATTAACTTTGCAATTTTGGCTGCATTACCTGCTTTCATTCTCTCTCTCTTACTCATCATGCTAGTACGCGCATGGTTAAAACAGGTGATCATGCCCTCCCCCCCTCCTTTTTTTTAAGTCTGAACAAAATCACAAACCCGTGTCTTAGTTTTTATCTCTTGGAAAAGCTATTATGCACTTGAAACTGAAGGAGTGCACTAGCGGAATATGAATATTGTGGTCTAGGGTAATGCTGCCCCATAGAATAATTGAATTGATGGGGGCAATAATGCTTGCAAGCTAGAGCATGTATATCTCGCTTTACACAGCACATTGTAAAATCATCTCTTCAGTCTTCTCCCATTCACCGTGGCTTAACTTTTGGAGTATCGAATACAGCCAGAGCTTGTTTATATTTTGTCAATTGATTAGATATTACATTGCCTATTAATAGTAACATATGTCTTGTCAAATAGTACGGTTACTGAATTCTTAGTATTTTTTAGAAAGAAAAATTTGGCTATCCATATTACCTTTTAGTCTTCATGTGAAATGTTATCTAATACCCTATCATGGTAACTCAGGATAAGAAAGCTGAGGGAAGAGGTAGAGTTGCTCGGATTCAAAGGAGGCTAGTTGTTATAGAGGTTGAAAAACGGATTATGCAGTACCAAAATTTTGTTGAGCAAGGATCGGTAAGAAACTAACCCTACTGTTGATTTTATTTTGGCCTCCCTAAATTGAAGTTTGAAGTCTATTTGTTGAATCATAGACATTCCTGAGCATGATTTTCCTCTCGATTAACTTTTTCTAACTGAACAGCATTACTTTTCCAATTCTGCCATCTTCATCTGACCCAGTTTGTTGCTTGGGTGTCACATTTCTTGAAATATGAAAAGCTTTCCTCATTTTACCCTTGAATTAGCAACTTAGAGTAGTGTATTCATTTGTTTACTTAATTTGAATGAATCATCCCTGGAGAAAAGATACAAGAGTAATGTTACATATCCCATCCTTACAGGAGAAAGATGCACAATGTATGTTTGGATTGGTACTCTATAGCTTGAATAGCCTATATTATTCTGTCAAGAAACATGCAGAAGATTCTGGAGAGTGGCATTGGTAAGTCTCATGTTTGTTACATTAATACTCTATCATCATCTAAGAAAAGCAAACGTTGATAAATCGGTTTTGTCGTTAACAGTTTGCGAGAGGATTTAATGGATCTGGCTAGGCCTGGCCTGCAAACTGGTTACAAGCTTACCGTGACGTCGCGCCTGAAGAGGGACTATGATTGCATAGTTCCGATGTTGCGACGCCGATAGCACATTTTGGTTAACTTTTCTTCTTAATGCTTCATTGCCATCTTTTATTCCCAACATGATACCCAATTTTGTTTTGGATGCCAGGCACATATTTGTTGATCGATCACATTTTTTTTCAACACCATAGTGAGTTCAAGGATTTGGTTATTTCAATTGATTCTAAATCATGTTATGAAAGGATTATGTATGTTAATATAGTAGCCAAGATTTTAATTTCTATGAAATACCCAATTTTAATTCTGATTATGCATGATTAGCAAGCTTAACTAGAATGATGGTGATGATAATTATCTGGTATGATTTGAAAATATTAATTAGAAAAAGGAGAAGGGGTTGGGGGGAAGAACAAATCTTTAAAAAGCTTACAGAAATAACATCCAAAAGTCATGTGAATTTAAAAATCACTTGTAACGACAAAAACGCCATTCCAGGTTGATTGTCAATGCTGCATTGGTTGATCTTAATATCATATCCTGGCAAGATTAAAATATCTTTGTTAACTACTTTTTTTAAAAATAAAATAAAATAAAAATAAAAGCAAGTTAGGTAACAGATTGTGTTCTAAAAAAAGAAAATATGCTTAAGCATAGTTTACGTGACAATTTAATTCCAACTGTTTTCTTGATTTGGGGGGGTCGTTAAATTAACAGCTATAACCAGCTACAAAAAATAAATAAAAAATAAAATAATGGTATTTATTAATCATAGAATTCTGGTATTAGTTACTTTGTTAGTGTCGTTGATCAAACATTACTTGACATGATAATATGTAACGCAAAAATCAAAATAAGATGTAATCATTACAAACTAACTACTAACAAACTTGCAATAATAATATGAAGACTAAAGAACATTTCAGGTCTCTTCTCATTCAACTCTTCATGCATCTTAAAAAGTTTATTGACAAAAAAGATAAAGACCCTTGTTGTGTTCTTCAATATCATTGATTGCATTTGAAGTTTGTCACAACAATGGCAGCAATAAACCAAACCATTTTCAAGGAAGTGAGAGTGATAGAGTCGAGATCGGAATCCTCTATCTATGAAATTTGTCTCCATATGCCACCCCGGATACTGTCAGATGGCATATGGGCCGACGAAAAAACCGGCCACTCTCCGTTGGAGTCGAGTTTGACATTGTTAGAGATGCAGATTCTCGTCATTTTCAGCCTAATCCATTGCTTTCATTTCGTCCTCAAGCGCTTCTGGTTCCCCTACTTCGTTTCGCAAGTATTGGTATGCTCAATCTCTTCTTCTGTGTGTCTCTCTTAGAAATGAAGATTAATTTCATCATTACTTGCATGAGAAGGAACGAAATTCAAAACCCTTTTTTCTTCAATTTTTCCAGGTTGGCTTTGTTTTAGGCCCTTCGCTGAACATAGATTGGTTGAACAAATACAAAATGAAGATCTTTCCTTATGGAACTGAAGACATATTGGGGCTAATTTCATTATTCGGATACACATTCTACATGTTTCTGAATTCTGTGCAAATGGATTTCAGCATGATCTTAAGAAGTGGTAAGAAACCTTGGGCAATGGCAGTTGCTGCTGTGGCTGGACCTCTGGCCATATGCTTGATCATAACTTGGGTCACAAGAAATGTCTGGAAAGAAGTCGCCGAACCGGATCAAACACTGAGTTTGGTTGTGATTACACAAGCTGGTTGCTCCTTTGTTGTCATAGCTTCATGCCTATCTGAACTAGACATCTTGAACTCTGAACTCGGCCGAATTGCATTGACAACCGCGCTCTCCAGCGATTTCCTTACCGCTGTAATGAATTCCCTAAGCATTGTCTTCACCAAAACCCAAGCTGAGAAACATGATGCAGGAGAAGTGGTTAAGGGCATGGCAGTGTATGCAGCTATTCTAATCCTAGTCCCTCTCATCGGCCGGCCGACAATGAAGTGGGTGGCCAGGAACACCCCAGAAGGAAGGCCTGTGAGGAAAATATACACCTTTGTGATGGTCCTCTCAGCTCTCATCATAGGGTGTTTTTCAATACAAGCCAACCTGCCCATCATATTTGGAATTGTAATGCTAGGGTTCGTCATGCCGGAAGGTCCTCCATTAGGATCTGAACTAGTCAAGCAATTTGAGTTGATCAATGTATGGTTCTTTCTGCCACTCTTCGTGACCTCCGGGGCCATGAAGGTGGATCTTAACACAATAGGTGATGACCCTTCCATGGCATTGGCTACAGCAGCAATAATCTTGATGGTCCATTTGATTAAGATATTATTATGCACATTAATTTGCATTTATTGCAAGATACCAACAAGGGACACTATCTGCCTTAGTCTCATCTTATGCTGCAAAGGGGTTGTGGATATTAGCCTCTACCTATTTATGTATGAATCAGGGGTAATAATCAATTCCTCAAAACTCCCATTTTCATGCATATACTTGTTTTCTTTTTTTCTTCTAATTCTTTTGTTATGGATGGCTAACTTTTCAATTTTGATATTGCAGACTTTGAATAGTTCAACAGTTGCTACACTGTTTGTATCTGCATTGATTCTGGGAAGCACTGCTTATATTGGTATCAAGTCCTTGTATGATCCTTCAAGGAAATATGCAGGGTTTGAAAAGAGGAACATTTTGCATTTGAAACCTAATTCAGATCTTAGGATTGTTGCATGCATCCAAAAACCACATCATGTGAGTAGCATCAAGAATATGTTGAACCTTTGTTGTCCAACTTCAACTAGTCCTCTTGAGGTGGAAGTGCTGCACCTCATTGAGTTAGTTGGGAGTGCCACGCCGATCTTCATCTCGCACCAGCTCCAGGAATCGGCCAGCACCAGTCACAACTACTCCGGGGATATCATGGTAGCCTTTGACCTCTTCAAGCATGACAATGCCAGCACAGTAAAAGTGAGCACCTACACTGCCATATCGCCGCAGCGCCTTATGTACGAAGATATCTGCCATCTCGCCCTGGACAAGGTTGCATCCCTCATCCTCCTTCCGTTTCATATCAGATGGGCCGACGACGGTTCTGTTGATTCGACAGAGGAGAGAATTCGGACCTTGAACAACAAGGTGCTCGAAAAAGCACCATGCTCAGTTGGGATTCTTGTGAATAAAGGGTCTTGTGACAATGCATCAAAGACCATAGCCATGATCTTCTTGGGTGGTTCAGATGATAGAGAAGCATTGTGCCTTGCAAAAAGGGCAATCACAGAATCTCATTACAAAATGGTTGTGTACCATTTGGTTGGAACAAAGAATGAGTCCACAAATTGGGACATTATGCTTGATGAAGAGGTGCTCAAGAGTGTGAAGGGACTTTATGGAACTGTCACCAATGTTGCATATGAAAGGATGGTAATTGAGGACCCTTCACAAACCCCAAGATTCATTCAAACTATAGCTGCTGTGCATGATTACATCATAGTTGGGAGACGCCATAGGGTCAAATCATCTCTTACAACAGCGCTTGAGAATTGGACTGAGTTCTCAGAGTTAGGTGCAATTGGAGATTTGCTTGCATCACCAGATACCAATTCTAAAGCTTCAATTTTAGTTGTGCAGCAACAGAAAATGCCACAGCATAAGGCATAGTGAAGGATTACTATGTTCATAACTCGGAGCGGAAGTAATACGACTAGGTTCTAGTTGCCATTTTTTGGTTTTGTAGATTGTGTTGTTATGTTGTAAAAATAGAAGTCAAATTAAAATGCTGTGCTTAAAGTTATTTTTTTTTATAAGCACAGTGTAATACAAATTGGTACATCAATTTCCTAACTAGTTTCACAACCTGCAACTGATTTCTTTAATTTGAATTCATTCATTTCATCAGTGAACTCGGTCTATGTTTTACCTAGCCGGTCCCAAGCCCGGATAAACGAAAAAGATTGTTTCCCTGCGACATCCAAAGTAAAACAATGTCACATCCCTATACATGACCACGGCGCAATGACATTTTTGGGACCATGTACGATTGTGTTAGACCTGCGACAGCCAATGTAAAACTGTGTCGCATCTCAATACATGGACATGACGCAATGACATCTTGATCCATGTAGTCGACCCCATCTAATGGGGAAAAGGCTTAGTTAAGGTAAGGTAAGGATTCATTTCATCAGTTCTTTAATTTGAACATGTAGATTTGAAACGCATAGCATAAATACCAACTTGACTGTAATGATCATCAATCAACTATCTAGTACATAAAAAACCAGATCATTGAGTTGAAGAGAAAAAGAACACATACCCAAAACAAGAGAAAGGGTACATAATTCAAATACCAAATTATATCTCAAGATACATCACTAGCCAACAGAAATCAAATGTAATGCCTCTAAGTCTCTTCTTATTGACACTGTAATAGACATATGCTGCAAATAAAACAACATCTTCTATTAACTTGCCACAATTTCTACTTCACTCCTGCAAAGAGGGAGGGGGGAAAAGAGTGGTTATCAAACAAGCAAATACACCAACACATAGTATTCGGTTTACATGCAAAAACTCGAAAAGATAAGAGAAGTTAACAAACCTCATCGTCGTCATCATCGTCGTAATCACGATCTTCCTTCTTCTTCTTAAGCTGGGTAGTACCGCCTTCTTTGCTGATGGGCAAGTCCATTTTTCCAAAGGGAGTGTCAACATTAATTTGACCTTTCATGGTGTAACCTGTACCTTTTCCTCTAATCATGTCCCACAACGCGGAGCCAAAATCCTTGGGCCTAAAGCTAACCGGAATATCAATGTAACTAATCCCACTCTTCTCGATTTTCGCAGACTTGGTGAGCTCAGCACCTCCAATGCTAACTTCACCAAGCCAAACCTCATAATCAAGTGTATTGAGGCCAAGATCGAAATCATTCTTGTTTTCCAATTTCAAATGAAGAGTTGCAATTGTCTCTTCAAAAGAGAACTTTTCAAAATGGATCTTCTCAAGATCAATATCCGGCTTATACGGTATGGGGATTTCTCCGGTCTTCTCTAGAGGTATAGTTATCCTCCCGATGATCGGAACATCAACGATGAGATCAACCTTAACCCTATAAGGAATGATGCTCCCGGGTTGAATATCATCATATGTTTGCTTGATGTCATCATAAATCAAAGTAACCGGAACCTTGACAGTCTCCTCTCCATGGGCATGAATTGTGCCTGCATCCGGTATCAATCCGGAAACTAGCTTCCTTCCATCACTCTCAACCAAGTAGTTTATGTCAATAAGAGGGATCGGCACCGGATTAGGGTTCTTCACTAGGACATCAACAACAAGATCTGCCTGGTGAAGATTGATCTTCGGAATGTGGATCGCCGTAACATCTGCACTCGGCTTCCCAAACCCTATAGCTCCCTCAATCTTCTCACCAATGTCATGAATGAAATCCTTCACCTTCTCAATAAATCCACCCTTCTCACCCTCCTCTTTATCATCTTTGTGCTTCTCATCATCCTTAGTACCCCTTTCCACTGCTTCCGGCTTGTCAGACGTCGACATGTTTGATGTTTCTATGCAGCCAAGATCAGATCAAACTCAAAATCAAACTAAATCCAATTGCAATAGATCAAGAAATCAAATGCAAACACAATTTCACAAGTTAACCAAGTGATTAATCTTAATCATTTGCCAGAATTGAACACTACAACAATCTAGATCACATTCATTAGCATTAGATGAAGTGATGAACACAATCAATCATATTAGTCAAAAACATAAACTTCAGATCACTGATCTCAGAACAATGCTGCAAGTACTTTTTTTATAAAAAAAAATAATAAACTGATGTGATTTCTTCATAGTTCATGAATTTCCCAGTAATCAAAATTGGATTTTTTTTTTCACAGAATCACAAGGTAAATGCAAGTCAACTAACCAGATCACAAGGCAGAAACTACAACAAAAAGTAAATTAAATTAAAGATTAAAAAACAAGATCTAAACTTAAAGTATGAATTATTGAAGTGAGATCATAGAGTAAAACAGGGTAGTAGTTAGAGAAGTACCTGAAATGAGATCAGTGCAGAGAGAGAGAGAATATGAGTGTGAAGTGAATGAGTAAGAAGGAGATCAGATTAAGATTTTGTAGGAGAAAAAAAAATCAGCTAAGGTTTGAAGTTTGAAGGGTGAATGAATGAAAGGAATGAAGGGTGAGAGATGTGACACAGAAAAATGTGGAAAATGCATAGCCGTTGATTGATTGATTCAAGTCTTTAAAGAGTCATGCTCATGATTAAATCCACCGACCATTCCTTCAAATGTGGGCCCCACGCGCAATGGACACGTGGCCTGCTTTTTTTTTTTTAGGAAGGAAAAGATCACCAACAAGTCTCCATGTTTAGGCATGTAATAAAATAAAAGTTTAATTTTAATGTAATAATAGAGTAGAATATTTTACATAATCCTATAATTATATCCATTTTTAAAATAATTAATTATATAGTTTAATAAGAAAGGAAATATTTTTTATGATGTGGCGTTATAAAATATTTTTACACTTTAAATTAATAGAAGATTAAAAAAATATGATATCTTTTAGGATTTAGATATCTTAATTTTTTTTTTCCAATTCAAGGGAGAAGATAATAATATATGAACTATAACTCATTGATTAAATATATTATATTCTAGTGATGTATTTTAATAGTTTAATAATAGAGTACAAACAAAATAAAAAAAAAGTTTAATAATAGAAAGATTTTCATTATTTTGATGTATTTAATGTAGAATTTAATTTTTAGTATAAAATAATTTTATATGTGTATTTAATAATAGCCAATATTTTTTTCCATTATCATTATTGAATTAGTACAATCTATTATCTACTATTTCAAATAATATGTTCTTAATTTTTATAATATATCTTCTATCATTCAAAGCAATTTTTGTATGATAGCAATTTTTGTGTGATATTTCTTTTTTTTACAGACTAATCTACTTAATAAATAAATATAATTGATAACTATATAAAATATAAAACACTTTAATGTATTGCAAATGCTAAATAAGTTAATTGTAGCAAATATTAACAAAACCCTATATTGTAAAGTAAAATCCTGGTATGAAAATTTTTGGCATCCTTAAACACTTTTGATTAAGTAAGAAGTATTATATTTTTAATTAAATAAATTTTTGTTCTTTATTCACAGAGTGCCTAGTATTCTTTGTTTTTTCCAAAATATAATTGGTTGATAATATCAATGCATCAAAATATAAATAATAAACAAATGAGATGAATAAAAAACCCTACATTGGATTCTGAGGTAAATAAATGCTGTACTATACAATACTCATTGCATAAACAAAACTGCAATTAGAATCCTCAAAGTAAGTAAGTTTGTCTCTAAATCAAAGTATTCAAATACAAATCTGTGATTTAATTAATTAAGTCACAAAGGCAACAAACAAAAACAATTGCCTTGGTGTTTGTGAAACAAAAATTTTATATATATAAAAAAAAGGTGGATTCAGACCATAAGGTAGGGTTTGAATCATTGTATCCATTAACCACAACAACTACTTAAACAAGGCACATTTTTACTATTACACACACTAATATTATTATTATTATCATTATACAATGTAGAAAATTTCATATAATTACATTTTTAGAGGTTCATCAACATCATCATGTCCCTAAAGGAGCTCTGTCATCTGGTCCAGCAAGCATGATCTGCCATTTTTAACCATTTGCAAATTTAAGAATGATTAGTAAAATCAAGGTTAACATATATATATATATATATAGTAAATACCCAAATCATTCCCTGATATTTTTAAAATCCAACACTTTAGTCCTTCATGTTTCAAAATGCCCAAAACAGTCTCTAAGTCTATTTTTGTTACACAATACAGTCCCTCGCTCATAATTTGTATTGGGCGAAGGACAAAACGGTCCTGAGAAATTTTTAAAAAAATCTCAAAATAGTCCCACAGAAGTTATAAAAATTCCAAACAATCCCTTCGATTTTATGTGTTTTTTAAGAGAGGGACTATATTGTCCAACGAATGTAAACGTTGAGAACTGTTTTAGGTATTTTGAAACTTGAGGGACTAAAGTGTCCGACTTTAAAAACCCCAAGACTGATTTGGGTATTTACTCTATATATATATATATATAATCTGATTTTGTAAGATCAAATGTAAAATTTAGTCGCACACAAAAAAAACCCAATGTAAGGAAGGACATGAGTGATAATTTTTATACTATAAGGCCAAGCTAAAAATTGCATCCATGATCAAACTATATGGACCTACATATTAATTAAACCTTAGTTTTTTTCTATTAAACCTTAGTTTCTACACTGTAATAGCAGCCCTAAGTTTCAGCATTAAGCAATGAAAACTTGTTCAGAAGGACTTACATTGCAATCAAATGCAAACCTCCTTGCAAGCATGATAGCTGCATTTCTTTCTCTCTCGGATTCGAAAGCTAATACAAAAGAGTACCCTTGCTTCGGCTGCCAAAACAATGCCTGAGCCGCCGCATTGCCACCGCCTCGAACTCCACAAAGCTAAAACAAAACAAGATCAAAGCAAGTTGTTAGACCAAATTCTAGTTTGTCATTAAGAATCATCTAGAACTAGAACTAGACATCGTCGGCTATTCGAAATACCTGCATTGAACTTGAATAATATTCTTTGGCAATTGTTGTCTTTCCTTTACATAGCTTAATCCTCATCTTTCCAACATGAAGCACGTGAATCGATTCAGTTGGATTATGTGAACCGTTGATCTGAGTTATAACCACCTGCAAAAGTATGAAATATGAAATTATATAAACAATGTCGGGAGAAAATGAAAATGATTTAAACAGAACAAAAATGATCATAACACCATACATTAAATTCAGTATCATGTTTTCGCACAAGTGTCTCGACATATGATCCCAAACCAGCAGCTGCACAAGAATACAAAAGCAATTTAAACTTGATTTGATTGCACAACTGAACATATTCACTTCTTAAAAACTGCTAAAAACAGCATCTTTATAATTATAAACTCAATAGAAGCAAAAGTACTATATTAGTATCTATCGATGATCCAGAATTGGAACCAACCTGGATCTATTGGACCTGTGGTTGATAGTGTGATGTGCTGGCCATCGGAAATAATGTCAACTTGCAATATGCGACCAACATCGAAAGGTTCAGGTGCATAAATTGATTTAGTTGCTCCTGATGAAGAGAAATTTGAAATATAAATGATATGATAAGCAAGTAAGCAATGATAGAAAGAAAAAGCACCATCAACAATTAAGACTGTCTAACCTAACAAGATTAGTAGCCACCAAAAGCAAGAATTTGTACCTGAAATAAGTTCTTTTTTGGCTCCATCGGATGCAACACGATACCACTGGATTGAACATTTTGAAACTTCAGGAACAATATCGGAGCAAGGCTGAATTTCCAAGTAAGAACCTAACGTTTCAGTGCCTTCTAGTTCGTATAATTGTGGAACACTTTCCCCACCTTTCTTTGTCCTAGCCAGCTGAAAAGCATAATTGAGGTTATTCGGTGAAAGAAGCCTATGGAGGAAGACAATTACATACAATTAAACTCGCTGTTATCCATCACATTTTAGACCTTGTTTGAACATCCCCAAATACATCTCAAGATCATTGTCTCAACTCGACGAAGAAATATTGAAGATTCACTTGATTCAATATAGCATACTGTATAAACTAGCAAATTCTAGTACCAACGGCCAATTATCTTATACACCAATGCTGTGAGCATACCATGGACCAGCTATGGGAACTACAATATCACATCTTCAGCATGGCAAAAGAGGAAGACATACCTCCTTTTGTAGTCGAAGATAATGTCTAGTCTTCTCCGAAAGTTGAGCCCTCAACGCTCGAAGTTCATGTTCCATATCCATGACCTACAAGTATATTCAACTAATTCAAACTCATGTTCTGCAAAATAATGGTCATAACTCATAACACGTTGCTAAGAGTTGACAGCGGAATAAACTTCTCTTCTTTTAAGTCAAACAAGACAAAGAAATTGATGGCATATTTAAAATAAAAAATATTATGGTGCTGCCACATTGGGACAAATCAATTTTCTTATCCTAAAAACCACATGCAAGTACAGAACATTTCAGTATTTAATAATGTATACCTTGCTTGGTTGATGTAGCATTTTGATTCTTCGAGCCTCTTGAACCTCCTTCATTAATTGTTCAATGTCCTAAAGTTCACATAGAGCCAATTTTTATTAGCACAACAACCATTGAGTATACTCGTAAACTTGCAAAGAGATGCAATAACATCAAGTGTCATTAAGTCTGATGTGCGTACCATCGCATTAGGAGAAAAACAGATCTAAATTCAACAATATTAAAGCTTGATAAAGGACAAGAAAATATCGCGAACCTGGTTCCCTGAAGCCTGAGACATTCTCTCATGTTCCTGAAGTGCCTCTTCAACTCTCTGAACGGCAGCTCTGGCTTCCTCGATTTCAGTACGAGCAAAAGCTCTTTCCTCATCAACAAGTCTCTTAGCATCTTCAGAAGCCTACTAATGATTCGGAAGTCTCAGCATTGGACTTTGGAAATGAAAATATGAAATCTTTTCTATTTTCTAATAAAATTTCTTAAATAGATCCAAGAAGTTAAGTAGTTAACATCACCTGCTTAAGAAAACTTGCCAGCTTCTTCACCTCTGCTTTCTCTTGTAATAGTTCCCCTTCCCTCTGAGTTAACTGAACTGCCAAAGCTTCAACCTGAAGAACGTGAAGACTGAGTTACGTTACTGATGCTGCTCTAATCTCTTGAACAATAGCAAACAGGTGAATAAAATGTCACTGGAATAAATATTCAAATGAAATTTTTTCATTTGGGATGGTGAGCAACATATTTCTTTTCAAAATTTAATCAAATTTCGCAAAACCTATCCTGATGTTTAGTCTCGAAACCTTCAATAAAACACATTCTCACATCCAGTTTGAATATTATAGAGCAAGTATGAGCATTCATTTATTAGGTAGAAATAAAAATGCCCAGTGATAAATAAACAAAAACCCTAACTAACCATAGCAATAGCTTCCTCTACATCATCCTTGTTTCTGCCTGCCACGCGCCCTTTTAAGGATTCGAGTGCATCTCTAAGCTTCTTCAAAAGAACATGTTTTTCCAACGATGCTGCTTCTCTAAGTCTAGCCTGAATTTCACCAGCCAATAAACAATTCATCTAAAATAAAGCGGGCGAGCTTTCTCGGAAACTAGATGGTGATCAGTGGTTAGTGACTAGGGAATACTCATTGAATCAATCGAAAACATCCATGAAATTAAACAAACAAACAAAAAATGTCGAAAACATGACTATATTCCTATGCATAAACAACAATTAACAAATTGAGCTTAAGAGAAAGAAGAGTAACCTCTTCGGACAACTTAGCAGCAGCAGCTAAACCCTTCTCAAACTTACTGGCAAGGTCGCGAACCGATAGACGGTTTTGCTGTTCCAAAAGCTGCGCAGTCTCACGCGCAACAACCTCCTTCATAGACAGTACTTTCGGGTCATCCTTCGTCTCCATAATCTGATTGTTAGCTCCAATTCTGTAGTTAGGAAACCTACTTGAAGTAAACACCACATCAGAGGATACTGCAGGCACTGCCTCTTTCTGCATTGTATCGCCGAAATCTCGAGTCACCCTTGTCATTTTTTGCAATCAGTTCCAACTACCAATCACAAAAACACAAACTTTAGCTAAGATAACTAAGCAAATTACAGTTTAATGGAACTGCCAATCATAAAAACACAAACTTCAGCTAACACAACTGAGTAAATTATACTTTATCAGAAGAAATTCATTGTTTTTCACAAAAATATGAAAACAAAATACAAACACACAAAGTCAAAAACACAAACACATGGCAGACTATATAATAACTAGAGAAACATACAAGTACCCTTTAAGGCTTAAGGTTAGTTAATTGAAGTCAAAGTAAACTCTTTTGAGAAAGGAGATAAAGTCTAAACCCTAATCCTCTCCTTCTTTAAACTACTTTTGTTCTAGTTTGAGTTGAAGCAGCTGAAAAAACTTGCAACAAAAGAAAAAAAGAACGAAACTTTCACTTACAAATCATCAGAAGATGAAAATGGGGTAGCTAAGCTTGTGATTCTTCTTGCAGAATCAGATGGGAGAAGTGGGTTGCTCCAAATTTGGTACCAAACAAAACAAGAGGTTGAGAATAATGGCAGCTAGAGAGAGAGAGAGAGAGAGAGAGAGAGAATAAGGCATAGAGAGAAAAGAGGGTGGCTTTGCTTTTCTGAAAAGAAGGAAAAATTCAAAAAAGAAAATTAAAAAAAAAATGAGAAAGAAAAGTGAGAGAGTGCAAGCAATGCTGCAATGTTGTGCCGCCCATGGAGGGTTTGGGTGGGACCCACCTGTTAGTTTTAGGATTTTTTTTAGTATCAAAGTTTTGGATTTGGTGTTTGTCTTTGTGAATTGTGATTTGTGATCCTCTTCAATCAATGTTTGTTCTGTTCCTACTCTTGTTGTGTTGCCTAATTCTGTGACCAACACCACACCACCCTTCAATTTTAAGGTTGTCAAATATTTTTAAAATATCTTTCACCTTTAATTTAATTTTGTTTCACAAATTTTTTATCTTTTTTAAACTTATCTTGAACATCTAAGTTGTGCAATATTATGTAATATAAAAGTTATAAATTTAGTATAATATATAAACACAGGGGCGGATTTAGGGAGGCGGGAGCAGGGGCCTTGTTCCCCCCAAGAAATTCAATAACTTTTATATATGTTGAGATATGTACAAAATGGCTAATAATTTGAGTGTCATAGTGGTGTGTATAAGATAGCAAAAGTTTTGTGTCAAAGACCTAGTGTAGCCATGTTCGAGTCCTCCCTCACTTTCCCCTCATTCTTTTTATTTTTTAATATTTTCTTTTATTTTATAATACTTACATATATTATATAATCTTTATAACAATACTTACATCTATTATATAATATTTATAACCATTTCTATTTAATTTGAATATTGTAAGAAAATATTTATAGATAAAAACTAAATTATTTTTAAGTTTA
>JASCZI010120837.1:232732-258439 GCA_036250425.1 Stylosanthes scabra
TTATTCATTATGAAAATCATCTTATAATAAATATATATATATTTTACATATCTTATTCATTAATTTATTTTAAATCATATTAAAAAAATTTGAGTAATTAGTCTATATATTTATCAAAAAAAATTTGATCTATATTATTTATTATTTATTCTTTGAGTTATACAAATAAAATCGTTGATGTTGTTTATAATATATATAATACTTTTAGTAATAATTACTATTAGAATATAAATTTATTATTTTTAATAAAACTTTTTATTTTGATATAACACTTTTCAACAAAATTTTTTATTAAAATTAATAAAAAAAAATATTAGTCTTAATTATTTCATAATTCACCCTATAATAATATTTAATTGTACAACAAATTTTTTTATTATATATATAAGTTTTTTTCCGACCCCCTTATTAAGATTTCTGAATCCGCCCCTGATTAGATATATATATATATAGAAAGTATTTTTGGTGCTTTATAGTTATTCGGTAATTTTAATAATTTATTTTAATATGTATATATTTTAAAATTATTTTATAATTAAAATTAACCGTTAAAATTATTGCATTTGAAATTCTTTTAAAATATTCCAATTAGCTTGAGGTAGCTTAGCTTCTTGCATTATTGTATATAACCTGCACTTAATTGATGATGAACTACTGCAATTAATAAAGTATCATATATATAGATCAACAATTATTAACGAAATCTTTAAGCGTGACTTAACTCACAATAATCTTAATTAATTTGTGTGTGATTTGGTACGATGCACCATTTTGAGAAGCAAATTTGTCTAGTACATGACGAGGCACTGAAATTCAACTTAGTCGTAGTTCTGACAGATATACGTATATTAAGATGGAAGACATGAAGATCTATTATTCCTTAATTATTACTTACTAGGTCTTGCTTCCGCACATGACCAAGGCGTTGACAATGACATTTATTATGATTTAATTATATACATGCAAATTCAATGTCCAACATAACATTGGAAGATTCGTTTACAAGACCGTAGATTAAAAACAAGACCGTAGACTAGCATTTTAATTTTCTCTCTTCCTTTTTCTTCCTTTTTTTGGAATTTATCAATAAACGATGCGCACAATACCAGACAGCAAGCAATAGAAAATGCACGAATCTGCTCATCTTCTTAAAATAGCCCATAATAATAATAATTACCACAAATATCCTGTTTCCATTCAGTTCTCTCCTATATATTTTTTAATATATTTTTCCTAAAGAATAAATTAAACCAGCTTCTGCAACTATAATATGAATTAAGGAATCAATAATTAAGTTATTATCCAAAATTTATATAAATTATCATTCGTAACTCATATATTCAACATTAAGTTATCATCCAAAATTTATATAAGTTATCATTCGTAGTCTTTTCATATTTAATACATAACGCTAAGCATCTCTTGCAAATTTGAATGACTTTTAGTTCTTTTGATTTTTTTCCTCAAAATATACGTTATCAGCATCAAGTAACTATATTCTAGATAGTACAAAACTTTACATTAATTAAAATCTCCTAAAATAATCACTAGAAAATATATAGCAGTTTACAGCATAATTAAAATATAATTTATATACATTAATTAATGTCAAATGAATTTTAAGTATTTTATTTTAAAGGACATAGTAGTGTACTAGTGATTATATATATTTACTGTTTTCAGTATTATCACAATTACACAAATGGCAATTATTAAAATAGAGTTCTTATTATAGAACAACCCACCAAGTAAAATTACAGGGTCATTAAAGTTGAAACTAAGAACTATAAAAAAAAAGTTGAAAATAATTAAAGAAGATAACTTATTTATTGACCATTTGATCATAAATAATTAAATATATTATTACAAACGCCACATGATGATGATTATTATTACAACATTACAACCAACAAGAAAATAACATTTATGATATGATCCATTATTAATTTAAACTCTTGTTTTATATGATTTTTTTAATATCATCGATGAAGATAGTACAAGTGGTTTTTTTTTTTTTTAATTTTAAAAAAGTCGCTAATTAAAAGGATTTTGTCGAAGGAAAGTTATTGCTCAAATATGAAGAAAACAATCTGTTGAATAATATATATTAATGTCAATGCCTCTTAAAAGTCTTTTCATTATTATATCATGATCATCATATATAATGGGTTTTTGCACGGGTTCGATCATACACATTATTGTGGTTACCATATCTAAATTAAAATTTAACCAAATTAATGAAATCCCATTATAGACTTTATGATTGCCCATGATTGCCTTTCACCAACATGGATTTGCTTTTGCACCGAGGATATGGCTGCTGGTGATGATCTTTTCTCCTTATATATATAATATATAGTAACTATCATATAACTATACATCAAAATAAAGTTCATAAGTCCAAATACCCATAATGCCTTTTTGATTTGGTATGGTAGATGTGATGAATTAAGTGAACGAAAAGACTAATTGAAATCGTAGCTTAAGGCTTTATTAAAATTAACTAGGTCTAATTCAATCTTTAAATTTAATTTATGGGAAAGAAATATTTCATATTTTTAAATTTTTTAGAGTTTATATATATATGTGTGTGTATATATGATTTGTATATAATGCTTTTCAAAATATTTAAGCTCATATAAAAAAGTAGCATATTCAATAATTAGTTTATGGCATTCATTAGTGTTTGAATATTTAGAGCAATAATCTGGCTTTGTTGAAGCCCTGGAGATGCTAATTAGTAATTAATTTATGATGTGCTATTTATCTCTTCTCACTATATAATTAGTGCGGCTACCATTTTCAATTTGAAATACAAGAAAGCAACTTTTTGGCTCACTCGTCAGCCACTATCAATCATTATTAAAATATTTAAATGGTCGTATTAATAAGTAGTGGGAAAAATTGTAAATAAGCTAATATTAATAAGTGGGAAAAAATGTAAATTTATTTAATTACGTTTATTTATACGCGGAAAAATGTCAATGCCGCGTATTCGTAGTCCTTAAAAAAAATGATCTATGTATTATTATATATTGTAAATTGTAATAAACAAAACTATTTTTCTTTTTGTATTCATTCTTTTCTTTTATGTAAAAAAGAAAAGAGGAGAAAAAGAGAGCACTGAGGACTTTCAACTGAATTATATTCTCATAGAGTCTTGGGCAGAATCTCTAGCATAAAGTTTATAACAAGTTGGTACTCGTACATAATGTTAAGTATTCTCCTCCTAATGATTATTAGCATGGTATCATGACCGATTCACTCACTTGTTGAGTGCTTTTTGACTATTCATATTACTACACCATCTTTATTATTTTCTTGCTTATTTTAAGTTAAGTAATGGAGATTAATATCTGACAAGTGTATGTAAATTACATGGACAGCCCCTTTAATTTCGTGTTTGTGGCTCTGATTTTATGGTTTAATTATAGTTAAATGCAATATAACTCCGTCCTTACTCATATATTAAGTGCTCCATGCATTAAGTTGAATCATCAGATATTCAATCAATTGGACAAAATCATCAATAGGCATATATCAACATAGAAACCAATATTTCATTTAGTTTAGTGATTAATTTATTAATCTACTTAAATAAAATATTAACAGTTCGAATAACATTTTATATATACATAATTCATCGACAATAATTAATTTTTAAATAAAATTTAAATCTACGATGAATTAACCATTAAGCTATTGTGTTGGAAATATCTACCGCACAAATAGTTTTTCCTCTTCTATTTTTTTGGCATTTTTTAAAAAAATTGGTTAGACCAACATACATGCCAACTTGTATATATAATAGCGCCCATACATATATTTAAAAGCATGAAGTCACCTTTATTTTCATTTCTTTTATTTTTTAAAATTTGTTTTTATGGGTAATTAATTTATTTTCTAACTTTTGTTAAATAATTATTTATTTAAGCAAAGTCGTACGTTTAAAAATCAATAATTCATATGTACTAACACAACTAATTAATTGAGCTATTTTGCTTTCAAAAAAGTGAACACAATTATCATCCTCAGCTGATTATTAATTAAATAGAAAAATAGCATCAAAAGTGATTAACCAACCTGCGAGATGTTAATAGAGCTAAAGACATAAACTAAGAGGTGAGGTCTAACATACATCACATGGGCCTAATCATGAAACGAAATCAAGTTAATTGCCGTAGTATTAATCGAAGAGGCAAATTATTAAAGACAAAAAATAATAAGTGCTTGCATGCATTGAGTCGTTGACCTTATTATAACCCTCCATCATCGATCATCCCCTTACCATAGAACAGAAGAATAATTGCACGCTTCGATGGAGAGACCAAAACTAGGAACCAACACGTGGAAACTTATGGATAATTCTAATTCTAATATTAATTAAATTAGTAATGTGATTTCTCCTTGAGTGTTAAGGCTATATATGCCTCCTCTCAACAGGCAACTCCATCCTTCTCCCATTCGACATGGCAACATTTTTATTTTCCCCCTGTTTCTCTAAGCGACATACTTCACTACTTATTAAACTTTTTATTTATTTATTTATTGTCTTACGAATTGAATTTATCCCCTTATTATCTATGTGCGTGCTAATAACATCTTTCAATTTTCAAACCGGTAATCACTGCATCAAAATGGGTACACGCATGCACTCAACTAAATTTGGATGCTATATCAGTAGTATTATTTCATTATTAGAAATTCGGTACCTGTTTTTACCACCAACTTAACGGTGCTTAAATTAAGTATCTATAATCAAGTACTTGTATTGATTAAGCGATTAACATGATATATATATGCTGGTGGCCCAATAATTGAATCATGATTCATAAGTAGTAGTGAGTGTGTGTGTGTCACATCTTAAGATGATTTATTCCTCAACACAGCATAAGTGTACGAATGTATGTGATTCACTTTTTCGGTTTTTCCTCGTTGAGTTTGGAACTTCAGTTGTACCGTACGATACCGATTTACAGTAGCTTCAAATATGAATATATGATCAACATACACACCACTTGCCATGACTTTTATTTAAGATATTTCATTTAATTTGATTTGATGTGATTAATTATTTTTATGGTATATCTCACTAGTAACTACCTAGATAAATAATATAGTTTCCAAAACCCTATTTTAGAAATAAATGAAAAATTTTGTGCTAATAATATTTTAATTTCTTAATAAAATAAGATTTGTTAGAATGGAATAACTTTTTGGGTAGCCTTTTTTTACATAAGATAATATTCTGTCATCCCTACATAAGCTTTTATTAGTATATATTTGTCTTTATTAGGATGTGATATGAAACCAATTATGCTATGTTTTAATTTAAAATAAGTGTTACTTAATTCTTTAATTTTAAAAACATATATTTACGATATTAAAGTAGTTAGTTTTTTTATACGGAGATAAATGTTATATTGTAAAAAATTTTGAATTAAAGCAAAGAGATTATTGAACCATCAGTCATCATCAGTGTGGACTTAATTTAAAATTCTGCCAATTCATCAGTCGCGCATAAATGCATAATTGGCTTGTTTCTGCTAATAGATTTTTTAAAAAAAATAGTTATTCTAGATATTAGATTTCTACCACGGTTAATTCCAATTCCAATTCCAATATGATTACAAAAAGAGCAAATTATAATCATCAGTTAGTCAACCAAAGAATATCTTGTCGCGTCAAAAAACAAATAATTTATTTTTCACAACACGACACAAAATGAAATAGGGATTAGGGAAATTCTGCTCTATCCGTTAAAATAATGTTGGTACAATATACACTGATAGAGTAATAATACTTAAACTTATATGAATTAATAAAATTACTATTAAAGAAATGAAATCATATAATTAATATTTTTAATTATCATAATTAAATTTAGGTTGTTATTAAAAAGATTAATTAATATTATCATTTTTCATTAGAAATTAACCATTATTTTAATATATTAATTTCTTTTACTTTTTATGCAAATATTATAAAAAAAAACATGCATGTTCGCATGAAATTATTATTCCAGCATCAACAATGCTAGCTAATTAATAAAAATTCAACCAGCAATTTAAATTAGATGTTTTATTTATTTAGATTTCGGATATTCTATTTTTAAAGAAATATAAAGTTGACTGATAGTTATTTTAGATTTTGAATTTTTTATGACTTTTATTGTAAATGTTTTATAAATAATAGTTACAGATATTTTATTCTTTTGTTGATTAGAATATTATTATTAATGTTTTCTATGTTTTATTCCATATATATAAGGAGTTTAATTTTGATGTACTAACAGTGTAAAAAATTTTACATAATTATTCAATTAGATTCATGTATTTATATAACTTTAAAAATAGTTGATTTGGAAATTAATTACTTTTGATAATATGATAATATTTAATTGGATGTGTGTGTAAAATTTTTTTATTGATAATGAAAATTAAATTCATCATATAAAAGCTTACGGTACAACTTATTAACTTTATGATCCGGCTATAATCTACTTTTTCTGTTTTCATTACGTACTATTTAGCATGTTCATAGTTAAAGATGATAAAAAATGTACAAGGTAAGATCTAAATTTAAAGGAAAAGCGGTATTAATTAGTTTCAGCTTGAGAATTTAAGAGTCGGTTTGATAAAGTTTTTCGATTAAGTGTTTCTGCTATTAAAGAGCAGGAGTCATCTTTTCATGTTTGATAATTCAAAAAGTCAAGGAGCTTTTACTTTTGGCTTTTGAGAGTCCGGGTGCTTTTTGAGATCACTTGTGGAGTAGCTTTTCAAAGCTGGCTCTGATTTTTCAAAATGCAAAATGACATATTAATATTAAATTTTAATAAAAAGTTATTTTTATCAAATACTAAATGTGTGACTCCCTGCTTATTGAGAGTTAACTTTAAAATGTTTTATCCAACGAGAGATGCTTTTTGAGAACCTAAAAAACTTGACCGCTTTTTGAGAGTCACAACATTACCAAACCGCCTTAAAACACATTCTTATAAAATGAGAGTTAGTTACTACCAAAATCCGCCTAAAAAAATTCTCAATTTTATTAACGAAAATAATGTTCATCAATTATTTAAAATCCTGGCAAAAATATATTTTTATTACATATTAAAAATAATCAAAATACTTTAATTTAGACATATTTATCAAGTTTTTAAATGAATAATAGACATTTTTATCGTTAACAAAATTAAAAGTCATTTTTATCGATGTTTAAAAAATTTAGAATTAATTTTGGTGCTTATATCTCACCAAAAATATGACCATTTCATGCATGATGCATCGCCCATAAAAACAAAAAAATAGAAAATATAAGTTGAAATAATAATAATAATATGGTGGGCCATAGAAGGTGAGTTTGGTATAAATAGAGGAAGGTGAGGGTGCATATGCTGCCATCGCCCATTCCACTCCAGAAACTAAACTCCATCGATCACTTAGCTACTCACAACTCTCATCTCTATCATCCACCTTCAATTTTTTTTTTTTTTTTGATCCCTCCCGAGTAGAGCCACTTTGATTTTCCATACAACACCAATCCCACTCTTGAACCATTCATTCCCATCCTCGACATACATTCACACCTATTTGACTGCAACGCTATCTATTTCATATTAATTAGAGGTGCGTGCTCAAGATGATAATTATACCGTGGTCCATGAAATTATTAATATATTCTTGTCTACTGTACTGTAAAAAATTCTTGTTTGTCAGTGTGCTTGTATATATATACATACACGGATTAATAAAAACATAGATATGCTTCTTCATTCCCCTGCTTTGAAAATCTTTGCCTACTTGCTGGCCGGTCTTATCACCATGAAAAGGGGGGCATGCAAAGAAGTGTTTAATTAATTAATTAATAATGCATATGGCATTGCTTGGAGATTAAGCTCATGTTTTTGGTAGCTAGCTAGATTCTCCCCCAGCTTTGTATTCTGATTAGATTAATAGCTATATGAGCTGTGTTGCTAGCGCAATTCATAACAGAGCCTTAATTAAAAATTGTGTGGTCAACTTGGCAGGTTCGTTCGGTTTTAAAAGAAACAAGCTGAGAAGGAATTAAGGATATTATTATTATGATGATGATGATGACGACATGCAGTAGTGGATGCAAGCCCCTATTCATGGAGTCCCTCTTCCATCAAAGAATCACCACAAAGGACAAGGTTGTTGTGGTCATGGGAGCCACCGGCACCGGCAAGTCCAAGCTAGCCATCGACATAGCCACGCACTTCAAACCGGCCGAGATTGTTAACTCAGACAAAATTCAAGTGTTCAAAGGCCTCAACATCACCACAAACAAGGTCACAGAGGAAGAGTCCCGCGGGGTCCCACATCACCTTCTTGGATTCATTGACCCAAACGCTCAAGACATCACAGCCGCACAATTCTCGCAAGAAGCAACGAGAGCCGTTGATTCAATCGTCCAGAGGGACGCTTTACCTATAATTGCCGGTGGCTCTAACTCCTTCATAGACCAGTTGGTAAACCACCATGACCAGTTCCGGTCAAGGTATAAATGCTGCTTTCTCTGGGTGGACGTTTCTCTTCCGGTTCTTCATTCGTCTCTGGAGGAGCGCGTTGATCGGATGATCGAGTGTGGTCAAGTCAACGAAGTTCGCGAATTCTTTGACCCTTCCGGGGCCTACTCCAGGGGGATTCGGAGGGCCATTGGAGTCCCTGAGTTTCACGAGTTTCTGAGAGCGGAGTCCATGGGAGCAGACGAGGAAACAAAGAAGAGGCTTCTAGAGGACGCCATTGCCACCATCAAGGTCAACAACTGCAACCTCGCGAACCGCCAGTTACACAAGATTCAGCGCCTGTACGGAATGTGGAAGAGGAGCATGCACCGCCTCGACGCCACGGAGGCTTTTCTTAACAAAGAAGAAGGCGTTTGGGAGGATCACGTGGTGAGTAAGGCTAGAAGGATCGTGCAGAGGTTCTTGTACGACGAAGCTCACCATCAACATGTTCCGCCGCCAGCACCCGCCATGGCCGCCGTAACACATTAATTAGAAGTAGGGACACAGAATGAATATCTAAATAGTATAGAAAAAATGTTATGAGTTATCACCCACCACCGTACCATTCACATGCCACTCTTCTTTTGTTTTCTTTTTCCGGTGTCCCTCTCGTTTAGGTCATGTCATTGGTATAGTAAAAGGTCACCCATACTTACAGTTACTATATATTTTCAAATGTTTTGTTAAATTAACTACTTGACAGCACCTTATAATATATATATACATTCAACACTATATAAGTGAAACAGAGGATATATCGGCTATATTTTTGGCTAAGCTAAGATTGTCGTGTAATAATTAATGTATAACTGTTGCAAACTTGAACCGGTAAAGTAGTGTTGGATGAATTTCGTACATAAGAGACATGTTTCTATTTTTTTTAATACTGATTAGGTACCCACTTAAAACATCAATTAATTGGTTTCATTTATTTAATAATAATGAGAGATTCTAGCTAGCTAGATAGGTTATTAAATTAAAGTTGAATATATAATAATAATATAATTAGTGCTAATTGGGTATTTAATTAATTGAAGCAGGGGGAGACAGGAGGGATAAATATAAAGCTAATAAGGGCGTTAATTAACTACATTTGGCGGGCGAAGAGAGGGTGAGAATAATCAAGTTTCAACTTTCAACTGAGCGATGAACTCACTCTAACCATCTCACTTTGGTATATGTACAACTTAATTAAAAGTTAAAACACCTACATGCTGAGATAAATAACTAATATTATTATTCTTTAAGTTAAATATACGATAATGCTGCCTCTTCGTGGGATTAAACCCATGTTTAAGCCTTGAAGATTTGTAATGAGTCAAGGACCAAACAGCGACATTATTATTGTTACTTTTTGTGTATTATTTACATTCATTATTCTTTTGTACATCAACCCAATTTATTTTTAATTAAAAATAATATTTGTATCTTTTGTTTGATATAAATGATAAATTCTTTTATGAACATTGTATGATGGGTCCGTTTTACGAACTAATGGTGCAAAACTGCAAATGTGCAATCTAAATCACCGTTTATTCAAAGATCCCGCTGGGCGGTGATGATATGAGAGAAGCTACACAATACGTAAACTAACCCCAATGCTTAGCTAGAATCAAGAATCATGAACCTAGCTACGATTTTTCTTGCGAAATGATTGAAATAATAATAATAACAATGTACATGGCGATCGATTTGATGGATCGATCAAAGTTTAATTTGTGATCAATTTCGAACAAACGTGTTTTGTACTATATACTAATAAATATAATAATAATAATTTATCTAAAAGGAATAACGCAAGTAGGCTTTCTATAAAAGTTGACAAACAATAACGATTCTACTTTCTAAATGTTAAAACCAATTCATTTAAAGTAAACTAACATTTTTACAGGTGCATTATATTGATTTGTGTGAGATGAAAACTAATTATGTACCCAAAAAATATTCCAATGCGGAGGGGTTTATGGGGAATCTTGAAAAAGAGACAAAAGAGAAGGGGGGAGGAATTAAGGTTATAAAAATGGTGGGGGCAATTCTCCATTGCTCTCTTTGTATTTGTCTTACTCCTCTTCATTAGATTCCACATGATTCCAACCAATGCATAACACACACTCTCCACCCCATCTTATTTAAAAGGTCAATGTGGACCCACTTCATGAAAAATACATCTTTTGTATGTTCTTAAGCGCTTATCTTAATTATTAATTAATAATATCTCAACTAACCTCCACTTAACTACTTTTACCCTTAAAATGTTGATGATAAGCATTTTCACTAAATATACTATATATTTCTTTACTTTTCGGGCTATCGATTTCCGGCGTAGACATAAATTAATACTTACGCCATAAATTAATATGTCGTAGATATGAGTTCTATTATATTTATATAAATATTTGTTGCTAATTAATAAATTAGATAAAACTAAAAAAAATTTCTATCACTTAATTAAACAAATAAATGAATTAACCATTTGATTTGATTGAAAATATACTATATATATGGTTGTGGGATGTGCTAAAGTGTGTGTTATCAAGGAAAATATTGGTAGTCATCATAGGTAACTATAAGTAATTATAGTTTATTTATTTTGGTTTTTGTTTTAATTCTTTTATTTATTAATTATTACTAAAATAACTATATAATACTAAATGTTATAAATATATATAATTATAAATATTATATATATTAAATTACAAATCTTAAATTAAATTATAAAAAACTTTAAATTATGGTTACCTATTTTCGCTCAATATATTATTTATTTGTTCTTATAATAAGTTATTGAACTGTATGAAAGTGATATATATGCTTTATATATATATAATTTTGCTGGGGATGATGATCAATATTATTCTAATTAGATATATCGTTATCATAATGTAAGTACAAGATTATTCACTAGCTAGAGCTCCTCTTGCATGACATTTGTAGATTACAAACTTATCATATTATATATATTTAGTCTGTATTATTATTTTATATGAATATATATTATTGCAGTGCTGCCTACGGGACGCCACAAACCTCTAATAAAGATACAAGCTTTTGGAGAACTAAAGCAATAATTACGAAATGCAATATCTATATATGCTATGGATGAATACTTTTTTAACTTGTATTACGAAAATTCATAAGTCAAATGTTATTATATATCTTAAGTAACTTTGCTGAATTGAACTCTGCTCTTTATTTATAGCAGTGGCGCATCATGTGTAATAATATATAAAATTATTTCTTGTGTTTTTGGACGAAGGGTGTACTAATAAGCAATAACCAAAAATAAATGCTCCTCTGAAAGCGAAGAATAAATTAAAAACCGTATATATGAATCCGACAACAGTACGTCAATAATTAACATGTTCATATTTATAATCATTATTGATTAATTATTGAATTCTTTAAAACTTGAATGATTGTGAATAAATTGTAATTTTCCTTAGCCACTTAAATTGTTGGCTAATAATTAACCAACAGAAAGATGCATATACAACATATAGTACTATATACAATAATTAATAGATAGATGTATATAATATAGTATGATGATATGAGTTTGCACTCTAGCTAGTGTTAACAAATGTCATGCAATGGAGGAACTATGGTAGTCTTTCTATACAGTATACACACTGATAACGATATAGCCATTAACTAGTAGCTACTATTAGAATTAGATTAGATATTAGTCAGCCAATAATAAAACGACATAGTATGGTTATGCAATATTTTATGACCTACCGCCGCAATATGTGATAATGTAGCGGCGGTTTAATCCTGAACCGTCGCTAAATGCAAATATTTTGTGTTCCATCGCAGAACCGCCGCATAAATCGCTGCGGTTTGAGATTTTGCGACGGTTACACTGAACTGTCGTAAAAAAACTGCCGCTATCTTACGGTTTTGTTGTAGTGCAGACACAATCAACCATTATTAAAGTATTATTTTAACGTATTTTTAGGCGTTTGGTTAACCAAATAGTAGCTAAAAAAAATATAAAACATGATTTGAATTTTTTAAAATGTTATATTTTTTGAGATGGAATTCAAATTCAAAATCTCTTATAATAGGAGGGGAAAACGCCATGTATAGCTATGCTCGTCGGTTTTAAATGTTGTAATTAAAGACATCATTTTAAGCATAAATTTGAGAATTTAGATTATAAAATAGATGTGTGATGGTGAGTTGTTGTCACATTATTGAATAACCAATGCAGATGATAGATCTATAGATAGATCCACTCGAAATATATAAGATATGATTCATGAATATGAATGGTACAAATAGTAGGAATAAAGGAGATGGTAAAGAAAAACAAAATAGCATTCAGTTGTTGACCGTGCGTTCCGATGGATGGATCCTCCATCCTTTGTCTCCAAACTCCCTCGTATAGAGAAAGCTTTGATTGAGATAGATAGATAGGGTCAAAATTAAAATCGGTGGTCAATTGGCTTGATAGCTATATATATATCTTCAACATGCATATATGCAATAATAATCCTTAATCCTTTTACTGTAATTGGAGTGTGGACGACTCACGTTACAACAGTACAGTCTCTATATATCCAACATCATCATTAAATTATATATATGTTGGTGTTATGGTGTATGTTGTAATTAATTAATAAGTGACAAACTAATGTTCTTCTCTGATTATTTGCACTTACTCATCACAATTCACAATATATGACCTTTGAAAGGGATATGTATATGACACTTGCATTGGGTAGATTCCATCTTATCAGAAGGGGACCTCTATATACACAATACACCACCGTCCTTGTATTTTCTTCCGAGCAGCTTCTTAGTAGAGGAATTAATAGGGCCATGCAACTACTCATTTGGAATATCAAGTCCAAGAAAACAATAATAAAAAATTGGAAACACTTACGACACTACTTTTGTGACATTATTATATTACTCATCATCATCAATAATTGTAAGCATGCACACGTGCGGCATAATAATGGTAGATAAAGCGTCATGTCATAATTAAGCTACTAAATGTATGTCACTTACTACCACCGTCGTCACCCTCCAGTGTTGCTTTCTTTCTTTCTTTCTTATATCCTTGTCCACCCGATTCGAACCTTCCCTCACATACATATATAATTATTATTAGCCAATTAGATAGGGTCCTTTTCATTCTTATTTGTTTGTTCGCAGCTCCTATTTTGTTTTGTTTTTTTGACACTATACATACATTCATGGCTCATTTTATATATCTTGTCCTATACACACACTCCACGTTAGCTCATTCACAACTAACATACGCGTGTGCCTTTGCTAGCTGGACATTCAAACAAGGACACGGTTTGGAGGTTGGATATTGCATTTTTTAACAAATCTAACTCCTATTTTAATTTATCTAGTTTAGATTTAGTACTATGTTTAATCTAATTTGTTACTTCAATTCTTAATTTTCACTATTAAAAATGTTAGGTAGATAGATAGATCTAGCTAAATTAGTCTTGTATATTCCCATGATATAATTAAATTGTCTCAGCTAGCTTTCACTTAGATTCTAGCTAAGATTACTTTGGATATTAATTGAATTTCTTTGCAAATCTTGCGGGTCTATCAGATAATGGTAATGGATCGTCGTATCTACACATTATAGTGGTCTTAATTAGATTTGCATTTGTGCAAGCCATATATATATAAAATAAGAGTTATGCGTGCACATCAAAATCAATTATATAATAAAATCAGCTATCAGTGTATAATATGCATTGTAATATAAAATATATATTAAAAATGAATTAAACTTCATATGTATTTTATATTTCAACGTGTATTATACATGTGACTGATTTTAGTGGTTGATTTTTTATGAGCAAATAGAATTCTTAATAATTAATAAATCGTTAAAACATGAAGGTGCAATATCTATTGTTGAAATCCTTTTTCTCTTTATTATTATTGCTTGCTTGCTTTGCATTTTATTCCCTTTTCTTTATCTTCTCAAGCCTGATAAGAATCTTTGAAAACTTCAAAAGGAGATACGGAGGCACATTATTACATTCCTATTAGGACTTTCTATGTGGGATTTTGTGTATCATTTTCGTTCATACTAATTTGCACAACTAACTTTATACACATATCATTGGAGAAATAATATTTCACCAGCTGCATGTACATATACTCCATCCTTTGAGTAACTATATTTAATTGACAGTTTATTTAGTGTATGGAGTAAAGTATCAAATTCAAATCAGGAGAAAATGAATAACATAGTCTCATACATGCATGATAATCTTTAATACAGAAAAAAAATTATTAAAGACAAAGAAAATCATACAGCAGGTGTCACAATTACAAATAAAACAGTCAAAGCATGATGAGAATAAAAATAGAGCTATCAATCCCCGTCCTTAGCTATAGGCCAGGCTACCCACTTGAAATGTTTGTTCTTGATTCAAATCCAAATGGTTACACCCATTGACTCCTTACTGATAATTACTGCATTTTTGCCATCAAGAGACAAGAGCTTTAATTTGGCCGGTGACTACCAAAGATAAACACACATACATGTGGCATGAAAAATATGTGGAGAGTATACTCCATCATATAACGTATTGTTTGATGTTTGATAATAATCCATAAGGGAAAAAAAACAAAGACTATAATAATATTAAATCCCTCCGATATTTTATCGCAAATTGGCATCATTTTCCCATTAGAGGAATGAAAATCAAGGGGATGTGTTACAATATGAAAATGTAGACGCACGCAAAATAGTTAAATTTTGATAAAACATAACAATCGAGTGATGGGGTAAAGTAAAGTAATAAACTTCATTTTTAATTGAAAAATAACTGCATTAATTAATTTTTGTAAAAAAAAAATGACTTTCCAACATATTTCGAGGAATATAATAATATTTTTGGTTTTCTATAGTATCTTTCAGTCGTGCAAGCCAAAAGCTAATTTGTCGTAAATTGGAGCTTCATTTAAAGATTTACGATTCACCAATAAATTATTGCATAATTCACACATGAAGCATCTAGTTTTTTTCTTCTTCTTATTATTTTTTTGGGTAAGTTTCTTCCTATTTTTCATTTCGGTATTGAAGCGGTGCTTAGCCCATCTTATTATTTTTGTATAATGTTGTTGACTTGATCCAAAAAGATTCAGATCAAGTTTGGCCCAATATAATTGCCCTAAAGAGACATGGAACTTAAAGGCATAACCCAATTGTGCGGATGATACAAAATGTGTAACCTAAGACGGCATCATCCTCCCATGACCAAAAACTGAAAAAGAGGGCAACATCCTCCAAACTTATTCATTGCGTCCGAACGCCATGTGTTCTTTTAGACTTGAAACGCCATGTGTTTGATTTGCATGAGCTCACCATGAAAAAAAATGCATAAGTTCACGAAAAAAAAAATTGCATGAAGTGAATTCTTAGTATTTAGTATTTACTATTTTGGTGTGGTTGATTCCCCCAGCAGGAAAAAGTAAAGAAAAAGAGGAGAGAAGAGAAAAGGTGTGTTTGGATTGAGAAGCAGCTGAAATAAGGATTTGGAAAAAAAAAAAAAAAGAAAGTATATTACGAATTTTTGACATGTAAGCTAGGTAAGTAGGAACATGACAATGCAGAGGCAGAGGTAAAGCTTGATTCCCACTGCCATTGTAGCTTTGGACGTACCTTCCTATTATAACAACACGGACAAAAACGTTTATCCACCAGATTCCACTACCTAAACTCTTTTTTTTTCTTAATTTTTTTTAAGCGTACTTAGGTAATAACTTTTTTAAGATTAGAAATGAAATAATGAGTTGTATTATGTGTAATTTTGAAAGCAAAAACGTGGGGTGTTACTTAAGGCCACCACATTCCTTAATGATCCTTTATGTTTGACCTTAAGTCGCCATATCTGGTTTTGTATTTGGTGGCGGTCATCAATGTTGATCCAGTGATCGAAAAAGTTAAAGGATCCAACGGTGATGATTGCAAAAGGTATGAGTATTAGTAGCATGTAGCACGTGGATGCAGGCACAGATCACGTGCACCAATAATTTTGCATTTTTGAGGTCCAAGTCTCAGAGGCAACCAACCAAGCTCGAACTCCTTCCTGGCTGCTATCAATTATCAATTATTCATTACCATACACCGCATCACACCATATCCCACCTCAACTGGAACCACCACCACCGCGAAGAACAAGTAGGTGTTGAATCGAGGATCAGGATGGTGAATTTGTTTAACGCCTTAATGGTGACTCGGATGTTGACTCGGGACCATTCTCAGGCGGTGCCAGCTCTTAGCAGTGAGATTCCGTTTGGTGATGTGTGGTGGTTCGTGTACGCCGGCATCTCCTGCTTCCTTGTGCTCTTTGCGGGGATCATGTCAGGTCTCACCCTCGGTCTTATGTCTCTCGGTCTCGTCGACCTTGAGATCCTTCAGCGCAGTGGCTCTCCTTCTGAGAAGAAGCAAGCCGGTACTATACTCCTCCTCCTCCTCCTCCTCTTCTTCTTCTTCTCTCTTTTTTCTTTTCTTGTTAACTATTATTATTGTTACTATGCAGCGATTATTCTTCCCGTGGTTCAGAAACAACACCAGCTTCTTGTCACGTTGCTTCTCTGTAATGCTGCCGCCATGGAGGTAATTGAATTCCCAATCCCCTTTCGATGTTTCTTTCTATTGCTAAGGAATCTGCTCACTCATTGTTTTTATATTCGCAATTCGCAATTGTATATGTACTGATTGCTAAACCCTGCCTAACTCTTAAACAGCTCTTGGCTTTGAAACTTGCAATCTGCAGGCTCTTCCCATATACCTCGATAAGCTATTCAATCAGTTTGTTGCCATCATTCTCTCTGTCACTTTTGTTCTCTTCTTTGGGGAGGTTTGTCGCTTCCCTCTCTTCTCTTGTTTTAGATTTTTTGTTCCTAATCAATATTTTCAACTTCTGAAATATATTGTTTGTTTGGTTTGTTGGTTTCAGGTTATTCCACAAGCAATTTGTAGTAGATATGGTCTTGCTGTAGGTGCCAACCTTGCATGGCTTGTGCGAATTTTGATGATAATCTGTTATCCCGTTGCCTATCCCGTTGGGAAGGTACTTATTCCTTTCTGATATCATATAACTGAAAGAGATAGCCGAAGAATCGAACATAATAGATTATGATGTCTGTACAAATTAAGATCTTCTTGGAGTTGTTTTGTGGACAGTTAAATGCATCTTGGTTAGTTAAGAAGAATTCTCTAGTGTGGTAGCAACCATGCCGGCAAGAGTTTAATTTTCTGAATAATATTTGTTCCAGGTTCTGGACTACCTGTTGGGGCACAATGAGGCTTTATTTAGGCGTGCTCAATTAAAAGCTCTGGTATCCATTCACAGCCAGGAGGTATATATTTTTATTGTTCATCAATCTACAGAATAAGTTATGTCAATTGTGAACATTGGTGAAGCAACCCAACTGCCTTGCCTTTCTGGTTGATTAAAAAATATTGAATTTGCTTGTTTTAAGGCTGGGAAAGGTGGTGAGCTTACACATGACGAGACTACAATTATCAGCGGAGCGCTCGATTTGACTGAAAAGGTAAGTGCTCTAATTCGCCCACCGCATTGAATCCAACCTCTATATGTTTTGTTACATCTCAATCCAATGTGATTTTCAATTTCTCATAACAATGCAGAAGAATTTGAAGTTTCTTACCTAGTTTTAGTTTTAGCACATGTTGATGGTGGAAAGTGGAAACATGCGAAGGCTACTGCATGTACTGGTAATTCTAACTAGGGTCTTGTGTTCTCTTAATTTTGTTTTTGAACAGACTGCTGAGGAGGCTATGACTCCTATTGAATCAACATTTTCTTTGGATGTTAATTCAAAATTGGACTGGTTAGTTTTCCTATATTATGGTCAATATTCTTTTAGTAGGGTGTAAATAGGGAACATAACTGTTTTTAAAATGTCTCTACTTTTTTAAGATGAATTATTTTGCTCTTCTTTATGAATTCTTGCTATTCTTGCTGATGGGGATATAATTTCCGCCTTTGCTTGCATGTTGGGCCTAGGAATTCTTATGTTGCATTCATGGTGGAATTCTTAGTGTGTATAATTTTTTTCTTCCCCTTAATTAACCTTGGCTATATAAAATCAGGGAGGCAATGGGAAAAATTCTTGCTCGTGGGCACAGCCGAGTTCCTGTATATTCTGGAAATCCGAAGAATATTATTGGTCTTCTGCTTGTAGGTTCTAACCTTGCTAGAATTTGACTTTGTTTTCCCCTCATTACATTACCTTTTTGGGTTCTTCTTTACGTTAATTCTTTTTATATTAGGTCAAAAGTCTCCTCACTGTACGACCTGAAACAGAGACCCCTGTCAGTGCTGTTTCCATTAGGAGAATTCCACGGTACGCTTGTCTTTACTAATCTATTATCTTGCTTTACAAAGAATAGCATGATATCCGTTGCGTAACGGTTTATTTATATGGACAGGGTTCCATCAGATATGCCTCTCTATGACATTCTTAATGAGTTCCAAAAAGGAAGTAGTCATATGGCCGCTGTTGTTAAAGCCAAATCAAAAGGGAAAGAAACTCCGCAGATAATTGAAGAGAAACACGAAGAAAGCACTAGTATTGATGGGGATTCACAGTTGACTACTCCATTACTTCAGAAGCAGGATGATAAGTCAGAAAGTGTAGTTGTTGATATTGACAAGTCTTCAAGGCCACCCAGTTTTAATAAATTAACTGCTTTGCAACGTAGTGATAGCAAAACGAATTCGTTAGAAAATATTGAAGAGGGTGAAGTGATTGGTATTATCACTTTGGAAGACGTATTTGAAGAACTTCTGCAAGTAAATTTCTTTTCTGAAACATGCCCCTCCTCCTCCCTTTCTCCAGTGTTTTAATCTCCCCCTCCCTCTAAAGTCTGACCTCTCAGCTTAAAACTTACTATAATTGTTCTACCATGCAGGAAGAAATTGTTGATGAGACAGATGAATATGTTGATGTTCATAAGAGGTAAATAGAGAACAAGCCTTTGAAAATTAAGTGGTAGAGATAGATGATGCTACTGCAACTCCAAGCTCTGATGATTGTGTAAATTATTTTTTGCAGAATACGTGTGGCTGCAGCTGCAGCTGCTTCCTCAGTTGCACGAGCTCCATCGGTCCGAAGGTTGACCGGCCAAAAGGGAGCAGTAAGTGATTAATTATTACCCGTTTTGATGTTTTAGATGTTTGTTTCTTTTCTTCTTCTTGCCATAGTTGATAAATGAAGTCAAATTTTCCCTTTCTATGCGGTTTGGGTTTTGAATTATCACTTTGGTAGCTTGAAATATCTTTATGCAATTCTCCAGCATGAATGCTCCCTCATTATCTTTGTGTTCTGCGTTCTTCTTTCTTGATCATCCAGGGAGTCCAAAGTAAGCCGGGGCAAACTCCTAAGAAATCTTCAGAGGATCATGGATCCAATTCTACAAGGTAACAAACAAGAAGGATCATGGATCAGGGTTGCTTTTTTGTGTCTGCAATATGGTGTTACAAGGAAAAGCTCTGGAGAGTTTTTATTTTTTTAATTTTATTTGATTTTGTTATTATAAATTTTACAAGTTTCCTTCTAAAGGGGAATTTATATATATCCATGCATGTATCTATTTACTGTTTTTTGAGATTCTAGTGAACGCTGATATTATTGGAGTAATCCTGCTTAAACCAGGACTTAAACCAGCCCTCACTCACTTCATATGATGATGGAAAGTTATTGTAATATAAATCCAATCTACATTTCCCTTTAATTGTCCCTTCATGGATTGGACAAGATACCAAAGTTTTAATTTAATCTAGAAGGTAATCAAATAAACCAGGACACAGTTGTTGACTATTCGTATCTTAGAACATGCAAAAGGCTTTTTGATACGGAATTAATTTCCTACTTGTTCAGAAGAAAAATTGGAAGAGAATCAAAGTAGGTAGAGATATGTTATGTATGATCCCATCCTTGGTGCACTACCACAGAGTGCCCTATTTAATGTGCAGTACAAATTTGTCACTTAATGTAGTGGAAAGGCACTCACAACTCATAACACACACTCTTCCCAGCATAACACGTTATGTGTTCCTTCAAGAATTTGTGGTTGAGAAATCATACTTGTATTATATATCTTAAGTTGTATATGTTCTTTTTACAGAAATAATATATATTTATTGTTTTTGAATTTTGATTTTTTTAATTATATTTACTTTCTTTTATATCTAAAAATAGGAGAGTATATAAGACTTTGCTAAAGTGCTACAAAACATACAAAGACTAGTGCCCTTCGTACAGTGCTGTTTTCTAACCTAGTTTTTCTCATACCACATATTTACTTTTTCGAGTTTAAGCCTTTCCACCACGTGTATTTAAAAATAATAAAATACTAGAGTGGAGTTCAATGTGAGTGTTCTTTTTAAAACCTTTAACAGGAAAGATTCAATAGAAAACAAAAACAATGGCTCCAAAGCAATACATACATAAATATATGAGAAAGAAGAGAAAGAAAAAGAGAGCAAAAGAAAGATTTTGATATATAGAAAGAAAGAAAGCATATGATGCAAGTGCTGTACAAATGCATGTTTGTTCATAATTAACAGCTTATTAAACACTAGTTGATGAGCAAAACACAAGTTGGTAATCGATGAAGCCTTTCAGCTGCTACTCTGCACTTGTAGTAGCATCATCACAAAAGAACACCCTCACTCACTATATATACTATCCTAATAAATTCATTCATTCAGTCCTCCCAGCGAAGAAGGAAGACCGTGCATCTCCATATGATATAAAACCTAGTCTTTTGCTCCCTTATCTGCCTTGAACATCGTCTCATCAACTCATGAGTAGGCTTCCCAATTCTCATTGATAAACATTCTCTCCTTCCCATCACACAATCTAGCTAGCAATAACAAGAGTTTGATGTAAAACTAACTAGATAGAATGAAGCACCATCGAACTTGGTTGCTATATATACAAGTTAAGGTTTGTATTGTTGCAATGAATTGAATTGGGCGTGGGAGGGCTTAAAAACTATTGGTGTGGCCCCTTTATTAATATAATGGAATGCAGTAGTGTATGTCTCCCTTTTGCCAAATCATCAAGAAAAGGACTTGCCATTAATTAAGAGTGCTTAACCTTGTCGTTATTTATCTCTCTCTATATTATCTATGCATAGCATATTCGCAAAACAAGCGCATTTGTCCCTCAATTTCAGGTTTCTCTCTTATCATTACATTATTTTATCATAAACATCACAATAATAATCCCCTATAATGTATTCAAGCTAAGCAATGTTACATTATTTTATTTTGCACCATATTTTAATTTCTTGAATATCCATATAATGCTCACCACAATGTTGTGATTATCACCTTTATACTACAACATCATGTCCTACATATGTAGATCGTAGAAAATAAATGAACAAGCTAAGTGTTGTATTACTTAATTAAGGAAGTACATAAACCGTATTGCTAATAATGCTACTTAACAAGCCGATATTAACAATGTAAGTTAACCAGTCCTGTCTAGCATCAAGTAACAATGAGTTATTCTTGAAATTAATAAATAATTTATTATTTCCTAACCAAATCAAACAAGCTGCGAGATAATAAGGACAAATTAAACAACAGACATGCACAAAATAAAAGTTTGTCCACAGCAGGGGATAGAGGAGGAGATCCAGGATAGATTTTAGATCATTCTTGTATTGAAAATAATAATATTCAGCACCAACTAATTAACTTTCATACACAATTTAATTTCATCATGATTAGATGATGATACCTTGAAAATTCATAAAAGTAAATACTAGAAAATCAGAAGTGGTTGCTAATTAAGAGTACTTATGTGAATTAATAAGCATAGAGATACAGACCCTCATGATATAAAACTTGGCCCTTTGTTGCCTTACCATTCTTCTCCACTTGGAGAATCTCCTACCTATGCTTCCCATAATGACTCTCTCTTTAACTAAAATTGCACCTAAACATGTTGCTCCAATTCAGGCAAATTTATTCAGGTAAGGACTAGGCATGAGGACCCAATAACGTGCAAGGTGATTGACTGATTGGGCCACGTGTAGAGTTGCATGACCTCCAAAATGTAAGGCTCCACTTGTACTTGAATTTCAAATCAAAGTCACGTGACATCTCTTCCCAAATTCAGATCACAAGTTCTAAGTCCAATCATGCCGGCCATTAGTGATTGTCGCTTCTATATCTCTCCTGGTTCCTGAAAGGGATTAGCAAGTACAAAAACACCACCCTTATCTCTAATAGTGTGGCTAAACCTCACATCATTATCCTATCAAAAAACCAGGGTCAAGCAATGCAAGAGACACAAGTGATGAGGCCGGTTTATTATTGTTGGTTTTTTCAATGAGATTAATTTGCTCTACTTCTTCAAAGTTTCAAATAATATTGTCACAAGTCACAACACTATACTACTTAGTGTACTGTTTGGAAAAGAAGATTATGGCAATAATGAAACGCTCCCACATCTTATCTTGAAGCACATAAAGTTTCAAAGATAAGATATCTTTAATTAGAATACATACATATATAGAGAGAACACTACTAGAGTGACATTATTAATGCAAAGCAATGCAAGTTGTAAGATCCAATTATTTCAGATATGTTGAAATGAGAGTGAATGAGTTCGTTACAGGCTGGTAGGGAGATGAGAGTGCTATCCTCAACATTCAACAACATGCAATGATGGAAAAAGAGTTAGCTAATATGTCATGTGTTGTTCTTGATGTGACTAACTCAGACCACTCAGGACCCTTTGCCAACATTCCCTTTTACGGAAACACATGCAACTCTGATCTCTTGATCTCTCTGTCAAAGAAAACGGTTTCTGACTTTGTGTGTGTATATGTCAGAGAGAGAGAGAGAGATATTCCTTGTTCTAGTAGAAAATATATCATTCGCTATGTATAATAGTTTGTATTAAACACAATTTGTTAAAATTTTCATATATCGAAAATAAGTTACATGATTTAATGCAAGTGAAGGTAGAAGAATACATACAAGTGAGAAGGTAACACTGTAACAGAATATGGAACATGTAGAAGATGACAAGTCACAAGTCAATAATTTAGCCTGAACAAAATAGGATAGAGGCATGTTGTTTAGGTTAACTTTAGGGACAACAACAACAACATAGCTTTAAAGATAAAGTTAAAGCAGCAGTTTCAGGGCTGCTCATCAAGGAATGAATGAACACACATTATTGCTAAAAGTAGAACTATGATATTGACTGTTTTCAGTTGCCATTGTAGCTCTCATCAACGTGTGGTTAAGCAACTCCACTTTAAGATATTCTTGTCTTTCCTTTTTCCTCTCTCAACTTGCTTATCACCACTCACCACAATTGATCATAATGTAGTATGGAGAATATACTAATGAAAAATATATAAAACTGAGTTTTAAGATATTTATTATATATTTTTCAAAATAAAAAATGAAAAAGCTTTCGTTAATGCTGGCAATAAATGGATGTAGATATAGGTGTAGTTTCAAAATCATACTTATTAACTCGTTTGGAAACCATGTATTTTTGTCGTAAGTTGGTTGATCAATTGATTTCAGGGGACCTAAATTCTGAGTTCATGGCCAATTAATAATAAAGTATTGGGCTCTACCATTTGGAGGACTTAGAGATAGGAACAGCTCACTTGCTAGTTTGCATACGAGAAACTCTCTTACTCCACTCTACTTAGCTTTCACCACTCTACTTGGGAGGAGATCTAAATAGCCATGTTGGAAAAGAAGTGACGGGGTATCAGAGTATACATGGATGACATGGTTTTGGGGTGGTCAATACCGAGGGTAAAACTATTTTGAATTTTTCCTCAACTTTTGACCTTCTCATCGCAAATACATGTTTTATAAAGAGAGATGAACATCTTATAACCTATAGAAGGGCATGACAAACTCTCAAATTGACTTCTTCTTGATGAGGAGAGTCGATCGGAAATTTTGCATTAATTGTAAAATTATCCCAGGAGAGAGTTTAACAACACAACATAGGATGCTCGTCATGGATTTTCGCGTTGAGCAAAAGTTGAGAAAAAGTCATCATACGAAGAACCCAAGGACACGGTGGTGGCGGATGAAAGGGGGGGGAACAACGAAGCTTCCTAAGAAAGGTAGAAGAAGAGGCAAAGTGGGAAGGGAGTGGAAGCGCAGAGGAGATGTGGAGGGAGATGGCAGAAGTTATTAGACGAACCGCTAAAGAAAATTTTGGGGAATCTAGAGGAATCGGAACAAAGAGAAAAGGAGTCATGGTGATGGAATGCCAAGGTACAAGAAAAGATAAAGGCAAAAAGGGAATACTTTAAAGGGTGGTCTTTGTGCCGCAATGCAGATAATTGGGAAAAATATAAAGCGGCTAAAAAAGAGACAAAAATGGCGGTAAGCGAAGCAAGAACAACAGCATACGAGGGTCTTTATCAGTCTTTAGGTACGAAGGAAGGAGAAAAAGGAATATATAGAATCGCAAAGAGCTGTGAAAGAAGAACGAGAGACTTAGATCAGGTTAAGTACATAAAGGATAAAGATGGAGAGGTCTTGGCTCAAGATGAAAAGATCAATGAGAGGTAGAAGAGTTACTTCTATGAGTTATTTAATGAAGGACATACTACTCTTCCGAACCTTGGTCAGTTAGATATGATGGAAGAAGATCAAACTTTAACTACTATCGAAGGATTCGAGCCTTCGAGGTAAATGAGGCCCTAAAGAGGATGAAAAATGGCAGGGCAGTAGGACCAGATAATATTCCGATTGAAGTTTGGAAGGGTCTTGGACAGAAAGGAATTAGTTGATTAACCAAGCTTTTTAATGAGATTTTAAGATCAAAGAAAATGCTAGATGAGTGGAGAAAGAGCACATTGGTACCTATCTACAAGAATAAGGGGGATATACAGAGTTGTGGAAACTATAGAGGGATCAAGCTTATGAGTCATACTATGAAGTTATGGGAAAGGGTGATAGAATGAAGGTTGAGAAGAGAGACACAAGTATCGGAGAACCAATTTGGTTTATGCCAGGTAGATCCACCACGGAGGCTACATACTTGTTAAGAAGGATGATGGAGAGGTATCGTAGTAATAAAAGGGATCTACATATGGTGTTTATTGATTTGGAAAAAGCGTATGATAGGGTACCAAGGGAGGTCTTATG
>JASCZI010120837.1:258530-274669 GCA_036250425.1 Stylosanthes scabra
CGACGGAGCTACAATTAGTGTGAAGACTCAAAGTGGTGTGACAGAGGAATTTTCTATCGGGATAGGATTACACCAAGGATCATCCTTAAGTCCCTACCTTTTCACATTAGTCTTGGAGGTACTCACAGAGCATATCCAAGAGTCCGTTCCATGGTGCATGCTTTTTGCTGATGATATCGTCCTTATGTGAGAGTCAAGGGAAGACTTAAATAAGAAGTTGGATTTATGGAAAGAAGCTTTAGAGGTATATGGTCTACGCATAAGTCGTAGTAAGACGGAGTATATGGAATGTAAGTTTGGCCGTCAAAGGGAAAACTCCAATATAGAAGTGAAGATTGGAGATAACATCCTACGAAAAGTTAGAAGTTTTAAGTATCTTGGGTGCATTATACATGATAATGGAGAAATTGAAGAGGATGTAAATCATAGGATTCAAGCAGGTTGGCCAAAATGGCGGAGTGCATCTGATTTTATATGTGATAAAAAAGTACATTTAAAACTTAAAGGTAAATTTTACCGCAGTGTTATTAGACCGGCTATGCCTTATGGTACAAATTGTTGGGCTGCTAAAGGGGAGCGCGAACATAAGCTAAGTGTGACAGAGATGAAGATGTTGCGATGGATGAGTGGTCACACGCATTTGGATAAAATAAAGAATGAAGATATAAGGGAGAAACTTGGAGTAGCACCTATTATCGAAAAGATGGTAGAATCGCGTCTAAGATGATTTGGACATGTGGGAAGAAGACCGACTGATCATCCAGTCAGGAGGGTGGATAAGATGGAAAGTGAGAAGGGGTGAAAGAGAGAGAGATCTAAAAAGACTATCCATGAGGTAGTCAAACGAGATCTACATGTAAATGGTCTCTCTATAGACATGATACATGATAGAGTTCAATGACATCGTTTGATCCATGTAGTCGATCCCACCTAGTGGGATAAAGCTTTATTGTTGTTTTAATTTTCTTGTTTAAAGCTTTCTGTGCTTAAAAAGTACATCACACAAAGAATTAATAAAGAAACACCCTTCGTCTATCAAATACAGTATTTTTTAATATGATATAAAAAATTTTTCTTACATATTTAATTGTTTTTTTATCATATCATATATATATATATATATGTTCTTACTTGTATTTCTTTAAATTTCTCTGTTGAATGTGGAGCAATTAAATGCAGAGGGGAGGGGATTCCAAAAGAGCAAATAGAGTGGAGAATCTTATCCACTTGGAGATACATTTTGTTGGCTTTTCCATTTGTAAGAGCTAATAGTAAGTAGTACATTAATAACAATAAATGGAAGGAGCTTTTTATAGCAAGGAAAGTATAATTAGGTCCTTAGTGGAGTATGCTATCATTATAATTAAAATAAAATAAGGGTTGGTTCATAATTATTTTTTTATGAATGAGAAGTTAATTCGATCTAACAAATATGATTAATAAGGGTTTTACATATGGAAAATTGGGAATGGAGTTATTTAAGACTGACATGTGCAAGATAATGTTTTTCTTGCACGTTTATCCACTTCTCTAATAATTAAAAATTTAAAATGCAAGTAAATAGTTCATCGGAAAAAATTCAAGTAAATAAAAATCAAATAAATTAAAAATAAATCCTCCCATAATATATTTTCTTTTCTTGCCAACCGCAGATAAAAAAATCTAAGCACCGTACATTTGCTCTTTTTTTTTTCTTCAGGCGTGGAATAAGAATAAGTTTTCATCCTAATAAGATAATGTTTTTAAAAGTCCAATATAAAAAATAATAATTAAAAAATACAAAATTAATAAAAACAAAAAGGAAAAGTTAAAAATAAAAAACATAAAAATATAAGGTTCAAAAAACAAAAATTAAAAATTATGAAAATAAATAAAAATAAGATAAAATTATTAAATTAAAATTAAATCACCTAAAAACAATGACCAACCCAGAAAATTTTAATAATAGAATAAAAATATACTAAAACTAAAATTATGTATAAGTAATACAAAAAACTGAAGTTTTACTCATGTGTTTTACTGAACATAATCTTATTATATATATAGTTAAAACAACTATGTATAACAGTAGAAACTTAGAATACACAATATTAACTAGAAAAAATTGGAAACCAACTTTTTTCTATTAATCCTCAGTCATTTTTTTTATAAATTACTATAAATTTTAAATAATAAAAGTTAATTATATATACCTATTGTATTATTTAATAGATAGATGCTATTTTTTCTTATCTCAATTAGTTTTTGAAGAAAAAATACTATTAGTTTTCACTACGTTTAAAAAACTAACTTTCAATTTGGTAATTAAATAATTAGAAAAATCACAAAATTACATCATCATAAAAAAATTTATTATTAATTCTGATATTAAATCAAATTTAATATTATTGTATGTTAAATTTATTAAATAAATATTTTAGTATAAATCTAAAAAAATCAATTATAATTTATTATGGGGCAACGTCAATATATCAAGGACAAATATAATGATGTACATATAATTACTCATAATTTTTTTAATATGCCAGTGGGGAAAAACAACACCCTCTTAACCTGGGTTTTTATACATCTAAAAGTAAAAATTGATATATTTAATTTTAGATTTTTAAATATAAAAAATTCAATTCATAAATATATTCAATAAATATTTTTTAAAAGATTAAATTTATAAATTAATAAATAAATGTGTAAATATTAATATTATAGTAAAATATATTTTAAGTAGGAACACACTATCTCCGTCAAAAGCTTTCAAACCCTGTATTTAGTTAACTCTAAACCCAAATAATATTATAAATCTAAATCATCCTCCTTATACGAAAGATTTCCTTTTTTTTACCAAAGATATGTTGGGAGAAAGACTCGAACCCGAGACCTCTACTAGGGAATCGGGACATATGCCATTTAAGCTACAGCTCATTAGCATACGTAAGATCTTCTTTTCAGTACACTTAAGATTGATTTCATCATGAAAAAAAAAATTTTGTAGCACATTTTAATTACATTCTAACAAATTCAATAAACATGTTAACTAAGGATAATTTCCATAACCACGATACTCTTTCATATCCTAACTCAGGTTTAGGATTTTTTCATAAAAAATGAAAAAGAGAGAAGTTTAGTTTTAAAGTGCTTACACATTATAAGAAAATATCAAAATACTATTATTTTTTATTTGGAACCTCAATACTTATTAAATATTTTTAACACCTATATATTTTATTGAGATACCCAAAACAAAATGTAATTTATTGGTTTAAAAAATAAGTCACTTAAATAATACAAATTATTAAAGATAACAACTTCAAATTAAAATCTATTTTTAGTAAAATCATATTACCCGCTAATGCATTTTAAGTAATAATTACATTAAGTGATAAAATTCTTATTGTTATTAATTGGATTTTTTTAATTTAATTGGTTACTGAAATAAATCAAATTATATAAATTTACAATTTTATGCATTTAAAAGTATTTTCACAGTATGCATTACAAAAATAAAATGTTCTTTATTTTTGCATGTTGTAATAGGTAGAAAAGAAAAAAAAATGGTCAAAACTTGATGAACTCATTAATTATGCCGGTGAAGTCATTAATTATTGCAATTAAATTGGTCTTTTGAGGCTTTAATTATAACTACCAGTCTGCAAATTCATGAAAATTGTTGGGCAAGAATGAGAAATCATTTCTCATCTTAATGTATCAATCACAGCCATGTAAAAGGAATATATCAATGGATCCATTAAGGACCAAGTCCAGCATAGACAAAGCCTCAATGGAAACGTAACTTTCTATCATATATGTATTATGTATATACCAATATCATATCATATCATATCAAAATAATAATGACTAAGATAGCTTGTTTCAAGTTCGACCACACCCGTAATATATTTTTTATTAAAAAAAAAAACTAGAAGAAGAAGAAACTAAAAAGAAAGAAAGAAAGCAGGTGTTACCTGTGCACTGTGCAGTGACTATAATGATGGTGTGTCTTCTGCGTGCGAAGGCACGTGGCGGCTTCATCGGAAAACAATTAATAGAAACATTTGCTAAAAGCCACCAAAAGTTTTGTTTTTTGCATTTAAGACCAGACAGCAATTACAATATTTAATTACAGTAATGCTATACATCCAATCAATTTCACCAACCAAGCTCAACCAATTATTTTTAATTCACTCTCACACAAAAGCGTGAAAACATGCGCTCTCCTCCCCCATTCAAAACACGCGCACTTCTCTTCTCATTTCTCAGCAACAACTCCTCCACATCCTCCTCCTCTTCCTCCTTCTCCTTCTCTATGCTACTACGCTGCCGCAATCGTCGCCGCTGCCGCCGCCGTCACCATCATTGCTACCATCACCATTTTCGTAATCATCATCATCTTCTTCTTCTTCTTCTTCTTCTTCACTATTACGTTGTTATTGTTGTTGTTCATGTTGTTGTTGCTGCTGCTGATGATTAGATTTTCATGAAAAATAGAAACAAATTTTCATAAAAAATAGAAACGAATTTTGAAGCAAAATAGAAACGGATTTTGAAGCAAAACAGAAACGAAATTTCATATATAAACTGAATTGGATTTTCACGAAAATAGAAACGGATTTTAATGAAAAACAGAAACAGATTTTAATATAAAACAGAAACGAAATTTCATATATGAATTAAAAATGAATTGGATATTCACAAAAACAAAAACAGATTTTACATGAAAACAGAAACGGATTTTATATGAAAACAGAAACGAATTTGGTGATGAACCTACGCCTGGGCGTGGTCTTGGTCACGAAAACAGAAACGGATTTTATATGAAAATAGAAACAGATTTTATATGAAAATAGAAACGGATTTAGTGATAAACCCACGCCTGGAGACGTGACTTTGGGTCACGAAAACAGAAATGAATTTTACATGAAAACAGAAACGGATTTTATATAAAAACAGAAACGGATTTGCTTTTCTTTTCGAATTATTGGAAGTTACCACTCAAATGTACTCCATCTTCCTGCTACTGCTGCTATTCCTCTTCTTCCTCCTATTTACATGGTTTTTTTGGTCTTCTTCTTCCTATTGTTGTCGTTGCCATTATCATCATCGTCGCTGCGGTCTTCTTCTTATTTATTGTGCCGTCGCCGTCAAGAAGCATGAGGAGTTGACGGTAACGAGGAATGAGAACGGCGGTGAAGGGAGTGAGTGAGGAAACAGAGAAGCTTACTAAAACGAAATTTAAAATAACGCATTTGAGGGAAAAAAGGGAAGAACGAAAAATCAGGGATTCAGTTTTCGAATGAGAGGGGCGTGTGGGTTGAGGACTTGATTAAGCTTGGTTATTAAAAAAATTTGGTTGTGTATAATTATTGTTGAATTAAAAACAAACAAAACAAATAAATAAAAATAATAAAATGAAATGTTTATTTATTTTTTAAGAAAAACCCACGTCAATAATTAATCTGTAAGATGCGCCAGCAGCAGCTATTGGCCACCATAACCACCGCCATCGCCACCATGACTCCTCCTTGTCCTCCACCTCCACCGCCACCAAAACCCAAATCTACAGCCATTTCCGGCGCGTGCAGCTGCAAGCACTCCCCCTCGGCCACCCTCGACCTCCTCATTCTCATATTAGTACTCTTCTCCGGCGCGTTCCTCCTATCATCGTATTTCTCCTACATCTTCAACTCCCTCTCCCTCCTCCTCGCGCAATCGGCGCCTAACCTCCACCAGCTACCGATCTCGTGGCTGCTAGGGTTCTTCGCCTTCTTCGGCATCTCGATCGTGATCGTCGATTTCTGGTGCGGCGCGCGATCCAGGAAGTGCCGGGCGCCGGGATGCAAGGGCCTCAAGAAGGCGATGGAGTTCGATTTGCAGCTGCAGACGGAGGAGAACCTCCGCTGCGGCGCCTCCGATGAGATTGACAGGCTGCCGTGGAAGGGCGGCAGGGAGGGCAATCCTGACTACGAATGCCTCCGGTCTGAGCTCAGGAAGATGGCTCCCGCCAACGGACGCGCCGTCTTGCTCTTCCGAGCGCGTTGCGGTTGCCCCATTGCCAAGCTCGAAGGTTGGGGTCCCAAGAAAGGGAAGCGCCACAAGAAGTCAGTTCTTCTCCCCTCTTTTGATTTGTTCAATTTATGAAATGTGCTCTGTTTTCTGTCTTATTGCAATGTGACTAGTGTTGATTCTTCTGATAAATGCTTAACTTTCATGAATTATCTTGAGTCATTGAAGATGAGAAATGATTATTTGTCTCTTTGAATGGAGAATTGTTGCTATGACTGCTGCATTGTGCTGTGTTTCTGAGTTCTGGTTGATATGTTAGCCCTTAGGTATGTATAGAAGCTATCACCCTTTATCTGGTTTTTCCATTTGGTGGTAACTCAGGTTTAAGATTTATCCCCTTTGGTATAATAGCAATTCCATGTATGCATCTGTAGACTCTACTGAGCTTGGCCTAGTTCACAAGTCACAACCACCTTTGAGTATATACTTCTATGAGCCCTGGGAAAAGAAAGTTGTCAGTAAGAATACAGTGTTCACTCTTCATGTGCAAGATTACCTATGACTTTCTCCCCATAGCCATAGTATGAGCTTCCTTTGAGTTTAGGATGTCACTTAATAGTCATCTTCTGCTTTGACCTCATGGTTTAAAAGTTTGAGGAGCTTCTAAGCAGGACATACCTATTGTATACCTGACAAAATAAAACTTCTATTTTCCAGTGCCAGAAACATTTTGGGCAGGAAATGTTTTTATTGGGTGTTTTTAATTCATGACTTACTCTGTTTCTTACTTCATCAATTTCTTATAATGTTGAATGGAGATGCACCTTTATATTGAACAACATGTGAAATCTTTGGAGTTTCCGGGAGATTACTCATTTGACTTTAAAATGAGCATGCAGTTGCTACTTGTGGTATACTAAAGTTTATGACATCAGTTATTAAGCTGTGTTGAAGTTTTGAAATAAGGGGCATGTTTAGACTAGAATGGCACGTAGTTACGGTTCTAAGTTCTAACCCTAGCAATTGCATTCCATTCTTTGGTACATATTTGTAAAAGAAAAAAGTAAGTACCTACAACCTACATATTAATGTTTGTAGGTCGTTAGTACATATATATACAAATGGTACATACATGAATTCTTGTAGGTCTGAATTCATACTTCCATTGACCTAAAATATATATTTTAGCAAACAGATGATCTCTACCTGATCAGGATTCAGGACAACATTCATATTCCTTGTCAATAGCATAATTTAAAAGCTATGGATCATATGTAAATATTCTAGAATGCAAATACTGCAGTAAACAATTGATACTTTATAGGCCTAGGCATCAGATATATACGGTGAAGAACATTATCAGGAGAAATAATTCTCTTTCCTGAGGGAAAAGAAAAAGAGAAAAACAACAACAAAAAACCAGGAAACACAATAGAAATGAGAGAAAAAAAACAATGAAGTTGATTGTCAAGTGAAGAACTGTTTCAGTTGAATAATGCATTAATAATTAAATCTATGATTAATAATTATACTAGCTTTCTTCTGGTTTAGAGAACTTAAGACTTGGCTTACCTAGTTACCTGTGTCTCCGAGGCTTATGTGGATGGTCAGAGAATAAATACCATATTTCGCTGTTGGGAAGAAAGAAAACTGTTGTGTTATGAACCCTTTGTCCTTTTTTTTCAATGATCAAATTTTGGGTTGCATATTTTCAGTTCTCAATATGTTATTTCGTTTTTGTCTGAATGAAAACTTGCTGGTGGCATGGTCACTTGATATATGGTTTAGTAGTAAGCATAAGTTAGTTAACCAAAAGTTTGAACCTTCACCTGTTTGTTTCCCTTGTTCAACAATTTACAACACCGAAATAGGGTTTATGCTTTATGCGTTATGAGTCAATTGAAACACAGATAATTTCAACACTTATGATCTCCTTACTTGCATTCTAAATTCTTTTGCAGTATTCACGCTGCAAACTTTGTTCATAAATATCTCTTGCTGTTGCATACGTTCTCTCATAAACTGCACTGTCTAAATTTCTGTTAAGCCACAAAATCTGAAGTGCATCATGCATTTACGTAGAACATAGAAGTGGAAACTGACCTTCCCCATGATCCATGGATTATTTAAGAATGTATTAGCTACCCATCTACTTGTTAATATTTGTTGCAATCTATCTCCATGACTTGAATGAGTTTTTTTGAAATTCTATTTTGGTGCTTCCCTGACACGATACTTTTGATGATATGAGCAGATCCCTGCAGAGTGTGACTGTTAATGGAAAAGGAGATCATCGCTGATACACTTTGGTGTGGTGTGGTGTTTCCATCACCTGCATCTCAATATATATCATTACCATCTCAATGTTCAATGTTCACTATTTACTTGGAGACTTGTTCACAATCAGAATCATTTTTTTGTTAAGGAAAAAAAGAAAAGTTTATAATCTGATATTTTAGTACTTACCAGTCCTTCCTTATGTCTGAACTATCATATCTATCTATATATTAGGCTAGGGGTCTATCATCTTTGGAAGGATCATACAAAATTAACTGCAATAAATATTGGATTATTCATCATCATTGACCCCTTTCGTTGGCTTTCGTTGTCCACAAGTTTCTGATCCTAAACTTGTTTTGCTCCATTGACAAAAATGTGGGTTCGGGGTATGATTTGAAACATTGTTTGAACTGTAAAACAAACATGTTTTAAATTAAAATAAGATACTTCATTACGCTAGTTTATCCAATTGATGTATCCGTGGAACTTTCCTACGAATGTTCACTCCAATTTTGCTTGTGAAATAAATATTAAATAATAATAATTCATAGACTTTGACAACAAATGAAAATATTGACATTCTGGAATAAAGGAATTTTCTTTGGCAGCCTTTGTTTCTATGTTATTCTTAATGTTTAGCATCGATATTTAGATATATGCTCAATTTTATTGAAATTTAAAACTTGTTACTTGTTAGCCTAGCTCTCAAAAAAAAAAGGAAAAAAAAAAAGGAATCTACAAGAATATATGTTAACTTTGAAACTAAAATGTTATCGATTAATTATCATCATGCGAAGAACTGCATTAACTTCGTAAATATTAGTCACATCGTTGTCACTGTTCCTCAAGAATCCGTCAATGTCAAAATAAAGCCATCTTTTCATGCATGCAGAATCTGAATTCCTGAATGGCTTATTAAACTTTTAAGACGTAAAATTTATTTCCCTAACAAACTAAAATTTTAATTATTATAATTTATTGAGACTAGAGTATTCTACTAAAATTATATTAAAACTGATTTTAAGGTACTACTAAAACTCACTCTAGCTCACCATTAAATCCTCTCTAGCTAGTCACTCTAGTATGAAACTGCCATTGTTTTAGCACAAGTAGGGTTTATAAATAGAAAATTATATGTCATCATTGTATTAATTATCACCAAATAAACCAAACAAATTAAATAACTTACAACTGGTAGTATAATAATCCATTACACACAATTCTACAATGGAATGAAAATATGAAATGAACCTTGTAAATTAAAACAAAATAGTTCCTTTGGAGATAGAACCACATAATTGGTAGCTCAACTCAATTAATGGAATTGGAACCCACCAACCATCACCGTAAATATGTACATCCAAAACTCCCAACAACCTCATATAATTTAATTTAATAAATTTATCTTGCCATGTGATCATGAGCACCTGAAGAAAACACTTTTGCCACATGAACAAAGCTTTTCTTCTGAGACTCAACGTCGTCGTTTGACTCTTGATCCTCCTCATCAAACCCCAGAGAGAAATACTCCACCTTCTCACCATAAACCTTCACCAAACCCAAATACACAGAAACCGCAAACACAGTCACCAATATGATGAACCAGCTGAACTCAATGTTCACCAGCGAATTCGCACGATGAAGTGCCTCATGGCTCGAGCACCTCACAACCTGGTGACCCTCTTCATCGTTAAGGAAGCAACCTTTCGGTATCAGCGATGGCGTCCACAGCATGTAGCCCATCACTATCATCCACAAGCCCTGGAAGAATATGCTTATAGAACGCACGAAGCTCACCAGGAAGCTCCTTGGGAGCCCAATCCCCATTAGAGTGGTGGCAAGAGAAACAAATATAAGGAGCTGAAGAAGAAGGTGGTATTGTCCTTCGGGACCCATGTGATCCGCTGAGTGAAGGTGGAACAGAAGGAGTTGCTGGGAGAAAGCGATGGCCGCAAGCAAGTGCGATAAGCCATGCTTAGCTGGCTGCGAAACGGTGTTGAGTTTGTCTATGATGATTGAGAAGGAGGCGAAGACGAAGAAGGTGAGGGAGATGGAGGAGTGCTCGAAGTTATGGAGATGGTTGGAGGGTATGGTTCCGTCTGGGTCGAGAGGCTGGTGGCGTTCGGGGCCTATGAAGAGTTCCATGGCTACAGAAGCCATGGAACCCGCCATGATGAGAATAAGCTCAATGTATTTGAACTTATTGTTAGAAGACCATGGAATGAACCATGGCCGAGAGGTGTAGGATTTAGGGTTTAGTGCATGGAGCTTGATGTTGTTGAAGAGGTGCCATAAACCAATTAGCAAGAACCCAAAACCTGGTGCCACGTGTCCTACAAGAGTTCCCATATTTGTTTTGAGAGGGAGAATGTGTGTGTTTGTGTGTGTTAATTGGTGATGAGGCAAATTGAAGAGAAGAGAAGGAGTTGTATTTAAGAGGGAAAAATTAATTAAAGGTTGACGAGCGTGTGTGTCTAGAGTTTTCTGTTGTAAAATAAGGGCTTTGAAGTCCAAGTTTGTTTGCTTATCTTGCTTTTAATTTGCTTGAGGAATAAGTTTTTAAAATTTTTGGAGTTTGACCATATTAAACTTGACGAATGCGATGATGGTAGCGTTGGCTTTCTAGAATATAAAATAAAATAAACTTATAAACATACCACGAACTTCTTGTGCTCTTTGCTGATTATGACTATTTAATAATTAATGAATTAATTAATCATATGCCGTACCCTCCTACCTACCTAGTTCTATTAATTGCCTAATAGGTTTTGATTATCTTCCTTTTGTAAATAAGACGAAAACATGCTTTCCCCCGTTCAAAATTGGCACTTGTTTTGTTTCTTTTATTTTTTGTTTTCGCCTTAAACCTTAAACGGACGAGATTCTGATTCACACAACATGGACATGATGTGACTTGGTCATAAACGAATCTTTTGATTTTAATAGTAGTTATGCGCGATTAGTATTTTGCTTTATATTAGAGGGTCATGGAAACATAAAAAGAGGAGTCCTTATTCCTTAAGCGTAAGCGTCATGCAAGTTTTTTCGTCATCTTCTCACAAAACCAGCGGCGAAAAATTGATCCGGGGGTTGGTACCTTTTGTTTCCTTTATAGTTTTATCCATATATTCGGTCTTCTAATTAATTCAATAAGGTTATGCTTGGTCTGACTTTCTTTGTTTATTGTATTGTTTTCTTATCAGAAATGCAAATTTGAATTCCAACTGAAAATATATAGAATTCCTTCCCTTCCCTAACAAAGCTGACCAATTTATGATTGTCTTCTTTGAGGCCTCTGTTACGATAAAGGTCCCTTTCATGGCAATTTGTTGGAAAGAACAAAAAAAGAAGATTCATTTTGGACAACCTTATTTTGCTACTACTTTTAATCATATTTTTCTTAATTGATTTTTGACAAAGAAAATGAATCTAATTCTGGTAATAAAACTTAGATGTTGAAAGGATGTATTACAAGTCCCATCCCTCAACTCTTAGACTAATTTTGAGTAAATTAGATCTCCATTTATAAATATTTTCGTTACTATTGTCAGAAGGATAATATTATTTTGACTTTTGAGCAATTGTTATTTGCTTATTACATGTACAAGGAAAAATATAGGTAATCAATAATTTTCTAACTAAGGAATTAAGTAATAAAAGATAAAACATCCGAAATTATTTATAAAACATCCACAATTAAAGTTATAGAACATCCGAATCTAAAGCAATTTCAGTCAACTTTATATTTTTTAAAAAATAGAACATCCAATTTAAATTGTTGGCTAATGTTCAATGAATTATAATAAGCAAAATTAAAATTCAAGAAAGGATGGGAAACTAAAAGCAAGCATCAATAAATAACAGAGTACACCAAATTTTATGAGTTTATATGATCAAATGGGGTAACATAATCCACTTGTGCATGTTATTCTCTTGATGAGACTGCTATGCTATATCGGTATCATTAAAATTGGTGAGATTTTTGCAATCTTCAGACGTCTAAGACAGCAAAACAATGCAGAATATCAGTTGTACCAGTTGATTTGTGTTACGATTCTTTCACAGCTATTTACATTGAATGATATGTTGTGCTTCACATATGATGAGATTGGGAATTATGAAGTTTGGAAAAACATTGATACAAATTAAAATCGGTTTCGAGTTGTTGTAAGTTGTAACTCACCCCTGACAAGTTGCAAGCTTGGCCTAATACCATCCCAAAATCGACGAAATTAGTCAGATCCGAAATCAAAATAACTAAAAGCCCCTTAAGGGAAAGAGCCCATGACCAAAAAAAAAAAAGGGAGGGAGAGAAAGAGGGGGGTTGGCCGGTTGGAGAGTCACTAGTCACTAGGTTGGACAACCTTATTTTGCTGCTACTTTTAATAATATTTTTCTAAGTTGATTTTATAAATTAGCCATACTCAATTGTCAGCAAGATAATATTTTGGTTTTTGAACCATATAATTTGTAGTATAAAATAACCATTTGTTGATTACATATATACCAAGCAACATTAAAATTCAGAGAAGGATCTGAGACTAAAAGTGAGCATTTAAAAAGAACAGAGTACATCAGATTTTATGAGTTTATAATTATATGATCAAATGGTGTAAGATAATCCACTTGTGTAAGACACCAAAAACAACCATAGCACATGTACCAGTTGATTTGTGTTACGATTCTTTCATCGCTATTTACATTGATTGATATGTTGTGCTTCCCACAATTTTATCCTAAACTCTTAGTTTCGTTTCACTTTCACGTACTACACTAACTAACAATAGATAATCATTCATCAGAAAAGAGTGTAAAATGGCGTCACAGTAATTTCAGTCCAATTTTATTAAGATTGGAGATGAGATTGGGAATTATAAAGTTTGGAAAAACATCGATACAAATCAAAATCAGTTTCGAGCTGCTGTAATTCACCCCTTACAAGTTGCAAGCTTGCCCTAATGCCATCCCAAAATCCATGAACAACTGTAAGATTGCCGTGACCAACAGAAGTCAGCGTCGACGAGATTGACAGCATAACTTGGGTGGCTCTCGTAGCACAACCGGCAATGTCGGAGTGGGAACGCTCCATGCTCGCCTTCATAAAATGCGGCGACGAAATTAGGGTTTTCCATGATTTACAAACGCACCGAAGTTCCATCACATCTTTCGCCGGAACCCTCCACAGGATCTCCAGCATCAGTTCGCCTGGAAGAACCGCAAGTGCGTCTCTCTCACACCCTCGCTTCAATCGCCGTTGCTTCTGCTTCCGGGTACCACCCATCCAGTTAAGCTTCTTTGCTTTGGTTAACTGCTTCTTTCTCACTTCTCACCCTTTTGTCGTCTTGTAAGGTTGCCAAATTTTATTTTGGGCTCCAATCGGTTTTTGATAGACTGGGCTCTAATCTAATCTTTTCGTTATTCTAGTCTCAATTTGGGCCCATCAAATGCTTTTCCTTAATCTGATCCAAAAAAGGGAAGATTATATATGATTGTACCAAAAAAAAAAGGAAGATTAGGTAAATTTCTGCGCTAATGTTTAACATTTTTTCTATATTGCTAAATGGTGTACAATGGTTCAATAGATTTATTATTTTAAAAACTATTCAATTTTATATTTATGAAACTGATACAGGGGTTACATGATTGCACAAACAAACCACAATCTAGTTACCTACACATACGAGGCTGTCGTAGCTATATTCTAAGGTTGAATGCAGCTATGCACAAGTTGTTTTACAAAGATGATAGAATACTAATACTAATACACCAACCATACATAATACAAGGAGTGGGAAACATAAGTAGTTCAGATTTCAGTGTCAATGATAAGCTCTGCTGCGATGCTCATTGTCCCAACACCACCACAACCCAATAAGGCTAGAGCAAGTTCTTCCTCATAAAGTTGCCTCAACCCATTGCTTAGTCTCTTTAACACATCTACATCTACTTCTAGCACCCAAATTGGCGTGCAACCGATCATCAGGCTCACAAACCCACACACATAGGCACGCCAAGTAGCTGAATCACACCCCAGCGATATCTTACCATCCAGTGCACTTGCCAGAAACTCCATGTGGATCCCCAAAATGTGTGGACGTCTCTTTGATGCTGATGAAGATGAATCCACACCCCACGCAAGAGCCCCGCATAGAACTGCAAAGTAAGCAAGTGCATATCCACCAAGCATTGCTACCATTCCATCTGATTTCTCTTCCTTCTGTGATCGGTGAACAGATATAAACCATGAAGGAAGAGTTTCTTTCATTAGTAGTTGAACCAGCACTAACCCTCCTGATAACCACACTAGAGAAGCTGCCAGGGAAGCTGCAAGCTTCACCCGGGTCATTGATGCAGCTAGTGAAACCTGTCCATATTTTGTGCCACCTTTGCTTGCTTTCAACTTCTCCAGTTGTTCCCTTGGAAGGCCACTGGATACAATTTCTCTCACTGACTGCATCAAGATTGAGAGAATCTCTTCCGTTAGGAAAACAACATCTCTGACTGATCGATAGACACGAAGATAGAGAATCCCAGGGGCAACTGGGCAAATCCCTCCATATAAATGGGATTTATATCCATGGCCAAGGAGAGCTCCAACACCACCGTTGGATGATAAAGGATAGCTATTCTTGCCAAGGGTAGCTGTGAAGCAGCTTTTAAGGAGTTGAACAACTGCGTCACTGTTGTGGAGGAAAACAGTTCTTGATGCTGAGAAGATAAGGAAGTCAGTCCAACGTTTTGCCTTTTGTGTCCACAAGGAACCCACAATTGGCATGCAAGGCCATGGACAACTTGCAGCAAGGGACTCGAGTGCTGGGCCAGCTAAATTAAGAAAACGCTCTGCAGCTCTATCTAGTTTGTAGGTAATAGTAAGGCTCACAAAGGCAGCCAACGGCAGTGGAAGCGTGGCAGGAGAGCTTCCACCTGCAAGCATGAATGAAGATTACATTTCATGAACACGAATTGAATATTGACAGATATTGTAATTGAAGATGAGAAAGGATTCATAATATACAAGGATCAGAACAAGAGTGAACCTGGAGCTAGACTCGGCACATGAACACCCGTTGCAGCTACGATTTTCTTGATCGCTTCCTCAACACTCTGTAGATTTGCAGCAGGACTAGGCCAATCTGTTCCATTCATAAATACAGGTTTCCAAACGCCACGGGTTACTTCTGCAGAGAAGTAACTTACTATGGAGGCCAGAGATGCTGGAAGAAAATCAGCTAAATCTTTAAGCCCTGACATTAAGGAGAGCATTATGCTATTATGACACTGTTGCGTGCATCAAGGAAAGTCTACTTGGATATTGCTTAATCTGATTTCAGAGGCCAAATATAGGAAAGTTTTGACAAGTTTTGACAACTTTTTTAAGGTTTCTCAACAGATTCTCTTCCATAATATAAAAGACATATTTAAAAACGTGTTTTGGGTGTTCCTTGGATTTATCAGTTTAAAACACATACCTATTGCTAACTCACGTGGAGATAGTCTTCCATGAGCACATGCAGTGAGAGCAGCATCAACTACAAAGGGAATTGCTTCCAGAATATCCCAAGCAGGCAATTTTGGCCTTAACGGGGCATCATCATTCCCAGGTCCGGAAGAACTACTGCTTCCGGATATCGTAATGGAATTCTGGTTTCCTCTGTTAATCTTTTTGGTCATCATGCCAAGTAGTCCTTCAACAATCTGATGAAAAGGGGTTCCATGGACAAGGCCAGAGAGTGTTGAAGCTATACATGCTTGATGCTGCCGATACCAGGCTTTTAATTTAGGAAAAGAGTCAACAAATACAGAATCTGGGGATGATAAACTTGCAATTGTAGACAGTCTCATTCTATTTCTATCTTGGTGGA
>JASCZI010120837.1:274764-293870 GCA_036250425.1 Stylosanthes scabra
TGTTGGTACATCTCCAAATGCATGTTCCAGAGGAGGACGATCAAACCTCCAGAGTCTCAAAAGAAGAATGAATGCATTGGAAAACACGGCATGAGCAGATATTTCTTCCCCTGATGTTAGCTTCCATGAGACATTAGGAACACAAGATCCAAAAACTTCACAGATTGGCATCAAGGAACATGCAAGGTGTGGAACCTGGTTGGTGATTTGGGCATTGCATTAGTTCAAATCAATATAATTTCATAAAATCTTTCATTGTGGAATATAAACTCAACTTACCAAGCCATGTAGTGAAAATATTTGAACACAATCAAAAGGTGCAATTCCAACGATTACTACATTTATCAGTCGAGCATAGTTAATCAAATGATTATATCCTTCAGTGTTCTCAGCAGGCTTTGATGGAGATAATAACCTGATGATAAACTGAACAGTGTGTTCCTGCATGAAATGGAGATCTAATTGCGTTGAGGAGGATTACATAGAAATACAATAAAATATGAAGTGCTAGTAGAATAGATAAGTAGTCTTCAACTTTACTACCTGTATATTCCATCCCCGAATTAGCGAAGCCCCGCAAAGAATGGAAGCAGCAAATATCTTTTCATCTTCTGATCCTCTGGTTGCAACTTCGAATATTTTCTCCAATTCTGCTAAGCTTCCATTAAATCCAGTAGCGTAAATTCAGTTGATTTACCTTTTTGGTAAATTTACAAAAAAGAGCATCTGACATACCTGGCTTCAGGAAAGAGAAAGAGGCAAAGAGCAACTGAAGACCAGGCCATGATTTTGTGTGGAAAATAAATAATTAAAAGCTAACCACTAACTAACACCCAATCCTAAAAAATATATGAAGCAGAGTGAGTATATTACCTTGAAGCAGGGCTTGAAACCAGAGCATTTGCCATCACTGAGGTAAGAGGTGCTCCCTTCATAAATGATGCCCAACCAGGTACTTGAGCTTGCATGCACTGGGGCAATTGATTGATCCGTCCATTCACATAACCTGGCCATGAATATGCAGATGTGTCGAGTAGGTTGCGAGCAATGCAAGCCTCAACTATCAGATGATGCATGTTTCCAGCTGAAAAGGAGAACATTGTTAAATTCTTCATCTAAGATCCGTGTATAGTATTCCTTGCTAATTGACACTGAAAGCAAATAGCAATATCTCTTACAACAGTCAATAGGCATCTCCTTCATGCCAAGGCAATCAAAATATGCACTTCCTGGTGTGATTCCAGAAACAAATAGCATTGCCTTTGCAGCAGCTTGGTTAGCATAGGCAACAATAGATTGAGGTGGAGTGAGCAAGCTATGATAATTGCTCAAAACCTGTAGACTTGATACTAAACCATTGCGACACTTTCCCGGTACCCTTTCCTCTTTCCATAGATCGGTAGGTCCAGTGTCTGGTTCATCAACTGGTGTCCTTTCCTCCTCCTCAATAAGATCAGCAACAACAATAGGTATAATACTCAAGAGCATGCATAAGCGAGTATCAAGTCGAGGCATAGGACCCTCAATAGGCTCTCTTTCCTAGAATCATGTTAAAAAAACAAAAACCAAATTAAGAGAGCATACCAAAACTTCTGTTGCAAACAAACTGGTTATCAGAGAAGGATTTCTACCCTCTGCACAAGACGAAGAGCTGCTAACCAAAGACCTAAAAAAGTGTCATGCCAGGACGTGCCATTTATTGCTCGTAGTGTCCTTACCAAACCTATAAAGAATGCATTCATCTTGTAAGTACCTGTTTAAAAGTTAAAAGAGATGGCATATGACAATTCAATCATATTTCCTTAGTCAAACACAGTCATACCACTAATTATTTCGACACCGCTTGTTGTGCTAACTTGATAGCCATCCATGGCATCTTCCAGTACCAGATCAAAAGGAATCCAAAGAGCAGAATGACTAGCACCAGGGCAGAGTGAAGCAGAGGAAGAAAGATATTCAAAACCCATGACTGCATGAAACTTTTTCTGTGAACTTGTCTTGCATCCTCGAGTCAACACCATGTGCTTATCTGAAGCCAATTGCAGAAGTGCTTCAGGACTCAAAGTTCCTGAATTCCTCAATGCTGATGAATTTGTTGCCAGAACCTGCAGACGCTGAACAAAGCTAAACCAGTGTGCAGACCTGAAAAAAAAAGAACCAGAAAGATGTTGAGTTAATACGACTTCAGAAAAATAGCAGTGGAAAAACAAAGATAACAGGGCCAAACACTCACAAGTTACGACGAGCCAAGTAAAGAATCCTTGAAGATACTTTGTCCTGCAGAAATTTCCCAATAATCTCAACAGCCGCAAGAGTGTTTGCATTTTTTAACTGTTCATGAAACTCAGTCTTGTTATTGCTATAATTCTCATGCCATTCCATTTCTTGATACAGTGTTCCCCATCTAGACTTCTTTTCAGGAGTGAGTTCCAACAACCCCTCATCATCCAGCGATGCATCAAGCAGCTGCCAAATAATTGAGAAAACAAATTCAACCACGAGAACGCCAGGCTCACTTTGCGAAGTTCCAAATATTTGCGAAAGATGAAGAACATCATCAATAGATTTCATGATCCTGTCCAAAGCAGAAAGAGAGGTAGAAAAATTAGAAATCCTATAACAAACTAATACTAACAGATCTTATCTGTCTCCACCAAAACAAATCCTATCATTAATTAATGTAGACCATAATTGACTTAACAAAAAAGGAAGGTTGGTTACTTTGGATAATTGGGTGCGTTAATGAGAGATTTAAGTTGAAAAGCATGTCTCTTGAGAAGTTCCAAGTAGAGTCTATAGGCAGCAGGTTGGGAGCGTCTACATGGAATAATCCTGCCAAAAACACCAATAAATCAATCAATGAAGCAATAATTTACATGATATGAGTTACAAGTTACAAACCTGAGAGATAGAAGAGAGAGAAGGAAAATCGGTGGAACGAAGTTGAGAAGGATGGCTTTTTCTAGAAACTTCCAGAGAATTGGAACATTGTTGTCCCAGCATATGTAGGAGACTAGCACCTCCGCCAGCTCCAAGGAAGGGAGGGACTCTCCAGCCGCCTTCAGATTTGAATACACCTGAACCGCCCACAGCACCGCATCGGTGTCCTTCTTCTGCGCCGCCTTTGTCACCTCCACAACCGCCTCTTCCCATGGCCTCATTCCTCCGCAAACCTCCATTCAGTAAAGGCTAGTTCATGATCATAACTGCTACTATTAGTCTATTACTACGCAAGGTTCCAAGATTCAGTTTCAGCGGGTATAGATCGGGTTTTTCAATGAGTGTGTTCATGTACTAGAGACAAAAAATAAGTCAGTTTCGCCATGGAATTACTAATTTGGCCTTCCAAGGAGGCGATAAAGAATCGTGGAGTAGGGATAAGGACAGAGAGTAATGTTCAAGTTCAAACCGATTGGGATCTACATAATGTTGATGAAGGGCGAAGAGTATTGGTGTTAAGATTTGCGTGGGCCCTCTTTTAACTTTTACAGGCTGCGGGACCCACTTAACACTGTCAAAGTGTCAACTCAAGTGTACTATTGCAGAGAGATATATATAGCAGGGTTGTTGAGCTTTTGAGGCCATGACATTTTGCAACGAACCATAGTTGTTGGGTTAGGTAGAGATGATGACTGCACCACTATCGGAACTTGAATTCATGCTCCCCACTATTGTTCCACCTTCTCTTTGTCTATACATCTTGTGATTGAATTGGTGGTAGGTAAAGTACAGTGCCTTTTAATTCATTCCTATGCCAGGTGGTTCACTCCTCTTTGTGATATCATAAAGTTCTAGTGTTCTACCACTAACCCAATCAAACATAAACGTTTTGCTATATCCAGTAATAACTAATACGTGAGCTGTTGTGAACCACATAATTGCATTACATACTTGAAATATTTGTGTAGGATTGTTTTATTAACACTAAAGAATTAAGAACGGCGTAGACTTGGTCTGTGGAGAAAATTCCCCCACCGTTGGCAAGTGGTTTCTTTGATGGTCGTCATTTACAATTTTGCAGATTCCCTTGGAATCACGCCACCAAATCTACTTTCGTCATGGATTAATCAATACTTTAGTTTTAAGCCCTCCTAATACTTCGTTAAATAGCAATTAGTTAAGTCAAAGTAAGTTGTTAGGAATAATTTGTTAAACAACTTAGCTTAACGTTTTACGTTTGTAGTTCATCAATTTCTTTTGTGTGACTCGGTTCAATCATTATCTGTGGCAGCAATTCCGCTCCTACAAGTAAGCTTCAAAGTCTATCAGAACATTAAATGCACAATACAATTTCGTTATGAATTAATTGGTGGTATAAGTAGCACATGCAACTTGCTAAATATAAAAAAAAAAGAATTATAAAAAAGAAAGAAAGAAACAAATATAATAGAATTATAAAAGTAATGCGTATATTTGCAGTTCCAACTTCCAAGTTAAAACTTAAAAGAGACATTTTAGGCCTGAGGGTAACTTGGCCGTGTTTATTACATTGAATTGAACAATAGAACTAAACATATTATACAAGTGACCTGATTTAAGGTACGAGACATACCAACTAGCCCGCTAGGAACAATATGCATATGTAGACTAAAATGTTACTCAAAAAATAATGAACAAAAATTCTGATGCCCAATTCAACATCTTAGCACTTAGCAGTAACAGAACAAGCATGATTAGAAGTCCTCATCAGTCTTGAAAACAAAGTTCTTGCCACCATCTTCGAGGCTTGACATTACAGATGCCTTCTGATAATCACCCACTCTTCTTTCAAAGAAGTTAGTCTTCCCCCTGCACCATCAAGTGCAAATTTTAACATAAATATCTCAAGCAACCAAGAAAAGCTGGAAAAGCTTTGAGTACAAGGAACCATATCTACTAAATACTCACTGCAAGGAAATAAACTCCATCCAATCAAAGGGATTGTCCACATTGTACTTCTTTTGGTACCCCAAGGCAACCTGAAACGGCGAAAAGAAAAGCGATTCACCACCGGAGAATCAATGTCCCTTCCCATCTTATTCAGGCAAAGTGAAACTTTAGTAACATACCAATAGCCTGTCTGCAACAAATTTTATGTACTGGCTCATGAGCTTTGAGTTCATTCCAATCAATGCACAAGGCAGGGCATCACACACGAATTCAGTTTCAATTTCAACAGCATCATCTACAAGCTTATGAACCTGTTCAGAATCTAGCTGCTTCTGTAACAAACTGCAGAATATTGATGTGAACAGACTAATTAATGTCGTCCCAATACCTTTACCAATCCTCCAAATCAAATGTATTCTAGTAATAGATAGCATACATTGTTCTATATAGAAAAAACAATGAAAAAGGTCACCAATACCTGTACAGAAGACAAGCAAAGTCACAATGAAGCCCCTCATCTCTAGAGATCAGCTCATTAGAAAATGTCAAACCCGGCATCAATCCTCTCTTTTTAAGCCAGAATATAGCACAGAAGCTAAAAGCAAACCCAGAGATCGGAAAAAATCAGGCAAAATACAGGACAAGACTCATTACAACTCGCATTAAGGAAGTTTGATTAGTTTTTCCTTTTTGTTGTGGTGACTACCTTCCAGAGAAAAATATCCCTTCAACACATGCAAAAGCAACAAGTCTCTCTGCAAATGAAGTAGAACTGTGGCACATGTATTGTAACAAGTTAGTAGAAAGCAATTTATACCTTCCCTTAGAAGATACAAAGCAAAAACTGTCATAGATCACATAACATACATAACAGAACTACAGAAGTTAATAAGACTATTAAGACATCAACAAGAAACAATTCTGCACAAGTACTATCTTCTTTCATTTCCTATTTCTTTTTTATTTTTCACAGGAAATTATTCAGGCTCAAACAGTCAAACATTCATGACCCATCCTTTTTGTTGAGCGGGCCAGCCCATGCTGGTTCAATGAATGGCAATGGTACTGTACACCAGCAAAAAGGAAATGACCCAAATGCGCGAACCGTATTTGACAAACCTGGCTCAATAGACCAATCATTTTTTTTTATAGACATGGCCCGGTTTTAAAAGTTGGTTCATTGTTTTAATAGCCGTATCAGTCATAGTATTCAGATTTCAGAGTGCAATTAGATTAACTTTCACCTATGAATCCAATTCAGTGCCCACTCTGCTTTCCTTGCAACACAAGGAAGATTTTCAATTGCATTGAATAGTTTATGCTTCTCTCTTGAATCTTTAATATATGTCTCCAACAGCAAGCTGTACATCTCTGTAAAAATAAACCTCATATCAGGCAGAAACTAGATACTATGTTAAGGAAGAAATTAAGACATCAAGTACATAGCTATACCAGAATGAATATTTTCCATAGCTATTTGAAACCCATAGAATGCCCGAGCCTGCCAATAATTATATTCTGATGGTTAAATGCTAACGAAGTATACAAGAGCATCATAATTCTAGGAACAAATAGTTAAAAGACAAGATTTGCCTCTTGTTTCTTAGTAGAAAAGAACATTAAATGAAAAATTGATAGAAAATGTCATGTTACATAAAAAGTACTATTAGAACTAAAGGCCTTCGTCCGTGGAAGGGAGAAAAAATGCACAGCTTAAAGCAAGGACCTTAAGACAAGTAGTATGTGAAAAAGATAATGACAATTCAGAAATAAGAACTTGTTCATATCTTAAAAGGGCAGAGTCCATACAAGAAACTTAAAATTACCTCTGGAAGTTGAACATCGTTCAGAAACCTTGCAGCTAAATTCTCCAATACAATACCATCAGATGCAGCGAAAAAAGCTAAGACATGAGTTATGAAGTGCTTCTCAGAATCCGAGAGAGTTTCCCAATGTTGCACGTCATAGGACAGATCAACCTCCTCGGCTGTCAAATGATCAAATACAAACGCTATCCTCAATCCACCCAAATCATATAGAAACAACATGACTTAATTATGTTCCCAGTGATAGTATGAAACATATCACATACTAATTCAATCATATTTACAATACCTAACAGAGCAAAAAATAATAATTTGAATATCTCTTCATACTTGTCATGAATGGAATGGCAACATAAATGCAATTACTCTGATTTCCAATAGACAAACAATAAACAAAGTTCAACGAGATAAATTAGTAAGAGGAGAATTGCAGGGAAAAAAGAGATGAGTTTGGAAGAAAATGAAGAAAGTGTACGGACCGGTCCAGAAACTGGCTTCGGCCTTCTTGTACATCTGCCAGAGTTGGTTGTGGCGAATGGGGAACATACAAAAGCGTTGCGTTTGTTCCTTCAGTATGGGTTCGTGTTCGTGTTCGTCTTTTACTGGTTTGTCGGTTCCGTTATCCAAAGAGCCCATTTTAGCGTGTGCTATGTTGAAGAGAAGAGAAGAGAAGAGAAGAGGAAAAAGAAAGAAGGATAATAACAAGGTAAACCCTTCAAAAACCCTTATAACGCCAAGGAAGGAGAGTGGATGCGGTGAAACCGTTAGGAACAGAACACTATCTGTAACTATGACTACTCCTTTCTGTTTTCTTTTCTTTTGTTCCTTTTTCATCATCCCATCTTTTTATTTTCAGCCGTGCTATTTTTATGCCATTTTTCTAAATATTAAATTGATATTAGTATAAAAATACTGTAATTACTTACATTACATTTTGTTTTAGTATTAATAACGGTATATTTATACGAATATAAAGATGATATCTATAAAAAAAGTGTGTGGATAACATTTTTTTTTTATTTTTATTCCTTTTTTGTTCTCCTCTTCTGATTACAATTCAGATGACCTATTAATTACGACCACGTTTCTCTTTCTGTGCCTCTCATTTCTTCCTATTTTTACCATACTCTTTCATTTTTATTTATTTTGTTACATATTTATCCGGAAGAATGGATAAAAATACATATAAATTATTATATAATGGACAAAAATACATATTTGAATCGTTAAAAAAATTCATATTGGACTTATTTGGGTGAGCTTTTCATAAAAGATCTTTTTTCGAGTTATCTTTTATTTAAAGATCTTTTGCAAAAGTAAAAATAATTTTATATTTGGATATCTCATATAATAATATATTTTTATTTATCAATTAAGTTTGGATACAACAATATAAAAGTACTTTTTTATTTACTTACTGTGTTAAAAAAATCTTTTTTTGAGTGAAAAAGATCTTTTAAAAAAAGATGCAAAAAACATCTTCTGAAAAAAGATTTTTTTATTTTACTAGTACTTTTACTTTTACTATTAGAAATTACCCAACATAAAAAAAGTCTTTTTTATGAGAAAAAGATATTTTTTAGCCAAATAATGACATCCAAACAAACTCACTGTTCACCGTGTAATAATTTATGTGTACATTTGTCCATTTTTTTCAAATTTATACGCATTATCTTGTATATTTTTTAATAAGATAATTGAATATAAATATAATCGAACTTTTTATACCAAAAAATTAAATTTATTTACAATGGTATAATTAAATATTTTATAAAAAATTAAATTCAGATATCATTATATTTTTTATTCATATATAAATATAAATTTAGTTTGAATATATTATTTATGAAATTTAATTATATTATTTATAACCAATAAAAATTCAGCCAATATTAACCAATAATTTAAATTGAATATTTTTTATTTAGATTTTGGATATTCTTTAGGTTTTAGATAGTCTATTTCTTTTGGTTGATTGTGGTTATTTTAGGTTTCAGATATTCTATTGACTTTTATTGTGGATGTTCTATAAATAATAATTACAGATATTTTACTTTTTATTGGTTGATTTATTGGTTAGGAAAATATTAATTACTTGATGGCTATAGTTTACCTATTTTAAAATTTTATTTATAAATATAAATGAAAAAGTATAAGTGACAAATAATTTTTTAACTTTAGAATATCCGAAACTACTTTTTATAGAACACCCACCATGGAAGCTATAAAACATCTAAAACTTAAAATAACCTCGGCCAACTTTATATTTTTTTAGAAACATGACATTCGAAACTTAAAAATAGAACATATGAAACATAAAGAAATAGAATATTCAATTTAAGTTATTGACTGATATTGGCTGAATTTTTATTGGTTTCTTAACACGATTGAATATAAATAAATATATGGAAGTTTAATTTTAATGTACGAAAATGATCAAATTAAATTTACGTGTTTAGATAGTTTTTTCAAAATAATAGATTTAATTAATTATTTTTTGACAATATGTGTCTATATCTACACATGGTTAATCGGTGATGATTTTTTTTACCCACCAATTGCATCAGTGTTTCATCAGTCCAATTCAGCCAAAAATGGTGAAATCATATAACATTATTTTTTTTATGAATAAATATATCTTTCACCCTTTTTAAGATCATTTAAAATATTAATGTATTTATACAATAATTATGTCTAGATTCATATTCAACGAATATTATTGTCACCAAAAAATTTCAACAAGTATTAAAAATGACAAAGATTCATTTGGAAAACAGAAAAGGAGAAGTATATATTTTGACCAATAATTACTCTCAAGTCTCAAGTGTTAATTCAGTGCAGCTCAAAAAGTAATTGGGAAGCAAAATAGAGTTAAAATTTAAAAAGTAGCCCAATCCCGATTGGAGATTTTTGTCAAAAATCATCTTTAACCAGGCCTAATTTGAGTAATTTCATATTTGCCCAAAAGATGAATCTATGCAATTATTGTTGAAATCGTTTTCCGAGGGCGGCAATATTAAGATATGGTAGAAAATGATAATTAAGAGCATCTCCAATGCTAGTATTTAGTCTTAAATTTATTTTGGATTCCACAAGATGCCACTTAAATATTTATAGAACCATATATGATTTGAGATAAATATGAGATTTATTGCTCCAATGCTTAGTTTTGATTTAAAATCAATTTGAGTTCCACATAATACTATTTAATTAATCTGTATTTAATGAGTTCTACACATGATACATTCTAATTGGCATTCCTTCAAAATGATACGATATCAACTTTTAGTGATACTTAATGATATCATATTATTTTCTTTATTTCTTCCGATACATAATTCAATATTAACTTAGTTCATTTATAATTTTAATAAAAATTAATTTTCAAAATATATTTCATTAGAGATGCTCTCAGAAATAAATATGATCTGTGACTGTTACTGAACTTTTGAAAACCAATAACATTGATGGAAATTAAACGGTGACGAGTCAGCATGGTAACGCAAAATGTTTAGCATTCCAAAATATCATCCATAAGTAGTACTGCATTTAATGATTTAATAAGGATTTAAAATATGCATTAAAATGTGTTTTTACCATCATCCAATTCCTCAAATCTAACCTTGGAATAATTCATTTTTCTTTACCTTTGATTTGATGTGAAGAAGTTAGAATTTGAGAGAAGCAAACGAATATAGTCGTGTGCTATATATGGTTAAAAAAACCAAGTGTATTTTTGTCTTACTACTACTATTAAATACTCAATAATTGTGGTTGTGGTTGCCTGGTTGGTGTTGCTCACATTATATATATATATATATAGAGAGAGAGAGAGAGAGAGAGAGAGAGAGAGAGAGAGAGAGATATATAGGTGTTCACTTGTTTAGTTCACAACTGAACACAAAAAAGAAACGAGAAGAAAGAGAAGAAGAAGAAGATGGCAGGTGAACAGTGCTGCTCAAATCCACCCACACTGAATCCAGGTGCAGGAATAGGCCATGTTGAAAAGTTTGGCGGTCTTCATTCCTATCTCACTGGCTCTCCTCAATCCAATCTCGCTGTTCTTCTCATCTCCGATGTTTTTGGTTAGTTCTTCCTGCCATCAAACCCTTTCATCACTTTCCATCTTTTGCTCTTCTTTCATTCATTCCAGCTTTTTAATTTGACTTTGTTTCTCATTTGTGGCTTTTGACTCTTTGTTACAATGGAGCTTCATGCAACGCAGCTGCCTTATTTCACTTTACAAAAGGCTTTTTTGAGTGTTTGACTTTTTGGAAGTGGTTGGATTTCATTTGACATATGCTTCTCTTTAAATCACTATGAATATCTGTGACTTTGTGGAATTTAGATTTACATACATATTACCCAAGTCACAAATTAGTTTCTGGTAGACTTGGATTAGAAATTTCTGATGAAATATTTTGGCTACTTCATATGTGGTTTCTCATGGTGACATTGAGTTCTTCAATAAAACATTTTGCTGAGTTATAGTGTTATACAAATATACAAGACACTACACATGCTAAGGACCTTTTTTCCCCCTAATTGTAGAGTTGCATTTGACACTTTAAATAATTATATGTATAAATTATTAAATTCTACACTCACATGTTTCATTTGTCATTCAGGGTATGAAGCACCAAATCTAAGGTATGCCCGCGTCTCATGTTTGTTTTCTGCTGCTAATTCAGTGACTTCTCATAGAATGACTATCTGCTCAAGAAATTAAAGTTATTGTTTATGGCTTCGCATTGTCAATTTCAAAACAATGTAGCATGTAGATCATAAGGAAGGATAGTTTATTGATATTCACAGTCCTTGTCCTTCTAAAACAAAAATGGACATATTAGCATAATAGTATCCATTCGTGGTTTGTCAGTTTGTGAAAGTCATGCTATCCTGTGCATATTATGTTAGATTGTAATATTCTTTACAGATCATATAATCATTTAGTTTGGGATAGTTGTTGTTTACCCTTTGTCTTAAAACTTGAATGTTTTGATAAATTATACCACCAATGGAAGCAGGACTGAGGCTAATCTGATTCGTAATGCTCTCATGTCAATTATCTCTGTTTCCATCTCAATTTGTCCCTGTCCTAAACAATATTTTTCATCTTTTGTTGTTTAGGAATCTTGCTGACAAGATTGCAGCTGATGGTTACTACGTGGTTGTTCCGGATTTCTTTAATGGCGAACCCTTTGATCCTCAGAATACTAACAGACCTTTCCCTGAGTGGATAAAAGATCATGGAGTGGTTAGTTCTTATTTAATGATTTAATATTATTTCGTTGTTCATATTTTTCTTAAAAGAAAATGTGCATTATTATTATTATTTAATTCAAATCTGAACTAAGATAACTCTGATTTTGGACGATATGTAGCTTAGTATTACATTGTTACTTAGTTAATGTTATTAATATTGAAGTAATTGAACAATGCTAAATGTCTCAAATCAGCTATATACCCAAGTTGTGACACTTTTGATGCTTACCTAATCCATTATTTATTAGGGTAAAGGTTTTGAAGATGCTAAACCCGTCGTTGAAGCCTTAAAAAGTAAAGGTATCTCTGCTATTGGAGCCGTTGGTTTTTGTTGGGGTGGTGAGTGCCTCTTATTCTGATCCCTGTTGCGTATTGGTGATTCGATTTAAAGCTATCAATACAGCTAACAATGAATTCACACTATGATCTTTCTTTCAGCTAAGGTTGTGGTTGAACTTGCAAAACCTAAACTCATCCAAGTTGCTGTGCTATTACATCCATCATTTGTCACTGTTGAAGATATTAATGGTATGTATTTCCAAAATTGTAATGGCAGGTTCTTCTCAATTCTATTTCTTCTTCTGCTTATCTGAAATGAAGAAACAGAATGTGGGAGAATTTTGCATATTGTAAGTTTGTAACACTTAATCATTAGCCTTACCTTTTCAGCTGTTGATATTCCAATTGGCATTCGCGGAGCTGAGAAAGATCAAATTTCCCCTCCAGAGGTTATAAAGAAGTTCGAAGAAGTCCTGAGTGCTAAACAACAACCTGAGGTCAGATATGATTTCCTTTCCTTTAATTTATTGTTACCTGCCATGATCCATCATTAAAGATTGTAACCTTGTGGAACTGAGGCATGATGATGAAGCTAATTTTGGTATGGTGCAGGCTGATGTTAAAGTAGTTCCACATGTGGAACATGGTTGGACAGTGAGATATGACACTGGAGATGCAGAAGCAGTGAAGGCTGCTGGGGAGGCTCATCAGTTTGTTCTGGAATGGTTTGCTAAACATCTCAAGTGAGAAATTGTGCACTACACTTGTAGGAGGTGTCAAGAATATCAATTATGTTTGGTTGCTTGTTAGACATACATGAATAATAATGCATTCATCTATCGTTTATTAAACTTATGATAAGATGGTGCTCTCGGTGGTTTGAGGCCTATGGTCATTGTTTCTTTATAGTAACCTGAACTATTTTTCCATGTTTTTGTTCATACGTAATGGTTTCAATTGAAAGGAAATGTTCATCAAAGAGATATCATGAAACCACTTATCTAAAAAACTTAAAAGTTTTTTAGATAAGTGGTTTCATGATATAATGATTCTATGTTGCTGGATTCTTTCTCACTGTAAGTAACTAATATTTTTTTAACCAATAAATAATGTTCATAATAAAAGAAATAGAACTATCGAAACCTAAAATAACCAACAATTAACTAAAAAAAATAGCACATCCGAAACCTATAAATAGAATATTTGAAATTTAAAGAAATAGAACATTCAATATAAATTGTTGGCTGGTTGGCTGAATTTTTATTGTTTACTTAACATTGTTTTTTTCCAAATCATCTAGACTCTAGAGCAACCCAGGCTAAATTTCATATTTGCCCCGAACAATAATTTATATGAATGAGTATTTCAAATAAAGATATTTTTACTTGAGTAATTAGTTTATCTTTTGAAATCATTTTGCGAGAAGGGCGATATAAAGAAACTAGTAGAAAATAAAGTATAAAAACAAAACAAAGTTATGGCTACGTATAGAAATGAATATGATCTGTTATTGACTTTTCAAAAGACCAAAAACATGGATGATGAACGGAAATTATTTTAGATGGGAATTAGTTGGAGTGTGTTTTGTCGCACTATACTACCAAAAAAAATACTGAATAATGTCGGCTGCGGTTGGTTGGTCACAATAAATAGTAATACACTGCACTTATTTACTTTACAACTGAACACAAAGAGAAGAATAACATGGCAGGTGCAGAGTGCTGCTCAAACCCACCTACACTCAACCCCAATGCAGGAATAGGCCATGTTGAAAATTTTGGTGGTCTTGATTCCTATCTCACTGGCACCCCTCACTCCAACCTCGCTGTTCTTCTCATCTCTGATAACTTTGGTGAGTGCTTCCTACCATCATCAGATTCTTTTAAGTCTCATCTTTTGATCTAACTTTTTGACTTTTTGGGTGTGGTTGGATTTCATTTATTTGAAATATGCTTCTCTTCAAATCACTTTGAGTATGTGTAACTTTGTGTCTTTGAGGCTTTGACTATTCACGATTGCCCAAGTCACAAATTAGTTCTTTGTAGGCTTTGATCTGAAAGTTATGTTGAAGCATTTTTTGCTACTTCATTTGACACTTTAACAGGATATTATTCTGGATTTTTTTTTTGTTTCATGAGGCTATGTAGAAATTTATTGCAAAAGTTAAATATTTACATGTATAAACTCTACACTCACATGTTTCATTTGTATTTCAGGGTATGAAGCACCAAATCTGAGGTATGGCCACTTCCCATGTTTGTTTTCTGCAGATAATTTACTAACTTTTAATAGTATGACTATCTGTTCAAGAAATTATTGTTTATGGCTTCTCTTTGACAAATTCAAGGTAATGTACCATGTAGATCATAAGGAAGGATAGTATATTGATATTCACAGTACTTGTTCTTGTAAAACAAAAATAGAAATGTTAGCATAATAGTATAGATTTGTGGTTTGTGAAAGTGATTGTTTACCCTTTCTCTTAAAACTTCTTGGAAGTTTTTATAAATTATACCACCAACAGAAATAGGAGGCTTATCTGATTCATACTGCTCTCATTGTCAATTATCTATGTTTCCATTTTAATCTGTTCCTGTCCTAAATAATATTGTTCATCTTTTGTTGTTTAGGAATTTTGCAGACAAGATTGCAGCTGCTGGTTACTATGTGGTTGTTCCTGACTTCTTTTATGGTGACCCCTATGATCCTCAGAATACTAGCAGACCTCTCCAAGAGTGGATAAAAGATCATGGAACAGTTAGTTCTTATTCAATGATTCAGTATTATTTCGTTGTTCATAATTTTTTTTTATTAAACAAAAGTGTGTATTACTATTATTATCATTTAATTCAAACTTGAAGTTAGATAACTGATTTTGGAGGATATATGACTAAGTTATTATAACTAGTATCGAACATTGCTAAATATCTCAAATCAGCTATATATGCCGAAATTGTGACACTCTTTGATGCTTACCTATTCCATTATTATTTATTAGGATAAAGGTTTTGAAGATGCAAAACCCGTTGTTGAAGCCTTAAAAAGTAAAGGCATATCTGCTATTGGGGCCGTTGGTTTTTGTTGGGGAGGCGAGTGCCTCTTATTCTGATCCTTATTGGTGGTTTGATTTAAAGCTATGAATACAGCTAAGTAAATACTTAACTCACACTATGATCTCTTCTTTCTTTCAGCTAAGGTTGTGGTTGAACTTGCAAAACCGAAACTTATCCAAGTTGCTGTGCTATTACATCCATCATTTGTCACTGTTGAAGATATCAGTGGTATGAATTTCAATTATTTTTATCAAGAGAATGTGGGAGAGATTTGCATGTTGTAACACTCAATGATTGGCCTTACCTTTTTCAGCTGTTGATATTCCCATTGGCATTCTTGGAGCTGAGAAAGACCAAGTTTCTCCACCAGAGCTTATAAAGAAGTTTGAACAAGTCCTAAATGCTAAACCGGAGGTTGAGAGTTATGTTAAAGTAGTTCCAAATGTGGAACATGGTTGGACTGTGAGGTATGACACTGGAGATCCAGAAGCAGTGAAGGCTGCTGAGGAGGCTCATCAGTTCGTTCTGGAATGGTTTGCTAAACATCTCAAGTGAGAAAGGTGTCAAGAATATGAATAATTATGTTTCATTGCTTGCTGGACATGAATAAATAATATTGCATTAAGACATGCATTGATGTATACGTTCTGATGTTTTAAGTCTAAGACTAATACTATGATTAATAGACCCATGTTTGTTGTTTCGCTACTGTAACTTGGAACTATTTCTATCTCCATGTTTTATGTTTATAACGTAATGGTGACATGCTCAATATTTGTAAATTCTATGTTGAAGTTTGTAATGTGTTGAAGGAGCAGGTATATCTAATATCAGTTTTGAAGTAGAATATTTGTTTTCACGAACTTTTTACAAAAGACTTTTAGTGATTTTGTTTTAATTTTTTTTTTGCAAAAATAGATGTAATATTATATTTCAATATCTTACGTAATAATATATTTTATTTCTCAATTATATTTTAATACAATAATATAGAAGTATTTTATTTATTTATTTATTTATTATGTTAAAATATGTATTTTTCGAATAATTTAAAAATATATATATATATATAAATTTTATTTTCTAAAAAAATAAATTTTTAGCTCTGAAAATTTGTCATATACATTATAAATATAAAAAATCCTTTATTATAAAAAAAATTTACTAACAATGCTAGATAATCAATAAAAATTCAGTCAACATTGATCAACAATTTAAATTGAATATTTTATGTTTTTATATTTCGAATGTTTCTATTTTTAGATTTCGAATGTTTTGGTTCTAAAAATATATAAAGTTGGCTGATAATTGCTTTAAGTTTCGGATGTTCTATGACTTTTATTTGTGGATATTTTATAAACGATAGTTACAGCTGTTATATTTTTTATTGACTGATTTGTTGATAAAAAATTATTAGTTATCTATACTTTTTCATTTACTAAATAATAATATTATAACACCACATTAACGTGAATAAACTCTACTACTATTAAATAATCAATAAGAATGCGTTTGTTTTGATAGATTGGGATTGAGATTGGGAGACTGAGACTCAGTATCCTGTTTGTTAGTCAGAGACTGAAACTAAAATTTCAGTCTTAGTCCCAGAATTTCAGTATTTTCAGTACCTCCAAATTTGAGGGACTGGGGACTGGGACTGAAATTTTAATAATATTCTTTTACTCAAATATCTTTTATCAACATTATAGTTTTTAATACTAATATTCATTTTTGTTCCATCAACTTAGTTTAATCTCTATCTCTCAGTCTCTATCTCTAATTAATTTTAAACCAAATACAATACATAAACCTATTTTAGTTTCAGTCTCTCAGTCCCAATCTCAGAACCAAACGCAGCCTAATGGCGGCTGATTTTTGGTGAATAGGAATAGCCGGCTAAGGATTGTGTTGGTTACTAAATAGAAACAACTTCAAATATGCTGGTATATCCTGCTAACTTTTCACCTTTAATTTAAATTATAAAAATATATATAAATTAAGATTAATTATTACAGAGTATCGATATCAGTATATCAGTGTACTTAAAAATCTTCCGAATATATATATATATAGATAATTCACTTGTTTAGTTCACCACTGAACACAAAAAAGAAAGAGAAGAAAAACATGGCAGGTGCAGAGTGCTGCTCAAACCCACCTACTCTCAACCCAAATGCAGGAATAGGCCATGTTCAAAACATTGGTGGCCTTGATTCTTATATCACCGGCTCTCCTCACTCCAACCTCGCTCTTCTTCTCATCTCCGATATTTTTGGTTCGTGTTCCTACCATCGCATCCTTTCGCTTCTCATCTTTTGGTCTCAACTTTTTTACTTTGACTTTCCTTGCCATCTATGGCTTTTGACTTTTTGGGTGTGGTTAGATTTCATTACCCTATTTGACAATTGCTTAGCTTCTCTTTTAAGGTGCTTGGTGATGAGAAAAAAAAAATAAGAGATGAAGAGGAATTAAATTAAAGGGCCAAAGAATTGCAAATCATATAAAGTCCTTTATCCACGTTTAATTCAATGGTGCATAATTCTTCTCTTCATATTTTTTATCATTTTTCCTCTTTACCAAAGAATTCTCCTCTCTGTAAATCATTATGAATATGTGTAACTTTTACATCTAAGTTCTTTGATGGTTTGACAATTCAGGATTGCCCAAGTCACAAATTAGTTCTTTGTATTTTGTTACTTCAATTGAAACTTCACAGCAGCATAATACGTCAATAAACCATTTTGTTGAATTATACAAGGCACTCTGCACATGCCAAGCACCTCATTTTTTTTCAGTTTCCACGGTACTGTGGAGAGACCGAAGAGCAGGGTTATGAGATCGGAAAGCGATTATCATAGGATAGATTTACTTAAATATACAAAAAATAATTTAAAATATAATAAAAGTATTTAAGATATAATATTATTAATTTTTTTAAAAAAATCGATCTTTCTTAATTTAAAAATTGGCCTGGATCATTGGTTTAATATTTTTCTACTGACTATATTTTTGTAGGCAATACTAATTTATTTATTGCCACTCTTTATAAAACTATTTTTTAAAATGTTATTCTTTTGAACCTATGACTTAAGATTTGTAAGAAAATTTCATCATCACTAAGCAAATATTTGTGATATGTTATGCATTTTATATATATATATATATATATATATATATATATATATATAAAATATGATATATTATAACTTTTAATTAATACATCAAAATTTAAAATATTTTATTTAATATTATTTTTTATATCTATTTAATTATTATTTTTATTTTATATTCACTATTTTTAAAATTAATAATTTTAATTATGCAAAATATTAAAACAAATATTACAGTTCAATTGTTTAATATAGATGTTTAATAAATTAAAAAATAGTTTTTAAAAATAATTCTCATGTATATATTAAAAAAAAGTTTTTATATGTTAAAAAAAATTCTAATGTATATATTAAAAAACTAATTTTGTTAATATTTTTAAATATATATTAATCTCTATAACACTAAAAGTATTAATTTTTTAAACACAGACATTAGACTTATGTATAAAATTAACTTAATATATATACATTAGAGTTAACAAATTAGTTTTTATTTTGTTTGACATTTATATTAAATGATTGAAATTTAATATTTATTTTAATACTTTATATAATTAAAAAATTATTAATTTTAGAAAGAGTGAATATAAAATAAAAATAACAATTAAATAGACAAAAAATAATATTAAATAAAATATTTTTGATTTATATATATATATATATATATATATATATATATATATATATATATATAATAAAGTTTG
>JASCZI010120837.1:293933-324743 GCA_036250425.1 Stylosanthes scabra
TCATAAAGTTTGCTTGGATTAGTGTTGGTGAAACTTTTCTATAAGCTTTACGTTACGGTTCAAAACTCATTTGTTGCATGATTTTTAAATTGGGACAATATACTCATGTTTAGAAATAGTTTTATGAATTGGGACAATATACTGATGTTTAGAAATAGTTTTATGAAGAGTGCCAATTAAGTAAATTAGGCTTTTAGGCAATAGGTAGGTTTATTGCAGGAGTTAAATATTTATATGTATGAATTCTACACTCACATGTTTCATTTGTCTTTCAGGGTATGAAGCGCCAAATATAAGGTATGTCCCCTTCTCATGTTCATTTTCTGCAGATAATTTTCTGACTTTTAGTATGACTTTCTGTAAGTAAATAACCTATAGTAATTTATTCAGGATCACTCAAACTCACATAAATCACTCTATCTTTATTTTCACTCTAAACTCACTTAATTCACCAACAACATATTAAGGAAGAGAGTTTCTAACATAAGCACCAAACTTTCATTATATGAAATACATACTTTATATATCAGGAGAGATACATATAACGTACAAGCTTATGCCTTATATAGGCAAAGATTTACAATATAATATTAATTATTATTAGCAACTTGCAAAGGGACGGTAACAACAACTAGTAGTAACAGCTGGAACAACTTCTTCATTTATCCAATCATCGTTTACTTCTTTAATTTGAATATTAACTTAATTTGACTAGTCAAACTAGCTGGAACAACTTCTTCATTTATCCAATCATCGTTTACTTCTTTAATTTGAATATTAACTTAATTTGACTAGTCAAATATAGTTTGCTTCATCAAGTTGACAACTATGTGGTAAGGCTTTTCAATTCCAACTTATACTTCAACTTCTTCTTGCTTCTGCATATGGCGGTAAGTAAATTTGCATGTATCAACTTGGCAAACTATACGTACTTCATGAATATTCTAGTGATCATGAGTCGGTTTATGTTATAGTTTGATTTAATAATCCAACACTTTCTGTTCAAGAAATTAAAGTTATTGTTCATGGATTATGGCTTCTCTGATCTTTCTCTTGGACAAATTCAAAGTAATATACCATGTAAATCATAAGTAAGGATAGTATATTGATATTCACAGTACTTATTCTTTTAACACAAAAATGGAAATGTTAACATAATAGTTTAGATTTGTGGTTTGTGAAAGTTATGCTGTACATGTTATGTTAGATTGTAATATTCTTCATATAGATCATATAATTATTGGGTTTGTGGCCGTGGTTATTGTTTACCCTTTCTCTTAAAACTTCTTTGAGGTTTTGATAAATTATACCACCAACAGAAGCAGGAGGCTAATCTGATTCATACTGCTCTCATTATCAATTACCTCTGTTTCCATTTCAATGTGTTCCTGTCCTAATTAATATTGTTCATCCTTTTGTTGTTTAGGATTCTTGCAGACAAGATTGCGGCTGCTGGTTACTATGTGATTGTTCCTGACTTCTTTTATGGCGAGCCCTATGATCCTCAGAATACTAGCAGGCCTCTCCAAGAATGGATTAAAGATCATGGAATGGTTAGTTCTTATTTAATGATCCAGTATTATTTCGTTGTTCATTGTATTATCATCATCATCATCATCATTTAATTCAAATTTGAACTTATACAACTCTGATTTTGGAGGATATATGACTTAGTATTAGTTACGCGGTTGGTTAATGTTTGTATAACTTTAAATTGGGTTGCCATAGTACCACTTTTATAGCTCGTTTGTAAGTATTGAACATTGCTAAATATCTCGAATCAGCTATATATACCCAAGTTGTGGCACTCTTTGATGCTTACCTATTCCGTTATTTATCAGGATAAAGGTTTTGAAGATGCAAAACCTGTTGTGGAAGCCTTAAAAAGTAAAGGCATATCTGCTATCGGAGCCGTTGGTTTTTGTTGGGGTGGTTAGTGCCTCTCTTATTCTGATCCTTATTGGTGGTTTGATTTAAAGCTATCAATAGAGCTAAGTAAACCCTGAACTCGCACTATGATCTCTTCTTTCTTTCAGCTAAGGTTGTGGTTAAACTTGCAAACCCTAAGCTCATCCAAGTTGCTGTGCTATTACATCCAGCATTTCTCACGGTTGAAGATATCAGTGGTATGAATTTCCATTATTGTAATAGCAGATTTATTTTACAGATTCATATCAAGAGAATATAATGAAGATGGAGAGATTTGCATGTTGTAACACTCAATCCCTTTTCAGGTGTTGATATTCCAATTGGCATTCTCGGAGCTGAGAAAGACGAAGTTTCTCCTCCAGAGGTTATAAAGAAGTTCGAAGAATTCCTAAATGCTAAACCGGAGGTTGAGAGTTATGTTAAAGTAGTTCCAAATGTTCCACATGGTTGGACAGTGAGATATGACACTGGAGATGCAGAAGCAGTGAAGGCTGCTGAAGAGGCTCATCAGTTCGTTCTGGAATGGTTTGCTAAATATCTCAAGTAAGAATGAAATTGTGCACTACACTCATCGGAGGTGTCAAGAATATCAATAATTATGCTTCATTGCTTGCTGGACATGAATAATATTGCCTTAAGACATGTATATGCCTAAGACTACTATGATTAATAGACCCATGTTTGTTGTTTCTTTATTGTAACTTGAACTGTTTCTATCTCCATGTTTTATGTTTATACGTAATGGTGAAATGCTCAATGGTTGTAATCTATATTGAAGTTTGTAATGTGTTGAAGGAGCAGGTATATCTAATATCAGTTTTGAAGTAACCATGTTGATTTCGTTTTAATGTTAAAATAAATATAACTTTCTTGGTTTAATTTTGATGCACTCCTAAAAACCTTGAAAATCATTTGAGTATGCATTAATGGAGGCCTAGGGAATGGCAAAACAAATGAATTGTGATTTCTAAATGAAAAAAAGCTGTATGTATGATAATGAATTGTAGCTCATACCACATTAACCTTATCATTTGGATTCGAGCCTCCCCTTGTTAAAAAAAAAAAAAAGAAAGCGGCAGGATTAATGTCAGCAATAGAAAATCAAAATGCTGTGGTGGACTGGACGTCAGTGCTAACGCAACCATTAAGCACATCACCCACTGGCTACACACTTGAATTTTCTTTCTTTCTTTCTTTTGTCGTTTCCATTCAGAATCTCACACCTTCCACCTTTTAGCTTCAAGCTAGAAACATCCAACCTCCTCTTTTATTTTTAATTATTATGCTATAAATAAATATAAATATACATATCACTAGAATTCAGAAAGTGAGTGATAGAAGAAGAATGTCAGGCCCAGAGTGCTGCTCCAACCCACCTACCCTTAATCCCACCGGAGGCGCCGGTCACGTTCACAGCCTCGCCGGTTTCCGCACCTATTTCACTGGCAACCCTCATTCCAACCGTGCTGTTCTCCTTATCTCCGATGTTTATGGTAACTCCATCTCCATCTCCCTTGTTCTTACACAAAGCATCTCCGGCATTGCTAATTCATTCAACTTCATCTTTGCAGGATTTGAAGCCCCAAATCTAAGGAAACTTGCTGACAAGGTTGCAGCTGCTGGCTATTATGTGCTTGTTCCTGACTACTTCCATGGTGATCCTTATAATCCTGACAATTCTGCCAGGCCTATTCCTGTTTGGTTGAAAGATCATGGAGCGGTTACCTCTTATTCTCACACTTGATTCTTTCAAATTCTTTTGCTGTAACTATATTTTAAATAAATTTATTTATGCCAATAGGACAAAGCATTTGAAGCTTCAAAACCCTTGATTGAAGAATTAAAAACCAAAGGTGTCTCTGCTATTGGGGCTGTTGGATTTTGTTGGGGTGGTAAGTGCCTCTCATTCCACTTATTTTACTCCTTTTGTTAATTACATTGTAGTTGTCATTAAAGGACAATACTAAATTGGTGACCAAACTCAAAGGATGTAATTGTTTTCTTCTTTTCTTCAGCTAAGGTTGTGGTGGAACTCGCCAAGGTCAGGCTTATCCAGGGTGCTGTGCTGTTACATCCTTCATTTGTCACTCTAGATGACATCAAGGGTACAAATTTTCAATTTTCAGATTCTTGATTTGCACTTACTTGTCCAGATAAATTTTGTCCTCTTCTTGTAAGGAAGAAAGACAGTTAAAATTAAGCATTCTGTCATACTATCAATTGAAGCATGTTTACAATAATTTGTGGACAAATCTTTTGTCAGAATTACCTTAAATAACTCAACATGATGGAGTGTGCTTCAAATGCCCGCATTACATTTATACTTGATAAACTTGTCCTTGTTCTTTCTGTTTACATTAATATGCAAGGAGCAACTGGGATCTTCGAATTCTAAGTCAATGATGGATCTTTCAGGTGTTGATATACCAATTGCTGTACTTGGAGCTGAGATTGACAAAATGTCCCCTCCTGAGCTTCTAAAACAATTTGAAGAAGTGCTTGCTGCTAAACCTGGGGTGAGATGATTCTTTCATTTCTTTTGTGGTGTATTGATCATCATTTTCAAATTAACTTTATGACTTATTGCTAGTGGCACTTTTTGTGTGCATTTGAGTTCCAAAATGTTATGTTCTTTCTTCTCCTTTATTTATTTTTTTGGGGCTTTGGACTGGTGAGAACAAGTGGGAACTGATGCATCTATCCGTAATTAGTCTTTGTTCAAATTTCTTTCTGTTTTCTGAAACAATAGCTGTCAGCATCACTATCTTGTCCTCTTGAATGTTGAAAACATATGATCTACAATTTATAACTTAGGGTGGTCTCCATGCAACAATATAATTGACAAAGTAATTGTTTTTTCTTGGTCTTTGAATTTGCTGACACACAAGAATGAATATCCTGCATATTTTGTGCAAATCCTTACTGTATTTAAGATAATGCTGATGTATATGCTGTTGTTCTGTCTGTCTTCTCTTGCAGGTTGCGAGTTATGTGAAAGTGTTTCCCAAAGTATCACATGGCTGGAGTGTGAGGTACAGCAACGAAGATGAAGTAGCAGTGAAGGCTGCAGAGGAAGCCCATCAGGACTTGCTAGCCTGGTTTGATAAACATCTCAAGTGACAAAATAATTAAATCTCACATCATTCTCTGAAGAAACTTATAAGTGGATTTACAATGCTGCTATTCATTTCTGGTAGTTTAATGTTAAAAGTAAATGCTTAGTACTGTAGTGTATTGTGGAGCATGCATCATCATGTTGCTACATTTATGTACCTATCCTGTATCAAATAAAAGACCTTTACCTTTCATGGATTATGTTAACTGATGTATTATAGCATCTGTTGGAAGATATAAATGTAATTGGCATTTGGTTAGGAGATTGCATAGAGTTGATGAACTAACCCAAAGTTGAGTTAAACTGAATGATAGAAAATCATTCATGCAGTAATCTCCTAATGAGATATTAATGAACATACCAAGTTACCAACCACTAATCTCCTAATCACCTTATCATACTACAATAATCTGTCTTATTTTGTCCAATTTTAATTTTATTTTATCAAAATTAAAATATTTTCTTCCAAAAATACCCCCCCCCCCAAAAAAAAATCATCTCCTATTATTCTTATTCTTTGATTTTTTTCTCTTATATAACTAAAATCTCCACTATGACGACTACAATTACAATTATTGTCATTAGAAATAGAATGTTAATCTAGATATACATCTATCATTACCAAAAAAAAAAATCCATAATAGAATAAAAAATTGAAAAATACATAAAATATTAATTAATGGAAAAACCAATTTCTTCATCTCTAACGCTATCAAGTGAAATTCTAATATTTTTTCTGGTTTTATGGTTTTTTTTTGGGAAGTTCTAATAAAAAAATTATCTACATGTGTAGATGTTAAATGTGTGGTTATGATGTTGCCACATACTTTTGGTTCACTGTCCATGATTTGAGAGGTGCAACAGCTTTTACATAAATTAAAATTGGCACAGAATTTTGTCTATAGCTTAAGTCAAACTAATTTTTTTTATTTTTGGACTATGGTTGGTAAGTCCAATCCACAAACACACCCACCCTTACACACCCATCTTATTGATAGAAACAGTAATTAATTTTTGGTAAGTCAAACTAATTTGAAATTAATTGATAGAAACAGTAATTAATTTTATTGGATTTTTTTTGGCATCCAGCAATAAAGTCCAAAAACAATACTTGATTGGGTTTTAAGACTTTAAGTTATGGGTCTGGGTAATGTGTTTTCAATTTCATTGATTTAAATGAAAAAAAAAATACTGAAACAATTTATGCTGAACCCACCAAATTAAAAAAAAATGAAAAAGAGTAATGTATATATATATATTTCTTAATTTTTCTTTTAATTTTCAATTTTAGACGGCTCACCCATTTTAATTTGCATTTTCCTTTCTTTCAAATATTTATTACATATGACTCATATAAAAATACAAATATCGTGATTAGAATCAAGATTAAATTTTGCAAAAAATAGTTTTAAATTTAACCTCATAAACTATCAACGTAATTTTTTTCATACTAACTACTAATTACTCTCTCATAAAAAGGAATAAGAAAATTTTCAATTGATTTTTTTTTTTTAACTTAGCAGGCCTTTTCATTCTACGATGTTATTATTTTAAAATTCAATTTTATAATACAAAATGCATTTCTAGAAAAATAAATTTTATCTTGTAAAATTAGGTCCAATACTTAAAAAAAAAAGTTCAGTTCAACATTGATTGCTATTGAATTAAATACATAATATTATATGTTATAAATATATAATTACGGATATTATTTATATAAAATTATAGTATTTAAGTTGAATAGGATAACTTTGGATTATGACTATTTATTATTATTCATTTATTCTTATAAAAAGTTGGATAAAATATATATTTTATTCCTAACATTCTCGACAAGTTTTAAAAAACTTCTAATATCTAATTTATTTCAATTTTATTTTTAACATTTATTGTACCCTTTATACTTAACAAAATTAACGGATATAATGACGTGTCAATCCTATACTGACGTTTCACTGACAAGTCAATCACATTGCTTGCCACATTAAATAATTTTTTTAAACAAAAGTCATATTAATAACACCATTAAAATATATTTATTAATTTTACATTTTTTAATTAAAAATAGAGATTATAATTAGTTACATTTATTTGAAATTTAATAAATAACTCTTTATTGAGTAATTTTTTTATGAATAACAAATTATAATAATTTTAAAAATATGAATTTTATTGATTCTTAAAATTTCATAACCGAATTATGAAATTTTTTATTTTTTATGACACAGATCATGTTCTTGTTTGGTGAATCCATGGGAATAGGGAAGAGTTATGAGCCTATCTGCCTATGATCCTTTGTTTACGTTGGAAAAAAATAGATTAGTTCTTTAATTCTAAGAATGGGTCCATATTTTGAATAAATAAAATAACAAAACTCATATCCCTTTTTGTAATGGGCTGAAACAAAAATTGATAATGGCCCAACACTTATAATTAGTTTAACCTTTGATTATTAGTTTTAACCGTAGAAGACAAAGCATTGAACATGTGCCAGATTACTTTTCAGTGAAGTAGATTTCTTTACATCAGCAAGTATATGTGTTACCAATTATTCTTAGACAATACATTATCTACATATGTATATTTTTTTTTCTATTTACATGTTAGAATTTTTTTTTTTTTTTTTGGACATGAGTTTTTATGGTTTAATAGATTTTCTCACAGGAGTTCAATTTTCATCCCTGCCTTTTATTTATTTATTTATTTTTTTGTGTGCACTCCCTTCCTTTTCTTTATCCGCCCCCGACCCCCGCTTTTTTTTTTTGGTTATTGCTCAAAGTAAAGTTAAGGAGAGAAAAAGCCCATGTGAGGAGAAGGTGTTTGGGCCCAGTAGGTGAAAGAATAGGGTCCAATCCCAGGTACTGTTTGTTCTAAACCCTAATCCTCTTTATTTGCGTATTGTTCTCCTCACTCTTGTTCTCTTGTCTCTTTTACTCACAAAGCCAAAACCTACCTGCAGCTGCCGCAAACCCTCAAAGCTTCTCTTTCCGCTGGTAAGAATTAGATCTTTCACTTCCCTTTCTATTCACGATCTTCCCTTCCCTCCCTTTTTCTCTCTCGCTACTGCCATTCTAATTGTTGCTTATAATATATAGGGAACATGGATTTGGTTTCTAACCTATCAATTCATGCTTAAATCCTCTACATCCTTGTCTTACGCTGCTTGATTCTTAATTGATTCATTGATTGATTTATTTATTTGTGTGTTTCTGTGTGTGCGTCTCAGCGAGTATGGTTAGGGTTAGTGTTTTGAACGATGCTCTGAAGAGCATGTACAATGCTGAGAAAAGGGGGAAGCGTCAAGTGATGATTAGGCCATCCTCCAAAGTTATTATCAAGTTCCTTATTGTCATGCAGAAGCATGGTAACTTTGACACACTCTTTAATCTCTCTTAACTTTCATAATTGCCTTGAATTGAGTCACATTTCGGTGAATCTTATTGTGCCCTGCTTTGCAATTAATTCATTCATGTAGGATACATTGGAGAGTTTGAGTATGTTGATGACCATAGGGCTGGCAAAATCGTCGTCGAATTGAACGGCAGGCTTAACAAGTGCGGTGTCATCAGTCCCCGCTTCGATGTCGGTGTTAAAGAGATCGAAAGTTGGACTGCTAGACTCCTCCCCTCAAGACAGGTCAGCTATGTTTCCATAGTTTTATGTTGGTACATTGTGAAATTGTGCAAGTCTTGTGTATGTTTGAACTAGATTAGTCGAAACTTCAGTTGCTTAGGTATTAGGTTTAATCACTGTATCATTGAACCTTATGGGATCCATTACTCCATTCTGTTGAATGTTTGTGGTTTGCATAACCTCTGAAATCTATCCCCCAATTTGTGCAGTTTGGATATATTGTGTTGACTACCTCTGCTGGCATCATGGATCACGAAGAGGCCAGGAGGAAGAATGTTGGTGGTAAAGTTCTTGGGTTCTTCTACTAGGCGAATTTTTGTTATGTTTTCACTTTATTTTTATAAACTGTTGCCCTGGATTTCAATTTTGAGATGAGGCTCACTGGCTGGAGTGGATGGTATGCTTTTACTTACATGGTAGTGATATCATAGCGAGAGGTGTTTTCCGATGTGCACTTTGTTGTTTGCTTTATATGGCTTCTTATTTTTTCTTATACCAAAATGTACTCCAGGATTGTTTTATGTTTTAAGTTGTAAGGTCTTGGATTAGAACAAAGTGGGAGCATTAGCATGAATGAATTCTCAAATGAATTGTTTTGTGGTTTTCAGAAAAAGAAATCCATGTTTAAATACTATCATCGATTAATCTTTTCCAATTTTGCCCAAGACTATTTTTTATAGACTTGAGCTATTACGAATACTACTTAAGTACTAATCTATTAAGAATTGGTTTAGCATCAAATTTTTAACACTCGAAATTTAATTTGTATTTTAAGTATTCAACAAATCATATTACCAAATTACTTTAACTAGAATAGAATTACTTGGATCAAAGAGGTATCAAGTATCTAGACAAATTGATTTTGTCATGCTCTAATGTATGAACAACATTAACTATACGGTCATGTGTATAATCTTTTTTATTGTTCTATCTCATGGATCATGGTCGTAATTAATCTCTGCAACCTTGTTTTGATTTTCTTTTAATTTTGAACCAATCCGGTCCATTAGTCACCTCTATGTGCATGGTGGATGGATGTAACGGTGGATTCTTAATTAAAAAGAAGGTTTAGCCTTTGCATTACAGCCACCCATATTTATATAGCTTATAATTGAAAAAGAATACAAAACTTATTTCTTAATATCTTAAAAGAAGGCGAAAAATAAGGAGGGTTGGAAAGCGGTCACATGATAATTTGTCCACCACTATTTGTCTATATGGAAGGGAAAAATGTTGGTTTTGCATCCACAGCTCAAATATGCTGGATTGGCAATTTGACATCGCTTTCTATTTTGTGTAGTTTGGCTTTGTACAAGACTACAAATATATGAAACAAAATTCGTGGTTTGAAGTTTCAACTTTGGACTCATTTTTTTTTTCTCTCTCTCTCTTCTAGCCTTGAATAAAAGCTGGAGTCATAATATTTCCATTGATGTGGGAACTTAGAAAGTATAGTTTTCATTCATAATTCATAGTGCACGGGACAAGGATCATTTTAATGTTCATTTGAAAATGAATATATAATTTATATATGCAAGTGTGTGGATGTCATCATCAATAAAAGAAACAAAAACAAGAATTTTAGTAATGTGTGTGGGATTTTATCATAATTCATAATGGTAAAAGCTTCGCAAATAATTCTAACCGTGTAAGGTCTAGTTTTTTTAATAGTTGATGATACTAGTAATGTAATTGTCTTGGACCCCTATGTTGCTGAAATTTTACAGACTTAATATATCGAATTATGTTACTATGAATTATTGCTTGATTAGTTAAAACAATATAGCAATGGTGAAGCATGATTATGTGATCATTATGGTAGTTAATTTCATTTCACCTTGTTTTATGGAAGATGAACACAGACTAGACAAAATAATTGAAGTCCATGAGTTGAACACATGTTATATCCTTTTAATTTTGGGTTTAGAATGATTAATAACATGAAGATCCAAATCGGATGGGGACCCATAAAAAATCAATTATTTAGATTAATATGATAGTATGATTTAAACCAGTAGGTTAAACTTGAGATCTATCAAAACCAGTTAAGGTGGAAGGTAAAAATAATAATGATAATAATGAAACTCACCATTATATGCTTCGACGACCAAGTAAAAAAGAAAGTAAGAAACCCACCTTAGGACGACCCCCAAAGCCGAAAGATAGAATGTAAGAAACCTACCATAACAATGTGGCATGCATGGCTAAGGTCCCCCCACTCTCCTCCTTTTCTTTTTTTTTTTTTTTTCCTCCTCCTTCCTTTGTTATCCTTTTGGCTTTTTTATAATACACAATGCAAGAGTTAGCCATTCCGAAATGATATATATTGAGAGAGATTAAATTAAATTTAATTCGATTTTACTAGGTGTAAATATAAGAAACACATAAATCTCGGTCTTTTACTTAGTAGTATACTATTTTAGCATTATTAAAGTGTTTGATCCACTATTAAAGAGGTAGGATTGGATAAGACGCCTTGATGGAAGCATGTTTAAGACACGCACTGAGGTGGCGTGACACGTGTGCCTATGTCGTTAGAGGTTCTCTTGCTGTAACCTGTTCTTTTTACACACACTCAAATCATTAAGAAAGCGCGTGGAATTTATCAAGAGTGTTTAATTAGAAAGAAAGTGTAGAAACAATAATTTAAGGATTATTATGTCTGTGTTTTTGTTAATTATTTTGGAGTATCAAATATCAATTATCAAATGCATTTAATCCCACATAAATAAAAAATAAACTTGCTTGCATCTAAGTTTAGGATCTCTGTTCAGTTCCTATTCTCCTTTGCTGCCTTGATTACAAAAAGTAGTATTAAATTAAAAATGATTTATAACAAAAAATTTATTCACACACCGAATTCCACAGTCCATGTGACGCACATGCCATTTAACTAAAAAAAATTAGTTTCGTGTCATCAACTTTCTCAGTTGGATTTACGAACAGTTTGATCGTATACGTAGTGGCGTACATAAAATCTTGCCTTGGGTTATCGAAACAAAGGTAAAAGAAAAACAAATTTCTCGTAACTTGTTGCTTTTATTTTGTGCGGTATATTCTTGTCCCTATCCTTTATTTATTTATTTATTCATTCTCTGTTTTTGCTTTATTTTGTTGTTGTAGATGAGTACACCAGCCCCCCAGTTATGTTTAGAATTATTTGTAGCCAAAATGCAATAAAACAAACAAAAATAAAGCATAATAGAGAAGAATAAGCCTATAAACGATCTCAACATATGCTTCTAAACAAGATTGCACATTTGCTCATGACAAACAAACTTTTTCATTTTAATTTAATCAAATATTTTTGTGGAGTTTAGTATCGATGGAATATGATTTGTATTTATTTATGTATAGTGAATAATATTGAGGTTAAGTGTGAGTGGACACTAAAATTAATTCCAATTTAAAAGAAATAAAGAGTAGTAAAGAGTTTATAAGATGAAAAACTCATTTACTTGACACCTTAATATTTTGAATTGGATATAATGTTCTTATCTTGTGTTCTCTCATTTGATTCTTTCCTAGAGTCTTTCCCTGACAGGAGCTACCGTCACATTGTTGAATTTTGATGAGTTTTACATATGTATGGTCCAAAATTTTTTACCTTATATAAAATACATGTTAAATTAATTTTTGAAAGCTGGAAAAATCCTTTGAACCAATCAAACATTTTTGCACCCTGCAAAAAAAGATTTTCGCACAATGCCAAAATTTCCTTCTCCTTTTATTTTTTTTTTTTTCATCATGCGAAAATAATTTTAACCACAATTTTGTTAAACATTCTTGCACCCCATGTATATGATAAGGCCACCATATGATAAACACACCATCACTTCTCATGTATTAATTTTTTCGCCTTCAATTTCCAAATACTTTTTGATTTGCTTCCTTTATTAGTAAAAAATACAAAACATAAATGAGTAATGTATTAAGATTTACAAGTTTTTAGTAAATTTGAATTGACTCTACTCTCTATACCACATAACACCACACAGCCTTATCCATGACCAGTTTTAATTACCCCACCAAAAAAGGGAAAAAAACAATAGAATTTATGAAATTTGACTATCAGAATGGGTAAAAATGTCATTTTACCATACCTGCCATTTTAAAATCAAACTAAATTTTCGTAATTTATTTTATGAGAATTTATTTATTAATATATATTTTTCATTTTCGTTTGCTTTGCCTTTATGTGTCTCTCACTCTCTCTCTCTGTTTCAGAACTCAAACACCTTCAGCTTCAAGTACACGGTCTCTCTCTCTCTCTGATGCAAAAGTTTGATTTTTTTAAAGTTTTCTTCAGTCCCAATTTTCCGTTTCAATCTCTGTAATCTCCTTCTTCAACTTTTCCACTTTCTGCAGTACAAGAAAACCGAATCTTACTCTGCTCTGAAATCCCAAGCACTTCCCCTTTTTCTGTGCCTCTTTTAATTTTTTTTCCTATTATTTTATTTTGTTTTATTCATTCCTTTAAGCGGCGTTAGTGATCATCGACACAGTAGATAGATCCTTTATTAAAAATTTTTTTTTCTCTCTGCTGATTCTCAGCTGAATTGCTTACAACAAAAAATTGGTTCTTCCACGTGATCTGTAACCTTGGCATTTTCAGCTACATTTTTGGTACTACCGCCAAATTGTGTTGGTTTATCTTGTTCTTGTTTCCACACTTTGATGTTCCTTTGTTTCAATTGCACTTGTCTTTTTAGCCGCCAAAGTTCCAAACTTTGTTGGGTCTCTTCTCATATTCGGCTTTATTCAACTTTGAATTGAAAAGTTCTCTCTTTGTCTATTTCTTTTTCTTGTTGGTGCCACTTTGATCAACCCCTTTTGATCCCTGGATTTTAGGACTAGAAGTGATAGTATACTGATCCGAATTTAATTGACTGGTTTTATGCTTGGCTTCAAAGATGATGCATGATCAGAGAAAAAAGGTAAAGTTTCTCAATTCATATTTATGCAAATTTAATCCTTGTCTTCCTTTGTTTCTATCTGTTTCTCAATTGGATTTTATTGTGGACTTGTGGCCCTATCTGGTTCAGTGGAAATTATGTTTATGTCTATGCTTCCCTGCCATAATCTTTGTTAATATATGTTGTGGATATTTGAAAGCTAAGGATTTGTTATTGGTTTAGTATGTTGAGTTGTTTACCAAGTTTATTGCTTTGTATTTATGCAGTCCTCTGTAGATGTAGACTTCTTTACTGAGTATGGTGAAGGGAGTAGATACAGAATAGAGGAAGTAATTGGCAAAGGAAGTTATGGTGTTGTTTGCTCTGCATATGATACACACACTGGAGAAAAGGTTGCAATAAAGAAAATAAATGATATATTTGAACATGTCTCTGATGCCACTCGCATTCTTCGGGAGATCAAGCTTCTTAGGCTCTTACGCCATCCTGATATTGTGGAGATTAAGCATATTTTGTTACCTCCTTCTAGAAGGGAATTCAAGGATATATATGTTGTTTTTGAACTAATGGAATCTGATTTACATCAGGTCATCAAAGCAAATGATGATTTAACTCGAGAACATTACCAGTTTTTTCTTTATCAGCTTCTTCGAGGCCTGAAGTATATACACACAGGTTATAACTACACACAGATTTCCTAATGCAGCATTTCGGATTCAAGGTTTCGTTTTTTAAGACAGTTTCTAACTTGTATGAACGTTTTGACTGATTTTAAACTTCTTAATGGGTTTGCAGCAAATGTTTTTCACCGAGATCTAAAGCCAAAAAACATTTTAGCAAATGCCGACTGCAAATTGAAGATTTGTGATTTCGGTCTTGCTAGAGTGGCTTTCAATGATACACCAACTGCTATATTCTGGACAGTAAGAAATTCCCTTTCTTCCAAAATAATCACTTTAAAACATGTCTCCTCCTCTTGTCATAATGCTAATTCATATTTGTTTTCCTTACAGGATTATGTTGCTACAAGGTGGTATAGAGCTCCTGAGTTGTGTGGATCCTTTTTCTCGAAGGTGTAATATCTGTTATCACTTTTTATCTACAATCGATCATTTAAAATTGATCGCTTTTTCTGACATTGTCCCTTGAATATTTTTTCTCTGTGAAATCATGATGGATAATATTTTAATGTTTCTTACCAATAATATTATCCTACATTTGATTAATGTATATGGATGTGAATGTTTTCTTTCAGTATACACCAGCAATAGATATATGGAGTATTGGCTGCATTTTTGCCGAACTATTAACAGGAAAACCTCTTTTCCCGGGGAAGAATGTTGTCCATCAATTGGACCTAATGACTGATTTTCTTGGAACACCATCTCCTGAAGCCATTGCTAGGGTGTGTTGTTTGACTTATCATCCTTTTAGTACTTTCCTGTTCTTTATGGTATTATGTAATATAACCACGGTAGTAAATCAACAGGTAAGGAATGAGAAAGCTCGGAGATACTTGAGCAGCATGCGTAGGAAGAAACCAGTTCCGTTCTCCCATAAGTTTCCTAATGCAGACCCCCTTGCCCTTCGTTTGTTAGAAAGAATGCTGGCATTTGAACCTAAGGATCGACCTACTGCTGATGAGGTTGAATTTCCATCCATCTACACTTCACTTTCCACATCATGCTTGGTTGATTTTAATAGGCAATACTGTGTATAATATTTTCAGGCTCTAGCTGATCCATATTTCAAAGGCTTGGCCAAGGTTGAGAGAGAGCCTTCTGCTCAGCCAGTTACCAAGATGGAATTTGAATTTGAGAGACGCAGGATAACAAAGGAAGATGTTCGAGAACTCATATACCGAGAGGCTTTGGAATACCATCCAAAAATGTTAAAGGAACATCTAGAGGGAGCAGAGCCAACAGGTTTCATGTATCCGAGGTATTTTCCAAACTCAACCAATGTGTTACACTTTCATTCTCTGAGCATGGTTTCAATATGTCCTCAAAAATTTCTTCTAGAGGAATTGAGTCGTTCATTTTGGTAAACATTCCTTTGAATACGTGGTGTTTTATGTTGTCAATAAATCCTTTTGAAAACTTGGAGTCTTGGACTATACTTTTTATTTGTTACAATGCAAGTTATACTGCAATTTTATGATTTGCTTTGAGTGTAAATTTATAATTTATGTAGTATGTCAGAATTCAGATCAGCCCTTGATTATTTTCCCCCTTCTTTTTCCTATGATTAGTGCTGTTGACCACTTTAAGAAGCAATTTGCATATCTCGAGGAGCATTATGGAAAAGGTGGAACTGTTACTCCACCTGAAAGGCAACATGCATCATTACCCAGGTATTGTAATTGGTGTTATATTTCTGGAAAATCTAACTTCCTCCTTTGAATATTATTCATTTTTCTTGTCAAGATATCCATTTATCTGTGCCTGTATTATCAGCCATACTGATTAAAGTCTGTAAGTGCAGGCCATGTGTATTATATTCAGATAAGTCAAGACCGAATGTAGCAGAAGTTGCAGAAGATCTCTCCAAGTGCAACATCAAAGAAAATGAGAAGCCAGCCATAGACAGGAATGGGGTTATCCCTTTGACCAAGCCTCCTTTGCATGCTCCTCAAAATATTCAAGGTGTGGATGACCGCTTTTACCATGCATTTTGCTTTTTCTACATCTTCCTACACTTCTTCCTTATCGCTTCTTGTACATGCATAGAAGCATGCATTATTTATTCCTCCTTATCATTTCTTGTGTTTGGATGTGAAATTTATTAATGAATTCATCTATTGAGTATATTTTAAAATTGCTTCACTCGGTCCAGGCATAGCTGCTCGGCCTGCGAGAGTTGCTGGTTCAGCGTTGAATTACAACAACTGTGGAGTAGCAGTGACAGCAGAGGCTGCTCAGCGGAGGATGGTTAGAAATCCAGCTGTATCGACACAATATGCTGCTTCGAGCTGTTCATATCCTAGAAGAAACCCGAGCTGTAAAACTGAAAGACCAGAAGACAATGGCATTGAAGGTTCCAACGGGCTTCAACCGAAGCCTCAATACATGGCACGAAAAGTTGCTGCCGCTCAAGGTGGAGTTGGTGGTCATTGGTAGTGGTTTTACATGGAATTTGTGGCCAACCACTGCCTTATGCCATGCAAGCTGATATCTGGGTTCTTGTCCCATTCCGGAACTGAGATCAATCATCTTGATTGAACAAAAGGTTCGAGTAGCAAAACCTTGAATTGTGAATCAGGGTGGGACTGAAATCTCTGGCAGAAGTTCTCTTGGATCTTACAGTATGCTGTTTCACCAGTTTGGGTTTGGTAGGGTGGGGTCCTATAATGATGATTTTGTTGATCTTCACTTGATCAATAAAAAGAGAATACGAAGCATGAAATGGAAGCAGTGCGGTTGCTGCCCACAAATTTGTGTTGTTCTCCATTGAATAGTTATATGAATTATAATGTGTATTAGCCTTAAAATTTTGGGCACCATAACAATGATATATTGTAAGCCTTTTAACTTTGCTGCTTTTGGTTAAAAAAATAATCGTTCTCTCTTGTAATGACTTCTATATGCTGTTTGGTCATAAAAAACTAATCAAACTTGGAAAATGGTTAATCAACATAGCACTCTTACTAGTTTGGAACCGAGTTTGGTTACCACATATTCCTCAAACTCTTTTAAGGCTTGCAAAGTAGTTGAATTATCTTAATTTAATTGCAATTAATTATTGTAATGTCCTCCTTATCCATTTCCACTACTTTTGCGCACGCATTAGAGGAAGACATAGCCAAACTCCTTTTGGTTACCACATTCTCCTCAAACTCTGACATATGTATAATTTTTTATGCTTAAGAGTTTTACTCAAAATCAATCACCTAAAGGTATATATATGCCGTGCACATGAACTTCTAATTAAGATACAGGGGTCCCATCCAAATCCCAACAACGTTCTTTGTGTCTAATACATAAACCAAGTCAATAAAATGGTAGACATGCACATTAGGTTGGTTTTCCTGAAAAGAATAGACACAGCTAAGCTCTACAAATGGGAGAAAAGAAAAGAAAGAGTGGAAGGCTTATTTAGTAGTTTCTTAAGATGGGGTACCAAGAAACAGGTATTGGAGTAATATGATCATGATAATGCCTATAAGTTATTACAAGAATATTAGGTGGCATTTATGTAGCAATTTGTTTTATAGTTAAATAAAGTCAATGCTGTTTGGAAACTTTGGATTAAAAGAAACGTAAATAAACCTTGTCTTGTACACATTTCATAAAGCTTAACAGTATCACATATTTTGGTAGCAACAAACATCATGCAAGTTTTGAATGATTCATAAGCGTGGTTGTATATTGTTTATATGGGATGGAGATAATGATAAGATCTTAAAAAAATTAAAGAGGGTTACTTAGTATAGGGACTACACGCAGCTTCATTCAAACAAGAAATTAGTTTCTGCAAAACAGAAAACCTGCCTAAAGAGATGGAAGACTTAATTAACAATTAGTTAGTATCAGTAGATTATTATGTGTACTGCAAAAGCATAACCAACTTCTTAGAAAAATTGGCGTCACTCTTCTTCCAACATGTCACAGCCACAGACCCTTAAACTTTCATTTCACATTCTTTCTTCTAACTATATATATGTAACCAACTTTTCAGTTTTCACCTCACCATTACATATTGTCTTCAAAGCTCAAGCTTAGTTCATTACAATATATATCATTGCCATGGATCATAAGCATTCTACAGAAGGAGATGCCAATGGAAGCATTAATCTAAAACTTGATGAACTCAAAAGTTTAAGCCAAACCTGCAGCCTAGAACTCACAATATTTGAGCCTCGGCACCGTGGCCTTATTAGCAGTGCTTCCAACTCTGTCTCCCCAGCAACCACCTCCACAGTTCGAGCACCGGAGAAGAAACTCACCCTCTTTGCTCTGCAGCTAGCAGTGCTTGAGAAAGCAGCAACAGGTCTGGGAACTCTTGGTTTTATATGGGCAACTGTTGTGCTCCTAGGTGGTTTCGCAATAACCTTAGACAAAACAGACTTCTGGTTCATTACCATAATACTCTTAGTGGAAGGGACTAGAATCTTCAGCAGGAGTCATGAGCTTGAATGGCAGCACCAAGCTACATGGTCCATCACTGATTCTACAAGCAACAGTTTCAAGAAAGATACAAAAGAGGCCAGTGTGGGTAGTAGTACACCAAGAACACCAACTAGGATGTGGATCTCCTCAGATGTTCCTCTTCTTCCATATGCTAAGTGGTTCTTCATCTCAAGGCATGTCAGTAGGATCCTCTACTGGCTTCAGCTTTTGTCTGCAACAGCTTGTGTGGTTCTCTCACTGATGAAGCTCATCAAGCATGATTATGTAGCAATGGCTGAGGGAGATCCACACCATGGGAACTGGAAATCCGCTCTCATTATCTTCTATGCGTTGGCTCTGGCAGAAGCTTTGGTGTTCCTAATGGAGAAAGCTTATTGGGAGTGGCAAGTTAGTTACTGCAAATTGTTGGAAGAGGTTAACAAGGAGTGTGACTTGGGGCCATCTGAGGTTGCTTCGGTTACAAGATTCTTCTATGATGCTTACTCGAGGTGTGTCAATGGATGCATTTTTGATGGACTGAGGATGGACATGGTTAGTTTTTCTATGGATTTATTGGCTTCACATTCACATGATGAGCAGTTAATTGGAACAAGAATTCTGAGACAATTTTCAATGAGTGAGCGCTTTTCAGATGATACACTGCAAAAGATTGGAGTTGACATATCTATGGTGGGGAGGCTAGTTGAGATGCTGAATTGGACAGATCACAATGAAGAAGAAATTAGGCTTTCAGCAGCAGAGATTTTATCCGAACTCGCAGGAAAGAAACAGAATTCGCTCCGAATAGCTGGAATACCTGGAAGTATGGAATCAATTTCATCTCTGCTTCAAACTAATAGGAATCATATTCCTGCCGCGGATGAGATTGGCGAAAAGAAGCTCATGCATGATCATCAATATTACAGGTTTTGGACCTTCAACCATTTAGGACTACTCATACTGAAGAAACTAGCCCGTGATCATGACAACTGTGGAAAGATTGGAAGCACAAGAGGCCTTCTCCCAAAGATCATAGATTTCACGCACGCCCAAGAATGGTTGCTGAAGAATGATAATGCTGCTACATCACAAATCCTAACAGTGAAGAGATCTTTGCAGCTTGTGAAGATGCTAGCTAGCACAGTAGGCACCACCGGGAAGCATCTCCGCCGCGAGATTTCAGAGATAGTTTTCACAATCAGCAATGTTAGAGATATCTTAAGGCATGGAGAGAAGCATCCCCAGCTTCAGAAACTGAGCATAGAAATCCTAACAAGCTTGGCATTGGAAGACGAAGCAACTGAGAGGATTGGAGGCACAGGTGGAGTTCTTAAGGAATTGTTTAACATATTTTTCAATGGCAGCATTCTTGAAAGACATAAGCATGTAAGGATTGTTGCTGGCGAGGCCCTAGCAATGCTGGCACTAGAAAGCAGGAGTAACTGTCATCGAATTTTGAAGTTGAAAGAATTTCAAAGGCTTATTCAAGCATTGGAAGATCCATTACTTCGCGTCAACGCAGCAAGAATCCTAATAAATTTATGCACATACAGTGGATCAGAGTGCTACAACCAGCTGAAAGAAATAAGAGCTGCAGCACCAGTAGTAAGTGTTATTCTGCTGTTACAGTTCCTGCCAACTTGACTTCTGTGTTTCTATCAATATCAAATTTCATAACGATTTTTTTTCATGGCTGAACAGATACTCAAGGCAATCATGTGGGAAGAAAACAAGATTCAAGAAGTCATGGTTGGACTAGCAACAAAGGTTTTAAGATACATGAGTTGTGACGAATTGAGGATTGTTTTGGAGGAGGCCAGAATAACGGAGAGTGAACTTGCAAAGAAATTGATTAACATTCTCAAGAGATATGAATGTCCAGAAACAAAGGTGCCAAGGATGAGGAGGTTTGTGATAGAGCTAGCCATTTGGATGATGAAAGACAAATCAGAAAACATAAAGACATTCAAGGATTTGGGAATGGAAGAGGTGTTGGAGAGGGTACTGGAAACTACATCAGAGCTTGAAAGCTTCAAAGTATTCTCTGGTACTGTTGGACACAACAGACACAATCTATCAGTTCAATCACTCGTCGAGACAGCAATGAACCTGCTACAGCTGGAACTTAGTTAAACGATTAAAACACACTACTCAACAATCATTTTGTACATGTAATTCTAACTTGAATCAACAGAAGAAATAACAAAATAGTAGCTTGTTCTGCACGTTAACTGCAGTCAGTGAATATAAACTGGTTATTGGTAAAAGGACAATTTATTACAACACCCTACATAGTACATATACATCTCTTTTTTATACACTTCATAAATAAATATGTAAGACTACTAGAAATTGAAGACTAGAATTTCCAGAAACAGAAAAAAGCCAGAGAAACAAAACCAAATATGAAAAATTCCCACAGACAAAGAATATTAGGTGATTTGATAAATGATCATTCTAAACATAATAACTTTACAAACGGGCATCCTATTTCTTTTTGGTCAAACAAGTCACAAACTATGATTTCTTATAGTTACAAAACAATGTATAACCAACCATATGTAGGTAAGGTAACATCTTATCAGTTGTTACTGTTTTCGGAAAAGATCCCATCGACGCATTAGGCCATCCATTACATGGCCAGCTGCTGGATTCTTAACAACAGTTACTGTGGCTTTGGTATTATGTGATACATCAGTGTCTGATGAACTTTGTATACTTGAAGAACTATTGCTTTTAGCGGAACCACTGGCATTTGCATTGCTGGACTCGCTGACTGATGAAACGTCCAGTGCTGGTTGCGGTGGTGTTGGTGCTGCCTCTAGAGAAGTAACTGATCCTAGGGATGCCAAACTTTGAGAATGGTTCGCTGAACTGGGGTTTGACTCGGTTTTCATTGGTATACAATCTTCAGATGAGGATAAGACCATTTTAGATTTTGAGTCTGTGCTGGGTTTGTTTAAAGATGTTTCTGTCACCTCTGGTCTAGAAACCTCTTGTGAAGAAAGATGTGAGTCATCTTTATCTGATGGCTCTGCAGATGCCGTGCCAACATTACTGGCTGGCGGTGCTTGCTCTGTCTCCGGCTTTTTCACTTCCATGTCCTTCAGTGACTGGATCACAGCTTCCATGATCATCTGAATAGTATGGACAAATCAATAATGAATAAAAACCAATACTTAATCTCTGTATTTATGTCAATCAGTGTTAAGACAAAGCCGTTGAGTAGACTCACTCTTTCTTCCTCCTCTGCACTAGATGGAAAGCCTGCAAGGTCTTCAAGTGGATATTCCACAAACTGATCATCTTCCAATGCGGCTGGAACTTGGGGACCATAGGGATTACCATTAGATAGTTCAAAGCTTATCATCGATGAAGATGATGGGGAAAGATCACCACACTTCTCTTCCTGATTTGCAAGAATATCATTCAATATGTAAGACTTCTGATTAATATCTACATTGATGTCCTCTTCACTCTACATATTATCATCAACAATAAAGAAGGCCATTCCACAGACACACACATACTTTGATTGAGTTACCACAGCAATACGTGGCCTACTGTACGTGTTTGCCAAAATGCATACAACAGAAGAAAGGATAAGGAAGAAAATAGAGGTACCTCATGATCACAATGTTCATCTTTTGAAGAAATATCAGAGGGAACCTGGAAAAGAAATCGTAGAAAACATGTTACTTCAAGAAGAAACAGCAGCTATAAATCACACCAGGATGATTTTTAAAATGTTAGATAGCTCAACCAGCCACATATTTACTGGCTTTGGCAAATTACACAAAAATCACTTAATGTTTATACACCTATCAAAGCTTAACATTCATCACATAGTACTCTGGTGCAAAATAATATTTTGCTCAGCCATTGTGTTTGAATGCAGTTCAGTTAATAAACTAAGTCAACAAAAAAATACAAACCTCCATCCTACTCATTGGTCGTCTTGAACGGACTTTATTAATGGCATCTATCGTACTGCTTGAGGATGGTTCTGCAACTTACAAAGAAAAACTAAGATTTGCTCAAAAAAGAAGTTAATGCAGATGCAAATATTTAAGAGAAAATATTTGTTGAGTAGTACCTTTGTTCATAGAAGATGATTCATTGCTGTAGCCTACTTCTTGAACAGATCTCCAAACATCCTGAATGTAAACTAACAGTCAATTTTTCAAATACTTGGCAACAGAACACTGCAATTTGATAAAGGTAGTATCAATGAGATGCATTGCTGATTTTACCTTACCGAAGTAATCATCATAAAATGATTCCCCAACCTCATCCTCTGGAGGTTGCAACACATTGTGAAAAAAGATGTTTATGGAATCAAAGTAAAACTGAGGACGTGGAGAATTGTGATCTCCTTCAAATTTAATTATGTTTTTGTCTCCCTGCAGTGCACAGGTAGCCATGTTATAGAGATCAAAATAGCACAACAAAAAAAACCATCCAGCAAAGCAAATGAATTCTATATAAAGATTATTACATTATAGGAAATCCAAATTTATAAGGCATATTTTACAACTCCAAAAGAATTAAGCATGCTCAAAACACTAAAGACCAAACCAATCAGAATGGGAAGCTCAGTTATGTGAATAAGGTTGTAACTCGAGAGGGGAAATTATGTCTAGTGGCACACTCACCATGTAGGCCTCAAATATTCTATCTGAGTGATGGGGGTGTATAAAGTCATCATCAATGGCATGCCCTAGTAAAGCAGGAACAAAACAAGATTTTGCCACCTGAAATGCAAAACAAATAATGAATGAATATGATGGATAACATAAAGAATGTGTAAAACCAAAAGAAATATAGTTTTGATAGTTTTTTCCCCGAATGTCTCCATAAGATTTAGCATCTCAATTCAGAGTAAACACAAAAACAAATCTAAATTCAGCACAAATTTATCAGTAATAGATTATAAATTGCTACTCTAGTTATATTATTTCTTTGAGTTCAAGCAAAATCACTAAAAAGATTTAATAATTTCTTTTAACGTGCAACATATTTGTTACTTATTATAACACATTCAAGTTATTAAAGGATAGCTCATTAAAACACTACTACTAATAAAGGAGAAATGACCTTAATGGTATTTAGGTCCATTATGTCAAATTTTGCCTTCTTTTGAATTGCTCTTCGCATGTATTGGATTGCAAACTTTACCTATAACATTAGAAATCAAACAAATCATCTTAACAATAATAAACCTGTTTGAAAATTATGATTCAGCATTAGTTGTAAGTAGGAACACAACTATAATATACTCACAGTGAACTTTGGAAGACGGACTTTATATGTATCTACTAGTTCCATCATCAAATCAACCAAATCAGAGAATGGACTGTCTAAAACCATCCCTGCAATTGACGGATCCTCAGCTCCATACATAAGGCTGAAAGGAGTAACATAATTAATAGCATGATATACCAGTCAAAATGTTAAGTTAGAATCATTAAATGCACTTAACACGGAGAAAATCTGGATTCACATTGGAACAAAACATACATGAGCTTCCAATCAAACAAATATTGTGATAAAATCATTTCTGCTAATGAATATAATATGAAATCATTAGTGCTACAGAAATACAAAAATCTACTTCTCAAGAATCACGATGATGGAAACACCCCCTTTCACAAGCCATTTCAGGCACCATATGATGGACTTTAATCCCTTCCTTTAAGTTTCCTATGATCATTAGTTCCTTACAGATGAGGAAGTTTTTAACAAATTAATAAAACCTTTTCAGTGGCAACTAATTATGACAACGCATTAACTGTGAACCAAACCCTTTTCCCCCTACAAACCCCTTGTTGCCTAGCAAACAATTTCTAACCCTCCTTCCAAAGAAAAGGAAGAAGGTAGAAAGTGAATGATGAAAGCCTACCTAGTTACGGCTCCCATTGAGCGACCCCACAAACCAATCAAAGACACGTTTCCATCCTCTCGCAAATAGTTGACCACAGCTTTCAAATCATCCTTCTGAGAAAGGCCAATAATGATACAGTAACAACACTATGTCAATAATGATGCAAGCAGATATAATATCTTTCAGAAGGTTGGGCAAGCACTTACCTCATTCCACCCCAGAGTGACATGCTCCCCTCCAGAAAGTCCAGACCCTGAGAAATCCAGAGCAAAAACTGTAATATTTGAAGGAAGTAAAATTATAGCAGCTTCACTTGCATCAGCCCTACATCCACTGTCATGAAGATGTCAACCGGTCAGTATGATCATACACAATTAAAAACTATGCAACACCAATTGAAAAACAGTGTTCCATTACATGGATCATTCTCTAATGTCAAATTGACTATTTTTTTTTTTTGAAAAATAAAATCCCCAAAGTCACCTGTTTCCGTGGCAATATATTACACATGGCAGAGGCTTTCCTTCAGGACTGATTATAGGCACATAATGACTGCATTTAAGAATATCACCTCGACTATTTTTTACCTGTAGAATATCAAATATTACATGACAAGATGATAGGTTGCCAACATGAACAAAACAGAGTATGGATAATGTTCTGATAGAATTTAAATTGTGATAATTTGGGTCATCCTACTATACCTTCACTTTCGGAAACTTAATAACTAAGTAATCGTTTCATGCTGACATTCTAGGTAAGGAACGCATGGTGTGGCAGGCATCCAAAATCCAAATATAATATCATGAGGTGGAAAAAAAAAATTACAAAACTGTGTATCTTTTAACATAAAGCTATAACTTCACAATTACTATCATGTTCAACCATATATCTACAAGTCTAATGTCTTACAAGTTATAATATCAAATCTACGCTCAAATTTATTGGCTCTACACTAAGTTTATAGGTTCATGATCCTCATTTAAGCCAACAACTGACTGCCTAATCATTCACTCTTTTGCCATGACTTTTTATGTTCATGGGAAATTATACAGAAGAAGATACAGCTTTACATTCTCACATAGCCAACATGAGAAAGCTTTACTGAAATTCTGAATTCTACTTTTTCATGTTTACCTCTACATCCTTCCGTTGATACCATTTCCCTCTCAGCATGAACTCTTGATCCAATAAGTCGCTCTTGGGATCATATTCGGCTCTGCACCCCAGTGAATTAAAGTGAAAATATAACAAATTAGTAACATAAGCATCCAAGTAATACAAGTCAATACAGCTTTCTGACAATTACACAGAAGGCAAGTGCATAATATGCATAATTCTATCAAAAGACCAACATCTCAAGACATGTCTTAGCATATGGTCTGGAGAAGGATTTATTAACCCAATGTACCCATTTATAGTTTTATACTAATATAATACTCAAACACTTAAATTTTAAACTGCAAATACCTAAAGACTAGAATTATCAACATTTAGGATCTGGTTGTTGCCGATTAATCCATTATCCATTATATAAAACTGCAGATCTCACTTTCATACAGAAATTGAGTACTAGGTTAAAACAAATCAGATGGTGACTAATTTTCAGATATTCATTCAGGAAAAGAATAAATGCCATGCCTCATAAGATTGTCAAAATAGGAGCAGGGCTTATAAAATTACATGATCTAGTTATTCACAACACAGAAGAATAGATCACTAGCACAAAGTAATAGTGTATAAGAGATTCTTTTTTGTTATTATTATTATTTATATATTTTACAAAGAGAGTGAAAAACTAATACCTGAAAAGTCAGGAGACTAAGAAGTAGGAAGTTCCAGGAGGTAACTTAAAGATAGATCTCAAAATTCCAAAACATGTTTTCTATTAAGATGCAGAAGAAATAAAGTTTTGAATCTACTAAAATCTTCTCTAGTTAGCCTAACGGATTCACAATTCAACTAAAGATTAAATTAGACCTAGCTGAACTGGGATTTGGAAAGGCTGGAAAAAAGGGGAGTGGGAAGAGGAATCAAAACTCTAAATTGAATTGCGTCTTATTCTAGCTGAAGAATAGCAAGCATAAGCAGAAAGCATATATACCCATCTGGGGAGTTTTGGAGAAAGAGAATATTTTGATTGAAAGGGGTGTCCGAAAAGAGAGATGGTGAGAGAAGCAAACAGAAAATTTGATACCTTGGTGGGCGGATGATGAAGTTGACAAGCTGCTCCATGGATAGAATTGGATCAAGATGATATCTTTGAGTCCTATAACCAAATATGCCTTCAACACATATCCATCTATAACAATAATAATTACGTGGGAAATTAGAATAAATGAATGGAAGTTAAAAGGGAAGTGGTTAACGGGAGAGAGCGAGAGAGAGAAGTGGAACAAGGTGATGTTTTTTTCAGACAAACAAGTAGAAGAAGAAGAAGAAGAAGAAGAAGAGGAAAAAACAGAGAGAGAAAGAGCGTCTTTTTGTTTTCGTGTGTCTCTCTTGTGTTGTGTTGAGCTTCCTTTCTTCAAAATCTTGCTTGCACGTCGTTAATATTTTCTTATCTTTTTTTCTTTCTTCGAGTTTTTACCCATTTTTAAATTAAAATTAAAATAGTTATAATTTTAAAGAAAAAATATTGATAAAGTAATAATAATAGTATAATAATTCTATGTGAATAAATAATTTAATCAACTAAGTAATTTATTATATGCTAAATAAAAAATTATTTTAATGTCAAATAAAATTTTATTTAATATAAATAAATGATTTTATTAAATTTGATCTACCAAAATCATTCGTTCAAATAACATTATCTAATAATAATAAATGTAAAAAATAATTATTTTTAATAATGTGGTAAAATCTAAATCTAAAATTTTTTAAACTAAGGATAGATGAAAACTAATTTCTTCTTTTTAAAGATGTAAGAGGAAAGAGAAAATGATAATTGATGAAGCAAATGGGTTGGTGCCAACGAGGTGCGGTTCGTCGTGACCCGGTTGGTGGTCAGTATCTGAGTCTGAGGTGGCTCTTGAAAATAGCAAGTGGACAATGGTGGTGGTGGCGCTTGTGTTCACGACGGAGTGGACCGCCCTCACACGTCCCCATCTTCACTTTGCAACTTGATAACGACTAATCAACTTTCAACTAATCATAAGGTACTTTGTATTTGTTAATCTTGCTAATACTAATGCATTTTGAAAATTTTAAAATAAAAAATAAAAAATTTTAATTAATAAATAATCCGTTAATAATAAAGATGAATGCTATATACCTAATAAATATCGGCCTAAGCTTTTCTCCTACTCTAAAATAAATAATTAAAGTTGAATGCTTTTCTCAGAGACACTTGTTATGACCACAGTTCATGTGATTATGATGTGTTTCAGTGATACCTAACCTACCCCCATTGAAGAATCCTATTCCTGAGAAACAAACCACACAAGCTACTTGCATTTTTTGTTTGAGATCAACGAGACAATATTCATTATACTAGGTAATAGCAGCAGCCTTCGCACTGTTTCATAACATCGCATTGCTCTCAAAAATAATTGTGATGGTGATTAATTACAAATGTCCCACATGAATGTCCAATTTATAGTAAGTAAAAAGAATAGAACATAAACATTCGAGGGCATAATAATAAAAGCACCATACGGAACCACAGCTTTGTCAGTCCCACCTGTAATTGTCATGTCCTCCCAGCTTTTTCAGCACATATTTAAAAAAAGTCATAATTACAAAACTATCCCGTGTTGAGTTTTGCAATATTAAAAAAGTGCCCCTTTTGACATGCATGTTGAGAATCCTAAATAGAGTTGTATTTGAGTCTTTGTTTTACACGAGGCTTCCATGCAGTCACACTATTAAGGTTCCTAGTGACTCAGTGTCTGTGACACTGACACCCCTCTAAAACAGGGTGCCATTCTAATTCAAAACCAGTTCAAGTTCTCTGGTTCAGATATATAGCCATTTTCACTCATATTTCATCATGAGTTTCTTCTTTCTTTGTTGGATGCTGCCATTAGAAATCTAGTAAGTACAGGTAATGGGCCTCAATTCAATTGCATGCTCACTCATGGCTTTTATTTATTTATTTATTTATTTTTTAATAATTATTTACAAGAATGTCAACTTTCTTGTAATAACTTTATTTGATCTTTCTGATTATTGCAAAGCATGACTCAATTTCTGATCATCATTATGTTCCCATTCTTTTTATTCTTCTTAACAATCATTATATGCTGTCTAATGATTAAAGAAATTTTCTGCTACCTCCTGAATCAAGTATTTGGAATACTTTGAACTGTCACATCTTGGTTACTGTTCAGATGCTAGAAAATGGCATAAAGTATAGCCTATAGGGTTTTATGATCATGATATCTTTATGCCCCTAACTGCAATGTCAACTTAGGTTTAAGGAGAATTTTGGGTCACTGTTCTGCTATGGTCTTATTCCTGGCAGCTCCAACTGATGAACAACTAAAACATTAAATGATAAAAAGAATGGATTGATTTGCCTATGGAACCTGATCCAATAATTTTCTTATTTATATATGTTGCACAAGGAACAAAACATGGCACAGATTTTGGCACCCTCTACACAATGGAAGATGAGAATAGCAGAAAGCTCTACCTATAGAATCCCCACTACCTCAAGAATGTGGAATTCTTCATTATGGAGACAAAACAAGAAGAAAGGTGCACCTACCAGCTCTGCTAAGTTCAGGGTGCTGGCGATGAAATCGGAAAACAGTACCATCAACAGGCTTGAGAATCTACTTAACTTGGACATCACTCCATATACTGATAAAATAATTGCTGAGTACATTTGGTATGAACTATTTCCCTTCTCCAGATTTTGTTTGAATACTGAGTAATTCAAACCTCTATGTTATAAAACAGGATTGGAGGGACAGGAATTGATGTGAGGAGTAAATCAAGGGTATGCGATTCACAATCATTATTTGGGATTTGATATATGCAGTACAGTGCTGCTCATGAGCAATCCAATTTTTGAACTTTTCAGACATTACCTGGGCCTGTTGAGCATCCCTCTGAGATCCCTAAGTGGAACTATGATGGATCTAGCACTGGACAGGCAACAGGTGTAGACAGTGAAGTAATTCTATAGTAAGAATTCTCAAACTAATATTTCCATTACTTTTGCTATATACTATTACAGAGTTACAGGTTAATTTTAGTTTTTTTTATAATTTGTTCAGTCCTCAAGCAATTTTCAAAGATCCTTTCCGGGGTGGTGATAATATCTTGGTAAGGGATGTTATGTGACTTATATATATCTCTAAGAAATCTGATGGCAGTGGCATGTTGAATTAATTTAATTTGTTATATGGTTTGTGAAGGTTATCTGTGATTCATACACACAAGCAGGTGAGCCTATCCCAACGAACAAGCGACACGGAGCTGCTGAGATCTTTAGTCATCCCAAGGTTGCAGCTGAAGTTCCATGGTATCTATTATAGCCCCCTACTCCTTGTCTTTTTAAAATGCAGATTCACAAGTACAATTATATAACAGTTTGATGCTATAAAACATGCTGACATTCTACACTGATTGTTCTAAGGTTCGGAATAGAGCAAGAGTACACATTTCTTCAAAAAAATGTAAAATGGCCTTTAGGTTGGCCAGTTGGAGGATATCCTGGTCCACAGGTATTGTCAATGATGGTATTTCCCATTCAGATATCATTCACAATTCAGCTGAATTTGTGATGTTCATGACGAGTATTGATTAACTAGTTAAATACTTAATAAATATGTGTTCATATGTTAGGGCCCTTATTATTGTGGTGCCGGGGCAGATAAGTCATTTGGGCGTGACATAGTAGATGCTCATTACAAGGCTTGCTTGTATGCTGGAATTAACATCAGTGGCACCAATGGGGAAGTTATGCCTGGGCAGGTTCTTCTCTCAACATTAGGATTCTGTCTAAAGTTTAAGCCTTATAAATACAAGACTCAGTTTTTCATAGTATCACTTCCATGAACATTGCAGTGGGAGTATCAAGTTGGTCCTTGTGTAGGTATTGAAGCTGCTGATCATATTTGGTGCTCAAGGTACATCCTTGAGGTAATTCATTTTATCTAAAATAGTCAGTTATACACTACAGATCTTCTGTGTATGGCTTTGTTGTTCTTGTTATGTAACTTGTTCTGTATTATGACAGAGGATCACTGAACAAGCTGGGGTTGTTCTCTC
>JASCZI010120838.1:0-12940 GCA_036250425.1 Stylosanthes scabra
GAATAGTAAAGGATACCTTAACTCCCTGTAGTGGCACTGCTATGTTCAGTTATTTAACTTAAATTGCAGTTTTTGTTCTTTGACGATTGGTCCACAAAAAAAAAAAATTAATATTAATTTGGTGCTTTGATATGTGTCTCTTAGTGCTTGATTATGTTTAAAATAAGCAGTTATATGAGGCAGTGTTTCACTTGCATTTGGTAGGTGGGCATTATATCCTCCAGGAAAGGTGCCTTTGGGTGTGACAGTGCATGTTAATGAAGACGATGGTGATGTCAATATTGAGAGTCCGTCATCACTTCAGGTACTATAATTTTGCATTTGGAGTGATTTATATATATCCTCTTTAATGTTCAGATCTATCATCAATAATCGTGTCGATATTGTGTCCAACTATTGAGATGGTTAATCATTTTCTGTTTATTTACAGTGGTGGCTGGACTATTATCCTCTCCTTCCTGATGAAGACAAGCCAATTGAGTGTACACAGCTACCAGGAGAGACAATTTATGTTCCAAGTGGATGGTGGCACTGTGTTTTAAATTTAGAAACAACTATTGCTGTCACTCAGAATTATGTGAATTCAAATAATTTTGAATTTGTGTGTTTGGACATGGCTCCTGGTTATCGTCATAAAGGAGTTTGTCGGGTTGGATGGCTTGCTTTAGATGAAGAAACTTATGAAAATGTTAGACAGAGCACGGCATGTTATTCTGATTGGTCAAGGAAAGAGAAAAGAGCCAAAACTAACAAAGATGTAGATAGTGTAAATTCTGAAAGTACCGTAAATGGTGAATCTAGGACCTATAGTTTATGGAAAGATGGATTTTCCTATGATATAAATTTCTTATCCATGTTTTTGGATAGAGATAGAGACCACTACATTTCCCCTTGGAATGTAGGCAACAGCATTGGTCAACGAGAACTAAGGGAATGGTTATCGAAGCTTTGGATTCAAAAACCACAAATGAGAGAGCTTATATGGAAGGTTAATTTCTTCCCCCTCCTATAAAAATAATAGCGTGCTTACTAAGTTACCTTATGGGATTTTATCACATCATGTTGCATATATGTCCAGGGAGCTTGTATTGCACTAAATGCGGACAAGTGGCTAGAATGCGCTTCAAAAATTTGTTCCACCAACAATTTGCCCCTTCCCAGTGATGATGAAAGGCTTCCAGTTGGCTCGGGTAGCAATCCTGTGAGTTGTTATTCATGCATTTACTTTTAGTTTTCTTAGGCTTTGATGAAAATATTTGGTCTTTATTGTCTTAAAACATAGTTGTGAAATGATGATAACCCACCACATCCTGTGAACTAGAATATCTGTCTTGCGTTTTGATATTTTGGATCCCCAATTTAGCATCTTGTTGATGGTTCCTTTGAGAGACAAGATTGGAATTGGGGCAACATTAAGCAACAGAGTACACAAAAGCAAACCAATATCACTAACATGATTGACTGGATAGGATTTTATTAGTATTTTCACCCTTCTTTTTCTGGATTTGTGTTGATGTTGATTTTCCTCTTGCATTCAAGAATATTGTCACATTGTTATTGATCTACTACAATATGCAACCTAAGTTAGGTGCCGTCTATCGCTTAAGGTTCCCTAGTTAAATTGGGACATGATGATGGCATGTGGTATGATTATTTGATTACATAATAGAATGCTTGTGGAGTATTAAGCTTCTTTTTAACTTATTTTGTTCTCTAAATAGGTTTACCTAGTGGGGAACTCTGTTGTTAAGATTTTTGTTGAAGGAGGACTGGAAGCTTCTCTTTATGATTTTGGCACAGAGGTACTTTATTGCCATTCTTTTTCTATTGCATCTGCCATACAAATCTAACTTCAATGTTGTGCCTTTTACAGCTAGAGTTTTACAGCCTACTTCATGAAATCAACTCCCCTCTCAAGAAACATATTCCTAGTATTTTGGCCACTGGGATTATTTATGTTGAAGATGGAACTTTTAACAATTTAACATGGGATGGAAAAGGAGTCCCTGATGTCATTTCAAAGAGCAATCTCATCAAGACAAAATGTGATGTTCATGGTTTCTCATTTGGGATATGGGGAAAGAAACAACTTGAGTATAAGAATGCTGGGATGGAAATGGATGGATCGGATAGTTTAGGAGGTCACTCAAGTATGTGGCCGTATATGGTAATAAAACGATGTGAAGGGAAGATGTTCGCAAATTTGTAAGTCTTATCCTTGAGATTCACTGATAATTTCACCATCCATCTGAGCAACTCTAAATCTCGGATTTTGTCAAGTAACAGTTCTCTTTTCTGAATTTATGTTCTCTTGCAGAAGAGATACACTGTGGGAAGATGCAATGAACTTGGCCTCCTTCTTAGGGGAGCAGCTGAACCACCTTCATCTCTTACCTCATCCACCTTTGAATATTTCATCTTTTACAGATATTGAACATGAATTGAGCTTTACTGGGACCAATAGTTGTGGTGCAACTTTTAATTATAAATCAAACACTGCAGCAGAATGGGGATTCTTCCTAAGAAGATTAGCAAAGATGCGGAAGAATGTTTCAAGCCGTTTGACCAAGTGGTATAATTTGCCTTCTTTTGAGCACCTTGATTTCTTGACTCTTGTTGAAAAAGTTGTTTGAATTTGAAGATATGTAAGAAGTTGCTGATGGAAAAGTGCCGGTTTGTCTGTGCATTCAATCTAATGATGTTCTGATAAATTTGGAGTTTGGAGTTTGATGGAGTTTATTTATTAACTTTTTTATGCTTTTCCGGAACAGTAACTGTCAATTTTAGCAGCTGTGTTTATGAAGCATTTATGAACTCTCTTTTCGCTTTTGCTTCACCATGTTTAGATTTTACCTTATTCACATGTTGCATTTATTGCTTCTGCATTTGTGCTTCCATGATATGCTAATTTTTTATGATGAATCTTCCTTTCATCTGTTTCATTAGTTATTCGCCTCTCATTTGTTGTAATTTTGTAGGGGAGGTCCAATCCCTAGCAATTTGATAGAGAAAATTGACGAATATGTCCCACCTGATTTTGCTAAGCTGCTAAACATAATTCAGGTTTCTCCAAACTCACTTCTGCATTCTGACATCAATCTTTTCTACTGGATAGGAGTAAAATTGGTTTTTAAATTTGTTATTACTTTTATTTGACTTCAGAATCTCCCAAGTGGTGCCTGCCAGCCTTGCTCTTGGATACACACTGATATTATGGATGATAACATTTACATGGAACCATCTTCGGCTTGTTCTACCTCGAGTGGGAATATAGAAGATGCTTCCATGGGAGATAATGGTCATTTGAGCAGCTATGATGAAGTGAAATCCTGGCGTCCTAGTTATATCCTTGATTTCAGTGATCTTTCAATAGGTCAGAATGTCTTCCTGCCTATTCCAAGATAATGTTCATCTCTTTTATAGTTGGCTTTTAGAGTATTTTAAAGATATGGGATTATCATTTATAAACTTCCAATATCTACAAGAAACTTCTATTAGTACATTTGAACTTATGTTGTGTTTTTTCTAGAAAAGGAATAAGACTAATGTTATCTTCCCTAAATACTTTTTGATGTTCCCTCAGTTTGGGCTTCCTTTCTCCCTGCACAACTTTTATAGTTTTCAATCTATTGCATGCATACATTGCAAGCATTCTGACGTCATTGCTATTTGGTTGGTAGTGATTTAACAAACTTTTTTCATTTATTTTACAGGTGATCCTTTGTTTGACTTGATACCAATTTATTTAGATGTTTTTAGAGGTGATTCAGATCTCCTTAAGCGATTTTTAGAAAGCTACAAACTTCCTTTTGCAAGTCCCATATCAAAGTATGAGTCAATAGAGGGCGGTCAGAAGTTTGCCCGACTTTCATATGTTGCCATGTAAGTAGCTATCCATAATTCTCTTGCATATTTCAATTTGCATGTGTGGGTTATCTGGAAATACAGAACAATCCACATATAAATGAATTGAAACAATTAAGCTCTCCTGAAAGATCTAAGCATAGCAAAGATGAATACCTTGTCAAAATTATCATCAGTACTTTCAAGAATCAGAACTCTTAATAGTATTTAATAAAAGTATTCAGATAATTGATCACGGAAACTCCTGACGTAGTCTGTAGGTGCAAAACTATGCATGTTGATAGGTTAATAATTCTGAAGTTTCCTAATGCTTCTTAATTTCTGAGAGCAATGAAGAATTTGGTCTCTATATGCATATGAAGTAGTTTGATTACATTGCCGTGGAAAAGCAACTGATCTTTGCTTGGTTTAAGCTACATCAATATTCAAGAATATAATGTTTGACTTAGTTATAAATGGCACTTAGACATATTTGTGTGCCTGCCTTCTACAGAAATATAGATTTAATTTTTTTGGTCCTTCCTCTCAAGAAGGAAGGAGCAAGCAATTTCGAATTAACTCGTGGATTTCTTAATTTTCTTTTGCAAATTGTAGGTGCTATTGTATTTTGCATGATGAGAATGTGTTGGGAGCTATTTTTAGTATATGGAAAGAATTGAGATCAGCAAAGTCATGGGAAGAAGTTGAGCTAAAAGTGTGGGGCGAATTGAACAATTACAATGGCTTTCCTTGACCATCTCACAGTGATATATTCATGCTTAACTAGTAGCCATAAATTTATTGTTCAACATACTGTAAATTTGTATCATTGGTTGCCACTTGCCAGTGGCTTTGTATTGATTATATTCTGTCTAATAATTCAAAATAAGTGTGTCCCTATGCTTCATTCAATGTCAAGTCATTGTATAGTTTGTGGTTGGCTCTTAGAGAATGCAATTCTAGTGGCTATGCCCACATTAGAATCTAATGCAGAATGTTGAGATTTTGAAAAGAGACAACTTGGATTAGCTTGATTCTGCATTGTCCATTGTCCATTGTACATGCAATCATACCCACACGTGTCAACTCATGGACTTGGAAACTCAAAACAAGTGAATAAGAAACATAAATGCTCTTTTGGACCGACAAATTTGTGCACAAAAATCTCGAATAAATTTAAATGATGACGTGACTTTAATTTTATGGATGCTTTTGCTTATGAATTTGAGTCCACACCTCTCTAATGACGCATTACTGAAAGGCAAACGTATATTGATCACTTGCTTCTTGTTGAACTATCGTGAGCAGTGTGTTCAAACTTCAGAGACACAGATTTTGAGAGATCTGTGATAGGAGCTGTCTTCATTTTCCTCTGCAAGGACCATCTCATACTCGTCACGAAGACAAAAAGGGAAATTCATGAAGACTCTACGAGAATGAGCTTGTCCGGCAAATAAACGGGGGACGAGAGATGTTTACCACCTAGGGATTAGGGATGGAAATAGGTCAGGCGGCCTACAGAGACGTTAGACCTGGCCTAATACAGGCTTATTTGATAAATAAAACAGGCTCAGGCTTTTGTAAAAGCCTTTTTTATTTAAAAAGGTCAGGCTTAGGCTCTTTGTAAAACCTATGAAGTCTAACAGGCCGGCCTATTTATATATATAATGTTATAATAATTTTTTAATTATTTAAAAAATAATTTTATTAAATTTTAAACAAATTAAAGAGGCACATAATCTATCAATAAAGTTATTTTTTTATTTTCAAATCACATAAAAAATCATTGACACTTATAATTACTAAATAAATATATTTATAAAAGTCATAACATAAGCTTTTTTTATATTGTAAAATGTTATTTATTTGTATTTATTTTTTAGCAGGCTTCAGGCCAGGCCAGGCCTTTCGAACAGGCCAGACCAGATAAAATATAAAGCCTTTAACAGGTAATAGGCTAGGCATATGCTCAATACATATAATTCAGGCCTGGCCTGTTTAGTCGAAAGCTTGGCCTGGCCTGGCCTGTTTCCATCTCTACTAGGGATGTCAAAAATTCCCACTAAGCAGGGATTTTGCGGGTACTCCTCCGAATAAAAGATTCGAACCTGGGGAATTTTTTATGTGAGGATGGGACGGGGACAAAATTCTTTCGAGGTAGGCATAGGGACTCGAGTATGGATCTGCCCCGATTCCAAAATTTTCTCAATATGAAATACCTAAAGTATTCTTATCGATTAATTTCTAGCATAGGTTTTTTAGTGATTTCATATTTCATTATGTTGTATTATTTCATTTTATTTATTATTGATATAATGTTGAGTTTTAAATTATTTTGGACAAGATGTATTTAAATGATATTTCACTGTATTATTTTTTAATTTTTATCAAAAGTTCTATTAAAATTAAAAAGGAGGATGGAGAATAGGGAATTCATGAGAAATGGGAAATACGCGAAAAATGAGAACGAAGCAAAAATTTTCCAATGACAAAGAATGTGGTGGGGACAGTCGCAGGGAGAGATTTAGGAAATGGGACGGGAGCAGGCGGGAATATCCCCCACCCCGCCCCTTACGCCCCTATTTCCATTGCATGGAGATCAGCTAAAATTTTCTAACATGTGAAATTATAGTATAGGAAATGAATTAGGTGTTTCGTAGTATTAGATGTTCCAGTATTTTTAGTCGTTGATTTTAAATTAATTTTAATTATAAAATATTTTATGATTAAGATCAACGCCTAAAAACACCGGAATATTTGATATCACGAAACACTTGATCCGCTTCCTATAGTATAATATTCTATCCTATTTATACTAAAAAAACCTAAAGTTAAAATTCTAGTTATTATTGGTTTTTTTTTTAATATGCCATTTGGACGAAACTACTATAGAAGTGTGATTGAAAATACACGAAGAATATTATGTTTTCGGGAATGTCACGATATAACAGGAAAATCTAAAGAGTAGAATAGAAAAAATCACAAAACACATTAATATAACACACGATAACATAAAAATAATTACATATAACATAAAAATAATGTACTTTAATATAGAAATTAAAATAGAAAAAAAAAACAAGAGGTGTATGAAGATATACAATTATACACATAAATTAATTCTTTATTTTTAGGAGGACATAGATGGATTTTATGTTATACATGTTTTTTTAGTAAATAAATTATACATCTGTATCTTTAAAATCAGATTATATTGGATTATATCAGATTATATTACATTCCAGAGCCAATCTCTCTTGACCATTGAATTCTCGTCTTCTTCTTATTCTTCATTTTTTTTTTTTTAAATTTGTTTACGGAAACTAGTATTACCGAAGACCAGATATTAGAAACGTATTTATTCCTTCCCAAAGCCTGTGTGGGGTTTTTGCATGTCCTACAAATTTTGAACTTTTCTAAGACATTAGGCTGTGTTTGGTTCATAGAAAGACGGCAAAGTGATGGGGGATACCTACTCTACTTGCTTTTCTTTTTTATTTTTAAATTTGGATGGCATGTATGTAGCCTCACCAAGATGCTTAGAAAAGTGATTTTCAAAAACAAATAAATAAAAATACCTAAACAATTAGAAAATGTAATCCCGATTCATTTTATATGTTGTTTTGACAACTTATTCGAAGAACCTAGCACCATGAAAGACTAATACCAACGTCCACGAAAAAACATTAAAAAAAAAAAAGACGGATACATATATGAGGATGCAATGGAAAGTTAGAAACAACTCAACTATCAATACAATTGAGTTTGCAATTGATTTCTGAGAAAATCAAAGGAATCACGTTCCAAAATGGATGTAGGTTTACAAGAATTTGTATCCTCTCTCTTGCTCAAATTAAACAATATTCCATGTCCATATTATAATCACATTTTTGCTATGAATCCATGTGTTATTAGAACTTAGAATATAAAAAATCTCTTTTTGTAAATGTTATAGTTTAGGATATTATATATAGAACTTTTTTTGGTGACGATATTATTATGTATAGATTTTTTTGGTGACAATTATTATGTTATGGAGAATCTGCTGGTTACTAATCTTTTCCATTATGTATAGATTAGTAATGTACCATTGAATATCTCATTGATTTTATATTTATTTAATTTAATTTGATATTACATTGATTTCGTAGTTATAAACTTATAATTAGATTAGAGTGGTAATAGGAAGCCTAATTATATTTTAATACTTAAAATAATAAAGAATTTAAATATAAATATTATTTTTTAAAATATTAAAATTATAAAAATATAAAACTTTCTTTATTTAAAAATTATAAAAATTATTAGGCTTATGAATTACAATCGAAATTATTTTGATTTAAATTATATCCTTAACATGTAAATAAGCACTCCTTTGTTAGCTAATAGCTATACTCATAACTTCTTATATATAATTTTTGCAGTAGTTAACATCTTAACAGGTAAGGCTGACTATATTTACCCAAATTATGGAAATTTTTTTATATTAAAATTTAAAACAACTAATATATAAATATTTTTAAATTAAAGATTTATTTAATACATTTATAAATAATAAATATGTAAATTTTATTAAAAATATATGTGAATCTATATTTATAATAAAAAAAATTAAATTTATATCATCTCAATTCTCAAGTATGTACCAAATAATTTTTCTTTTAATTTTTATTGAACTCCAACCTAATTACTTTAGAAAGTACAATGACATGATGTTTTACATGAATTAGTCTAACTACCTTTATTGAGGTGGGGGTGGCAAGTCCAGCACTTTTTCACGTACGAGTCAACTAGTGAATAGAATGGCCAATGAACCGACTAATTAATCATGAACCAGAACCAATTTTTTTTTTTTTTTTACCAAGCACTCCCTCTTGGGTTTTTACATATACTAGTCCACATTTTTTTTTTATCAATTAAACATAACTAGTGTTCTGTCACAAAAAAAAAACATAACTAGTGTTCTGGTGTGAAAATGGGACGAGCTATGGCTCGGCTGGCACGAGGATTTGGTGAATGAGATCCTTCAAGGAGGGTGATGTACTCGAATGGGGAGGAATAATTCAATTTCCACGTGAACATTGAGAATGGTTTTGATATCTCCATAAATGATGGAAGGTGAACCTGTAAGGCCACTCTGACGTTCAAATCAAAAAGAAGAACACTTGTGAATTTAAGTAAAGAAATGAAAAAGAAAACATACATCTATTAACATGAGTTAACCTTATTTATAATGAGTGTCGATCAAACTAGGAAAGCACTTTCTTTGTTTGTTAGGGTTTGTTCGATTACTCCGAACTTGTAGCTAGTCAATCGTTAAGTGAATAAGTGTTGGCTGAATTTGTTACCTTTGATCTAAGCACGTGTTCTTTCTAAGGTATATTAGGGTTACGTTGAATGTACTTGTCGGCGCAGAAGCCAAATTGAGTTCGGGTTGGGTCTAATACACCATGGCCGATTCATAGGACTTTTTATGTGCCGAATTATAGGTAGCCGAGCTATGATGAGTCGGATCAACTAAAATATAGTATAATCATATAGATTAAATTTTAATTTTCCTAAAATAAGCTTTCATGAAATACATGACAAAAAGATATTTTGAAAAAGAAAATTGGCATCAACTTTTGTGATATCCCATTATAGTATAAATAAATAACTAAGATTAGATAAAAAAAATTCTAAAATTTAAATTCAACACTTTTCAAATAAATACGATTTATATTAATTAATTTACATGTACCATCATTCATCCTCATTCACTCCTTTCAACCCACTCATTGAAACACTTTCATCTTCTATTTATTTTCCTCTCTTCTCAAAGCTTCCTCTCTCTTTTGTGATCTCAACCTCCTTCAGCCCAATAGCCGTCGCCTAACCCAACCCCATGTCGTCTTCATTGGTCTTGATGCCAAACCTGTTGTTCTTGCCATCGTCATTTTTTATCATTTTTCTTCTCTTCCTCCTTCTTCTTCCATAAGTGTTATTATTGTTGTTGTCGCCTCGTTGTTTTTCTTCTTCGTTTCATGCTGTACATCATAGAAGACATGTCACATTACTCATGAAATTAGCAAGAATTAGATGAAAAAGAGAGTCATGGAGCAATTTAATGTAATTTTTTTTAATTTTGAGGATCAAAATGGTGCAATCAAAGTATTGGGACTATTATGATACAAACCGTAAATCTGAGGATCAAAATAGTGTTTAACTCGACAAAGTATATGTATATACATAATTTTTTACACATATGATAAAAGTATGCATTATTTAGACAAAGTACGATAAAAGTATGCTATCCACGTACTCTTTTAGTAAACATTAGCTTTATGCTCGTATAAAAATAGTTAATCTATCAATGACCATATTTTATACGAGTATCAATTTAATATCTACTAAAAGGATATATAAAATTGCATTATTTATTTAATAAATTAAGTATATACCCGATAAACACGTTTATCTCTTAAAAGACAAAAATATATATCATTTATATAAAAATAAAAATAAAATTTAACTGAAGGAATAGATGTTTACATATTTGAGTCATTAAATAAATCTTCCATTTCAAAATTGGTCACACAAGGTCCTCTGCCCTGTGGTGGAAGAAAAAGCAAAAGGAAAACCAGAGAGAAAAAAGCACCTTACTTTAGGAAGTATTTTTAGTATACTCGGGAATTAAGTGTTCCTACTTTTTTTATCGTTGATTCTAATTAATTTTAATTATAAAATATATGTAAAACTAAGATTAACGGCTAAAAGCACAGGAATATCGTTATTTTTGGATATACTTAAAACGTTTCCATTACTTTATTCGGGGTTAACCAGTGGTTGGTGTAGAATCCCTCATAAATGGGCCCATGAAGCACACCTTCGGCCCATTTTCTTTTTCCACCCCAAATTGATGATCATTTAATGGAATTGATGAACCCTTGATATTTCAAATTTCAAACCTTTTCAAACCAACCAAAGCGTCATCACACATTCACAAATAATTCATTAATTCACAAGGACTAAACAAATAGAATATTAATAAAATAATAACTTAATCAATTTTAAATTATAATTATAATAATATTTATATATAATTAAAATTATAGATTAAAAATGATTAAGATAATATGTTTATATTTTAGTAATTACTTTTAAAAAATTTCCAATTCACAATTCACAATCAAAGAGGACAGTGTATGAGAGGAAAGAAAGACCAACCTTTATCGCCCACACACAAGAAGAGGCATCAAAACCCCGTGTTTGCCAGCTGTCCCTTTTTTTTTAAAAAAAATTAGAAATATCAAAACCAGCGAAGAAATTCCAATTCCAAAATTTAAAATTCTCCAGATAACCGACAATCGTGCAGAAAATAAAATAGTGATAAATCATACAATAAATACAAAAAATAAAGCGATCCGACGGTCCATATCGCGTTACAGAAACGACCCCACCCACGCTTCCCAAAACGAAATTATCGGACGCAGCAGCCTCAAAAACCACCCCTCTCACTTTCGCCTTCTCCGCGTTCTACCCTCTCATCGTTCTCTCTCTATTTCACTTTCTCTCTCTAGAAACCAGATCTCCTTCTCTTTCTCTTTCTCGCTTTCACACTCACTCTCTAGATTCCTAGAAATGGCGGCAGCACCATCTCCACGGGAGGAGAACGTATACATGGCCAAACTGGCCGAGCAGGCAGAGCGGTACGAGGAGATGGTGGAGTTCATGGAAAAGGTCTCGGCCGCCGCTGATAACGAGGAGCTCACGGTGGAGGAGAGGAACCTTCTCTCCGTGGCGTACAAGAACGTCATCGGAGCTAGGCGCGCGTCATGGAGAATTATCTCTTCGATCGAGCAGAAGGAGGAGAGCCGCGGCAACGAGGACCACGTCAACGTGATCCGTGACTACAGATCCAAGATCGAGTCAGAGCTCTCCAACATCTGCGACGGGATCTTGAAGCTCCTCGACACCCGCCTCATCCCCTCCGCCTCCTCCGGCGATTCCAAGGTCTTCTACCTCAAGATGAAGGGAGACTACCACAGGTATCTCGCCGAGTTCAAGACCGGCGCCGAGCGCAAGGAGGCCGCCGAGAGCACCCTCGCCGCTTACAAATCTGCTCAGGTATGTCGATTTTCTTGTTTCTTGTAGATATCTGTTATATTTCGGTTCAGATCTGTTAGGTTTTGTCCGCCAGATTTCAGATCTTAGCCTTCTATTTTGTTCTTATTCTTCAAATCTGCACTCTTCTTTCTGTTATTCTTGATTCTCTGCGGTTATGCATGTTTGGCTTCAAACTTTCTGAGATATTCTCGTCGTCTGAAATGGTTGCTAAAATTTTCCGTGATTATTTGTGAAATATCTGTGCGATTTTCCCTGTAAACAATCATGAATTAAGAAGATTTTGATGTGTCCTTTTTGTTTTGGTACTTTTATACATGTAGTAAGTTTTACATGTGGTTAGGTCTAATACCTTGTGCTTCTGTGTTGTGCAGGACATTGCTAACGCTGAGCTGCCACCAACTCACCCAATCAGGCTGGGTCTTGCTCTGAACTTCTCTGTGTTCTACTACGAAATCCTCAACTCTCCTGATCGTGCTTGCAACCTTGCAAAACAGGTTAGACTTTGCCAGATCGTCGTTTTCTTTTTTTAACTGTTTCTTCTATCATAAGTTTGGATCGATTGCGATAGAAAGGGAAGAAAAACTGTGGACTGGGCCCTCTTGCAGTGGAATCATCAAGGGTTACTGTTTTGTGTTTTGAATAACACAAATCAACCTGTCTATTTTTACCTCTATTGCAAAATATTTTTTAGTTATTGTTAGGCAATAAATGTCTTGAACATCATTAAACATAAAGCTAATAACTAATACAAATATTTGACAAGTCATATTCTCATAATAGATGAGCAATCCCCTTCAAGCGTGAGAATAACTTTATGATTTGTCTTGATCTTATAGTATATTATTACATATACTCATGATGAAGAATCTTTTCACTTCTATATTGAACAGGCTTTTGATGAAGCCATTGCTGAATTGGACACACTTGGAGAGGAATCTTACAAGGATAGCACTTTGATCATGCAACTCCTCCGTGATAACCTCACCCTGTG
>JASCZI010120838.1:12950-30166 GCA_036250425.1 Stylosanthes scabra
CATTCGAGCCCCCATATTATGTTTATATATCATATCATATATCTCCACCATCGCATCATGTGCTATGTATTGAACTCACCTTTTCGTTGTTATGGTTCCAGGATGATGGAGCAGATGAAATTAAAGAAGCTCCTAAACCAGATGAACAGCAGTGAACATATTTTACTGCTAATTAGAATTGAACTTCTCCTCTATATGTTTTTCAAAGGAGAAGCTGCTTGTTTGATCTCGTTTGGGTACTGAGATTTTAGGCATTCATGTCTGTTATGAATTATGGATGTACTGGGCCGTTTTAGTTTGTCCTTCTTTTAAGTGTTTCTAAATTGCTTATTTTCTTGAGGACACCCAAGTTTTTATTACATGGAATTGGAATTTCAAGATTCTCTTCACCTCCACTGAACTTAGTGTTCTCTTCGCCTGTGTTCATATCTGAAACAGTGAATCTTCATACTCTGAATTAGCTATTTAGCCTAAAGTCGCCGTTCAAACGAATAATTGATCCCGAATTCACCTATTGTTATTGCATACGTACACAATTCCTGTTTTCTCTCTTCTGATTTGTTTCTTTTGAAATTCATAGTCGTAATATGCCCTCTACTAAGGACAAACAAGCATAGGACGGCTATGCTTTTTATCGTTAAAGCTGAGATAATTGTGGGACTGAATTCGTTGTCCTTATTGCAATAAACCGATTATTTTGTTGTGCCAATTTCGGCTCTAATTTTTCATTCCTAAGTAACGCTACTGGCTTCTTTTTATTTTAATCATATAAAAAATTGTTAGAGCATCCTAAACAAATCAACAAAAACAAAGCAAGCTAAAGCATGGAATTAACATAGATGATAAGTCAAACCCAAGAAACACCATAGCAACTCCTTGAAACCACGATGTCCTGGGAAGTATATGGTTGTATAAAGATGATTGGCGGGTTTAGGAGATGTGAACACTGAACAGTGTTCATAATTGGATCTATTTGGAACCCCCTCCGTCATAGTCACCGTTGTTGGAGTTGTACTGAGGCCTATGATCAGAGTACTGAAAAAAAGGTTACCAATTCAACTGTCATACTGACACAATCCTCATATAAGCACATGTCCTTTCCAGTTGTAAATATCATCGTCTTAATGCAATATTCGTACGTTCAAGCCAATATTTATGTTCATATAAAATTAAGGTGAGGTATGTTTTTTTCCCCTCAATATTTACTAAAAAATTTAAAAATATTTTTAATGTTTAATTTAATTTAATTTTATTTCTAATATTTTTAAATAATTTTAAATCTATTCTTATGATTAAATATTTTGTAATTAACATATGACTATTTTTTTTAATTTTATTATTTTTTATATATCATTCATTACTATTTAAAGGTTATACTTTTGTAAAAAAAAAAAAGGTTTATACTTTAACTTTTGTACTTAAATATAATGTCACTGCTTAATTCTTGTGGTAGATGTAATCTTGATGTTGAATCTGACTTACATACTATTCGGGATTTTTCAAAAGCTAGAGTTGTTCGAAAAAGTCTTAGTTTTCATTTTAACTCTGATGCTAATAATTGGGATTGGTTGTTTCACAATTGTAAGCATAGAAAATTCTTGTTTTATGCTAGAAGACTTGGAGAGTGCAACATGTTTCCGTTCTAGTTTTTCTCCTCAATTTCTTCTCACTAGTTGGGTTCTCCCTCTGTCACTCAAGTGAAAATAAATTGTGATGGTAGTTTCTTTCCGCATTTAAATGCAGCAGGTTTTGCTTGTGTTATTTGAGATTCATTGGGGAGCTGGGTAATAAAAGCTGCTGGAACTCTTTAGGAAACATTAATCTTCATATGTGAACTTCTTGCTCTTTGGCGAGGACTTCTCCTAGCTTAGGATAATGGCCACAGAAACTTAATTTGTGAGACTGACAACATTGATGTCTTTTGCTTTGGCCAGCTACATTGTCAAGTTGATGGAGCTAATAGTAGGGACTTAATTTACAAAATTCATGAGCTGTTAGCTAAACCTTAGACCGTTGATGTTCTACTTGTTTAGAGAAACACTAGTCAAGTAGCTGATACAATGGACAAAGCTACAATTCTAAACTATCTTCTTCATGCATAATGTTTGCAAGGTTGGAACTCTCTTCTCCCGGCTCTAGCTAGGGACTGTTCTAATCCTTCTTAGGATTTGTTTTGTCTCTTTATTTAGTCACAAAAAATAAAATTAAATTTATAAGTGTTTAGCCTTTTCAACCAGAACAAAAGCCTAACAGTTTATATACATACATATTAAAAAATTCCTTGAGTTCAGATTATCATAACAACTGCTATAGACTATTATTCTAGGTTCAACAATAAGAATTTGGTTCAAGACTATTAAAAATCCTAAAAAATTGATTTGATGATGATTAAAAGCCTTTTGTATTTATGAAAATGTTACAAGGAGAGTACTAACGTTTTATCAATTATTTTAATACCTAATAATTAAATTATATGGATTTAATGGCTAAATTATAATTATCATTCTACCATTAAAGAGAATGTTATGATATTGATTATATATGAACTTTTTAATTTCACAAATGAGATGACATAAGGAACACATTATATGAAATGCTATCTCATGAAAGAATTTCTCAAATAAGAGATAGCTTACGAAAATGTCAAACTCCCACTAAAGAAAACTCTCACTATTTCCTAACTTAGTACCTCTCTGTGGCCAATGCTAACTTGAGCATTAGAGTTCCTTGCATGTACAATCTCCCATTGTGAGAATGACGAATTCGGAATAAGAAGATGATGACAACATCATGTCTCCAATCTACTCTTAACATTTTGTTTAGATAACTCGTTAACTTGAAAGTCAGAATGTCACAAATACACCTGATGATGCCATTTGTGGGGACACTTCGCTTATTCACCTTCTCTTCATTTTGAGTTCTATCTGGGATAAAAAAATTATAATTTTCTATATCTAATTTAAGGAGTTTGAATACTAAATCGATGTTATTTTTTTTTTGTCAATTATTGAAAAAAAAAACACGATTTAATTCCACTGGAGGTTCATATCATATTATGATATCTTATTGTCACAAAAGAGTTAAGCTCAACGCAATTTCACAAATTGAACAATGCAATCATAATATGAAATATACAAAAAAAAAAAAAGTGACTACTCCGACCGTGAAACAGCCACAAACTGAAGCGGAAAGGTCGAATTCTAAACTCACATCTTGGTAAACTTGGAACGAGAAATTCTACGTCTTTTATTTAGTATGTGTAACCCAATACACCATTGTTCACAATAGCAAACAAATGCTAAAAAAGTATTGAAGCACTCAATAAAAAATCCAAGTGAAATTAAGTGAAACGATTGCGAATTTATTTATTTAATTAATTGATAATAGCGATTGGAAAAATTCAAAATCTTCACTAATGTTATGGGATCTAATAATTACATACATAAATAAAGGCATAATTCATTTTTATTTTATCATAAAATTTAAGTTTATTATTATTTAAAATAATAATTATATGGAAAGTTGTAGTATAAATAAAGGAATAATCTTTAAACAATTGTTTATTGAGTAAAAATTTATGAGTTGACTAATTTAAATTAAAAAAAAAATCCACCATTCAATTGCCCAAATAATTGCTTTCGAACAAAAAAATATATATACATAGATTGCATTTAAATGGATAAGCTCATAGGGAATTGTCTTTAAGAGAAAATAATTCCTTAATTTTAAACTCAAACTTTCTGTAATTAAATTACTATTTTGTGCATAATAAATTTATTAATTATGATTTTGACAAGTTGAATTTTATTTTGATACGTTGTCATCAAAATCCAATTCTCAAACTCATAAATCGAGAGGTGATAACCTATGAATACCATTGATAGAAGTTATGGTCAAAATATGAACTTTATAAAGGTAAAATAAAGAGTAAAAAGCTTACATCAAAAGTCTCTCCACAAAGGATCATATGCTTGTGTTGAGATATTCAATTCGAAAAGCCTTTTTCTCAAAAGAAAAACATATCGAGTTTGAAGGTTTGTTCTGGACTATTACTCCAAGCTCAATACTAAAAATCGAGTTCAAGATTATTCAAAGTCCTACGGACCGGTTTCATGATCAAAAGCCATTTGGGTTTTAATAAAGACATTACAAATAAAGCATCAACTCCTCATCAATTATTTTAATGTCCAATAACTCAATTGTATGATATGAGTTTAATGGCTAAATTGTGATCATTATTATACCATTAAAGAAAAAATTACAATATTGATTATATATGCCACCAATGAAATGACATGATAAACATATCATATAAAATGCTATCTCATAAGAGACTCTCTCAAATAAGAGATAGCTCATGAAAAGAGCAAACTCTTGCTAAGAACAAACTCTCATTATTGTATTATTGTATTATGTACTATTTTAAATACGTGCACTCATGTATAATTTCTAAATTAGTACTTCTCGCAATCCATACTAACTTAAGTGTCGAAATTCCTTGCAGGTACAACCTGCCACGGTGAAAATGATGAATTTGAAACCTTGGAAATTCGGAATAAGAAGATGATGACAATATCATGTCAATTTACTCTCTATATTTTATTCAGGTAACTCGATAACTTATAATCTCACAAACACATTCTAACAACGATATTGATGAAAAATAAGTTCAAATATAGGATTAGCTTGCTAAGAGATCAACCCAATTTATTTATTTATTTTTTTTGTATTGTCAACCCAATTTAATTTACTAGTGACATTTTAAAACCAAACTGAAAATGTTGGATATTTTGGATGTCCGAGAAAACTCCAACACTTAAAACAATTTACTGTTTAGCAATTAATACCAAGAAAAAATAAAGGGTAAAACAAAAGATAAGAACAAGGACTTCCTTAGTTTTTTTCAACCATTTCCTTGTAATATCCATTCCCACCATTTGTTTTTGGAGCATTGACCATTCTTTCCTACAAAAGTTAATTAAAAGACCAAAATAGGTCCAAAGGTGGGTCACTAATAATTTTTGAGTTAGATATGGACAATCTTCATTGCTTGGTGGTGCTTTTATTTTCTTCACTCAGTCAGTTATATCTCGTGTGTGCTCGAGATGTCGCCCAATAAATTTTCACTCCATTTTCTAAGACATTTTGTTAACTAATTATTTACTTAGCTCTCATTATTATTATTATTATTATTATTATTATTATTATTATTGTTTTAGAGAGACTTTTTAATTTTTTAAAAATATAATCACTTCATTTTATATTTGATAACTTTTTTAATTTCAAATGATAAATTTTTTAATTTTAAATAATAATTTAATTATTGATTTTCTAAGGATTTCCGACGTTGATTTAGTAACACTCTTGTTTTACCAACTATAAACATGTTTATTAATTATGCATAAAACTATTTTGTTATCGTTATCTTTATTTTCCTTGCCTGTGCAAACGAAATAGCGTTCAACTGAAAATGAACTCATACGGGACTTATTGGCTTTCGATTCATGAATATCTAATGATTAGCGTCTAGTTACTTTAAATATATATTAATATTCCAACTAACCAAACAATAACTACGTACAACTTATAATACTCAACATCCATAGAAACAACCAAAGCACCACTCAAGTTCAACCACTAAATAACACAAAACTGATGAGAAACTACACATCAGAACTAACACATTACACATGAGGATGAACCCCAAATATGTGAATAATCATTCAACACATTACATTTTCTTTTTTAATAATGGACTTGCTTTTTGGTCGGAGAGGCCCAAAGGAAGCAAAGAAACATGGACCACTTTCTTCAACCGCATTACCTATTTACACTAGGATAGTTCTTACATTCAAACTATGTCTAAACATGGCGAGTACTTAAACATGGCAAAACAAACTTCTGATTTTTGGTATTACAAACTAAAGATTTAACTATCCAAACCCTCTCAAGTCTCATGCACTAGCGCTGGGATAAACAAAGATTTAATTATCCAAACCCTCTCAAGTCTCATGCACTAGCGCTGGGATAAACATGCATCCGAGATTTTAGAGAGCTTCTTATCTTTTAAAACTATATAATATTCAACTTTGTTAATATGCATACCAAGAGCTGCTATACATGTGAATTGAATTTTAGGTTAACGGTGAAACTCTCAACTCCAATTGATTCTAAGGCAATTTCCTATTTCCTCTATAACATGTATGTATGTTGGGAGGTCTGATTGCTCCATTGTTTTCTAAGTTTGGAACATTACACCTAAGATAATAGTTATACTAACTTCAATTAGGTTCTTTTATGCATTTTTAGTTTTATTTTCTACATGGCAAATGGAAGTTTGAGAAATAAGTAACAAATAAAAACAACAAAAGAAAGCTCTACAAAGTATATTGCCATAGAAGTTTGAGAAATAGGTAACAAATAAAATCAGCAAAAGAAAACTCTACAAAGTATATATAAGTTATACCAAGGTAAGCCTCATTGCAACCACTTATTTTGAACTCCACATGACCACATTCATTCTAAATCAGTAATTAAATCAACTCAAACAAATATATTCCATCACTAACCAAACAAACCTTGGAGGAGGCCACCGAGATTATAGGTTTTTCGTCTAACCTCAAAATAGTCAAAGAAAATCTATTAGCGTCAGGCAATAAGAATATACTAAAGAAAGAAAGTCTAAGTTGTATATTCATTGCTCTATGAAATTCCTAACACAGCAATTACAAATCTTTTGGCTTTGCTAAGTCTAGCTTGTACTAATTTGCTAAGTATCAACAGTGCAACAAACGCTACAACAGTCATCTCTAAGGGTTTAACATTAGAGATTTAATTGCAAAACAAATATATGCAGATCATTACTAAGGGTTTAACATTAGAGATTTAATTACAAATTTAATTACAAAACAAATATATGCAGATGCAATAATCATCCAAGCTTTACCAGAGTAGTATAAATAAATCAAACATTCATCCAAGCTTTAGCAGAGTAGTATAAATAAATCAAACATTCAGCTATAGGTAGCTATGCATTATAGAGTATAACGCAGTAAAAGAATGCAAATGTATTATGTAATATTGCATGATATAGATTTCTTTCTACCTAAGTCATTTCTGTTATCATGATCCCATAAAAGAATTTCAAAACAAGTTTTCTTCATGATAAAGGAGCAAAATTGCATCTCTGCATAACACACCCCCTAACATATTCACAACAAAAGTGGTCAACTATTTCCAATTCAAGATCATTGAGACACTCAAATGCAAATGAAGCACTACAAGACCACAACCACTTAAAGAAAGAAGATAGAGGACCATAACCATGATCTCAAAACTAACTAATTCAAGTCAGAAAATACTGCAAATTTTGCTAGGCTGACAAACAGTAAAGAAATAGCAATATTGTACATTACAAGAGAATTACATATTCAACTGGACTGAATGAAATATCAAATAAAAAAAAGGATTAACAAAAAAAAAATCATAAATAGAGAAATGTTGAAGGCAATAATAAAAGGTTTTTACATTTAAAAAGAGAAAAAAAAAAAAAGCATGATCGAACTATATTTGTATAAACCTAATTTCTCCTGATTACCCCCAAATATCAAAATATTCCTAATAAAAAAGCATAAATAAATGCAAAAATGTTCCTTTCTCATGTCTTTGATATCCCATTTACAGAAAATAAAATAAAGCAAAGTAAATTAAGTAGCAGTAGACTAGTTTTAGTCCAACCACCACAAATTGAATAAACCCAGGTTGCCATGGCCACCACCACCACATCTGCCTCCTAAACCATTTACAGAACCAACAAAAGAACCAATCCTATAACCTGAATCTTGAAAGCTGTCATCACCAACATATCCTGGCCATTACCTCAAAGGCCTCTCCACCTAGGGCTCGGAACCGGCACGGTTGGTGAAAGGGGGAGCTGCGGAAACCCTAATTGACCTGAATTTGGGGAAAATAGCAGACCCGGAGACAGCAGAGGGTAAGAGGAAAGGCCCAACGGTGAATTCAAACACCCAAATGGTGAAGGAGGAGATGGAAACGGAAATTGCGCCTGTGATGTAACCGTCGGATGTGGCGGTGCCGGCGCTTGCGAAGGAACCACCGGTTGGTGCGTCAACGGAATCTGCTGCGGTGGTGGCTGAGATTCTTGCTCCGACGAAACCTCTGGCTGAGGCTTTGACTGTGTTTGTGGCTGAGACTGAGACTGAGACTGAGGCTGCGGCTCAGGTTGAGGCTGAATTTGAGGTTGCGGTGGATTTAAGCCGTTCCACCGTGGCGATACCAGAGGTTGCAACGGGGAAAACCCTGAGAACTGCTTGGAGCTTTGGTCGACGTTACCGTGCAGATATCTTAGGTACGCGGAAACAGGGGACTCAGCGGCAGCGTGGACAGCAGGCAACGGCGGCAGAGGAGAAAGAGGCGGCGCTGCTGGCCTCCCGAAGCCAGAAAAGCCTGGAACCCCAGCGGCGTTGACGGTTGGGGGCTGCGGAGGAGGCGGCATCTGATGTGGGCGAGGTAGCGCGGAAGCAAGCATAGATGGCGGCCGGTTAGCAATCTGAGGAAGCGGAGGAGGGCGGATCCTCTGGAGACGGGAGCTGGGAGGCCTGGGCTGGTGAATGGGGGGAGGTGTAGAGATTCGTTCATGGGCCGGTGAGCCCGTGAGCTTCTGGACAACATCCCTAAAGTCGTTCTTGTTGATGTTGTATACTGGTGGCTGGTGCTGCAGGTTCTGATGCTGCGACGACAGTTGAAGGGTGTTGTTGTTGGTGTTTGGGTTTTGATTATGGTGGGTTTCGAAGCTGGTGGGCTTTTTAGTGATGGTGGTGGTGGTGGTGGTTGTTTTGGAGATCTTTTGAGAGAGCTTGTTGAGTTGCCTCAGGTAGTTTTCTCTGCTGTTATTGTGACCTCCTCCTCCTCCTGCTTCATCTGCATTCGATTGACAGCTTTTATTATCCATTTTCTCACTACAACGCCACTCTTCTCTTCTCTTCCCTCTTCTCTCTTCTCTCTCTCTCGTGTTTCTTTTCTTTCTCTGCTTCTGCCCTTTGCTCTCTTATCACACACGGGAACGGCGCCCCAAAACTATACACCCCCTTTCACTATTAATGAGTATATTTTTTTCTTTTTTGTGGTGCTAAAAATCTAACTTGTTTTAACTCTATTTTATCAAAAATTAATTTCAACTTAGATAAACAATGAAGGAGATATTTTACCTTATATGGATAAAATAATAAATTTAATTTTCAGTATAAAATAATTTTGCATAAATAATTAATTGCATATTAACATATTAATAAAAATAACTAATTTTAAAATTTACTATTTAAAAGATTATTTAAATACATTAATATGATTATATAATTATGTAAAATTTTTAATGTATTTTTATAATTATTTATTTTTGTTTTACTTTTTATTATATTTTTCTCTTAAATATTTGTGATAGTAAATTAATATGAAAATAGAACTAATATATTTTATAGTGTATCTAAAAGGTTCTTTTTTTTTTCAAGAGGTGATTAAAGAGAGATAATGTTGAATGTTCCACTCAAAAGCATATTTTGGATTATTAATAAGGTGTAAAAGAAGAACACCAACCTGGTGTTTCCCAAATGAAAGAGATAAATTCAATCTTGTGTTAGTCACTGCATATGAGTAAACAAGATGTGGATACTAATCAACTGTGAAAAAGTTTGAGGGAAAAAAAAAGATGGAATATGTCTGTGTCTATTTGGTGCTTCTGTTCTTTCACTACTTTTAATAATTAATATTGTGCAAGGTTGTTTTATTTTATTTTTTTCTTTTTAAAAAGGCTTGAAAGAAGAGAAGAGGACAGAATCGCACAAAAGAAGGAACCAGAGAAGCCATTCTCTTCTATCTTTCATTTTCTCCCCCATCTTTTTTCCTATTGCTCTTATATCATGTGTATCTTATCTCCTACTAATAATTCATATATTAATTGCCTAACGTCACACTACACTCGCTGCTATGCTATGTGTCATAGACTCGTAACTCCAATGAGACAAAAGCTGAATATTACCAAAAAAAATTATAATTATAATTATCAGAATAAAATAACATCAGGTTTTTTATTTAAATCTCATGCAATTATCCTCGCAATCATCATAACCTTTGCCAAAACTAGGACGGTTCGACGAGTATTTTTTAAAAGAATAATACTAGATGTATCATTGTACACTGTACATATTATTTAGTAATATAAAAAAATATAAGTATTAGCACAGACAAATATAAATTTCTATGTAATGTTCATTTTTTTTATGTTGCTAAATGGTATATACATATATATATAAAATGATACATATAGATTTATTCTTTTAAAAATGTCATATAGATATTAAAAATTTAACCTTAGCTATTAAATTAAACAATTTTTTATTTTAAAATTTAATTTTTAAATAACGTTATATTATATAAAATTGCAAGTAGTAGTAGAGTAGTAGAGTGAGGGGACGATTCAATCATTCACGTGGAGTGTTTGGGTCAAACGCACTGTGAGCGGTCAAAGCTGTTAAGGACGCCTTTGGCTTTTGGCAGTGACCGGTTCGGCCACGACACAGAATCTTAAATCAGTTTATATCCATCGTCCTCCAACACGAGAATGATAGCTCCAACCCAAAATAGAAAAAAAGCCACAACCACGAGTATGTCCTTCATGCACTCAAACCCAGATTCAATCAAAGGTTTTTACTATTTTCCACATGAATTTAGTTATAATAAGTTTCTTACTAAGGAAAAACAGAAGGGCGCTCATTGAACTAACAAAAATAGAACTTGATGAATAGAGATTTTCTTTAGTCGCCAGAACTTGAATAGAGATTACTAATTGAAAGTCGATGAGTTGTGTTCATATAACAATATAGTATTGCCCCTTGTCTATTGTCTTAGAAAAAGAAATTACTACTCGAAAAATTAAAAAGCCTTCTACAGGTTTTCCATATTCATTAGGAAAAGAATGTTATGTATAAAAATAAAATCCATATATATAAATATATTTATTATTTAATGTATATTTTGAATTATAATATATTTTATATAGATAATTAATTTAGTAGTTGATTTTTGTTAACATGTTGCATGATTTATGCGGTTTTTTCTTCCTCGTGCTACTAATCGGAAAAAAATAAGATTTGATTTTATCCATTCCTTCAACAGAGTGAAAACCTATTATAGTCTTCATCATAAATTAGTAGACTATTAGTTTATTTTTAAAAATTTTGAAAACGGATATATGGTTTATGATTAATTATTTAATGTATGGTTTTGAATAAATTTAGGTGTACATATATATTTTTATATTTATCCATGTGTTTTTATATGTAATATAATCACATGTCAAACACAAAAATAATAAAGTCCAATACATAAATTTTGTTAATATTTTTTATTTAATGTCTTAGTTAGAAAATGATATAATAATCGAATTTAATAAATACTATAATGTCAAATGAAAATAAATACAGTCAATGTTTTAAAGATATGTAAAGTATATTTTCAACGAACTCACGATACTACAATAATTCCGGCAAATTGCGACAGTTGTTTAGCAGCGATTTTAAACTAAACAACGATTGGCGATGGTTTTTGTGATGATTTTTACAATATGCTGCTAAGTTATGGATTTAGCAGCGATTGATCGCTGCTAAATAGAATTTTATTTAGCGGCGATTTCTATTACAACCGCCGCAATACGTCTAGCTTGTGGGCATTTATTAGCGGCGGTTTCTATTACAACCGCCACAAAATGTCGAGTTCGTGGGTATTTAGTGGAGAACCGCCGTTAAATAGAATTAAAATATTCCTACATGTTAATAACTTTTTTTTAAATATATTTAAAAGTAATATATTTTTTTAACAATTTTATGGTAAAAACGATAAATAAAAATAGTATATGTGTTGAACTTTTTTGTGCAAGTTTACAAGATAAAATTTGTTGAAAACTATATTTTTTTAAAAAATTATTAAAGAAACGTAAATAATTACATAAAGTTATAATAAAAGAAAATTGACATGTTAAAAAAAATAATTCATATCACTTCAAAGTAATTAATTAAAAAGTGATGACATCAATTTTTAGAGTAACAACATATTTTTTATATATAATAAAAAATATAAATCATAACTTAATTAAATCTCTTATTAAAAAATATCAAGAATTAAAATTTGTGCCATTCTAAATAATACACACAATTTGCGCGCATATATATATATATATAATTAGTAGCATTATATATATTGAATGTTGGGTTGGCTTAGTTGAAAACATGTTAAAGTGAAGGAACCCCTTTGTCCCGGGTTCGAATAATTCCCAATGATTATGATGGATGTCATTGGATCATATCCTGAATATAGCGGCGATTTTCGTGAACCGTCGTAAATAAAAAATGTTTCACGGCGGTTATGAAAACTCGCCGCTAAATGTTTTGCGGCGGTTTGAAACCCTAAACGATATTTGAAACCGCCGCTAACCACCGGTTTTGTTGTAGTGAGATTATTTACCAAAAAAACAATTATTAGATTGATGTTTTAATGATGAAATAATCCTTGCTAAATTATTATCACTATCTTGGCTCTCCTACTTTGTTTTGGCCAGGACAAAATATTTTTACTATTTAACAAATGAATCAATTTATGTGTATTATTGTACATATTTAATTATTTGTATACACTGTTTAGTAACACGGAAAAATGTAAACATTAGTACATAAAAGTTTTTATTTATGTGCTAATATTGATATTTTTCCGTGTTACTAAACAATATGTACGAATATGTAAGTACATGTAGTGTTACCATTAATAAATACTATATTAAATAAAATAGATGTATTCAATATCTTAAAGATATAGAAAGAATTCAATGTTATTGTTAATAAGTATTTTTTAAAAAAGATTATTGTTAAGTATCTAGAACAGTTATTACTACAATAAATAAATAAAATATTATTAATAAAATGACGTTATGTGGCACATGCATTTTTTAAAATAATAATGTAAGTATCATGGCGTAATTATTCTTATAATATTTAAAAGAGTAAATTGTTTCATCATAAATATTATTTTTTAAAAATATTAAAAATATAAAAAAATTGTAGATAAAAATTAAAAGAATAATTAGATTTAGAAGTTAGTATTCCAAATCATTTCTCATTCATAATACAGTGGTAATAAATAAAATTAAGCATTTCCAAAACCTGCTTAACTAAATCCCGTTTTAGTCAAAAGTCCGTTTTTCTGTACTGTGTTGGTAAGCGATTCACTATTGAACGTTTTATATAGTTCCAATGAGCCATCCCCGTCATAATTACTTCTAATCCTCTTTTGTGAGTAATAGCTAAAGGGAATTTAAGAAAAAAACAAACACAAATACAATGAATAAGACAAAGAATATAATTTTAACACACGAATAATATAAAAAATTTTACACAATTATAAATTAGTTAATTTTGATGATATAATAATATTAAATTGAATATATATATAAAACTATTTTATATTAACTAGGTATAAAAATTGAATTCTAAAACAAAAACAAGAGTTGGCACGGGTCATATATCATATATGTTGTTTAATTGTTTTCCATTTTAGGTTGCATATATGCCATCAATTTTTTTTTTTCTTTGAACAAAGTTGTTTTTAGAAATAAATGTTTTAAAAATTAAATAATAATTTCGTTTATTTTATTTATACATATTCTAAAAAATTTATAAAGAATATATTACGGTTCCGTTATTCACACACTCTTTTGATAGACACTAATTTGACACCCGTATAAAATACAGTCATTAAAGTATTAACTGTTTTTTATTTTTGTAGTTCACCTATAATAAACGTATTTTTATATGGGTATAAAAATAGTGTATGTCAAAAATATGTGATAGCATTATTTAATATATTAATAATAAGAAATTTAACCAAGAGGATATATATACGGTGAGTGCGTTGCAATTGATATAAAAAATAGCGAGACTTCAATTAGTCCATTTTTTTGTCTTTTTTTTGGAATTTTTTGGTGTCTTTTAATTAGTTCATTTTATTATGAAAAAATCTAAGAAAGCTATTAAAAAAATAACAGCATGCAGCCTATAGTTAACGCTAGGTAGAGAAACACAAAGGAAGCATAGACAGTGACATAAACGAATATTAAAAACAAAAAAGGCAGATACTACAAGGTTTCAGTCAACAAAGTTTGATTGAATGCCAATCCATTTGCCTCGACACTTTTTTATCTGTTAATGCCACTAATGATATAATCAAAGCGATTTGCATCAACAAAAAAGGCCAACTATGTGGGGCCTCATTTTATTATTAGATACATATTAAATTAAATTATCGTCACCACTTACAAATCAAAACATTTAAATTCATTCCTATTTTACGCTCTTAGTTGTAGCTTATGTAACGTCTAAAATATATGAATGGCCGCATGTGGAGCGCTTATTCAAAATAATTTAATTTTGATGTAACGTGAATATAAAATTATTGTATAGTCATATATATCAAGCTACTTCAGCACCAAAATCAACTACAAAATATCACTAACCTAAAATATATATTGAATTAATGCAAAATATATATTATTTAAATTGTATTAAATTGTATATGCAGTTAAAATTGTGTTCGTATAGCAACTTTTTTTTTTAAATAATTACTTTTTCATTAGTCGTGTAAATACACATCTAAAGAAACAAATATTAATAAACAATTGTATAAAATATTAGTATATTAAAATTAAATTATATTAAAAATTGTGGAGAACAAATAGGTGGCTGAGTTTTTTAACTAATATATAATTAAATTTTTTTTTACATATAAATAGTTTCTTCATAAATATGATAGAGTTGAATGATATGCTTTGTTCTATGTAGTCGCCTATATTTAGTAGAATAGGTTTTGTTGTCCATGTTGGTTGTGGCATATAATTAAAAATCTTACTTTTGTTTCCCACTATTTACGAGAAAAAAATGTGGTTATTAGTTGAATTTTTTTATTTCACATATAATTATAAATATTTGCTCATATAAGTTTTTTTTTAATTTTTTATATTTTTAGTTTCTCCACGAGATCTGAACCAAGATTCACAAACACTAAACCTTATTAAATTACAAAAAAAAAACACTAAACCTTATTTAACATATGAATATGAACTAATAATTCATCCAATTAAGTTGGGTTTTCTCTTTCTGCCTAACTGCCTTTTTAAATTAAAATAATTTTGCAGCCTATCAACCTTTGCATAAAGAGAATACATGATACAAATCCCAAGCTGATCTTATTTCTTCTGGTTGCAAATCAGACATTGGAAACTTGAATGAAGCTCTATTTTCTTCTTTTTCTAGCCCAAATCATAATAATGTTGGTCCTCTGTTTCTAATCTCTATGGTGTTGTTTGGCATTAGCAGTGGAAGCCCCTGCTTTGTTCCTACGAATCTCTCTGACCCACACACTGACCTTGTTAGCAGTTGCGGAACCAAAATTTTAATATTAGGGGCCAAATTTTTATAAGAAAAAATTTAAAACTAACGACTTTAATTTATATTGGCCAATGTTTTAATTAATAATCTATTAGATTTAAATACTAACTCAATACTATACTTTTAGCTAAGATTTTTATATATTATTGACTAATTACTATCGGCCCAAAATAATAAACAGTGCTGATTGTATACTATTATCTTTCTATAATTAATTTTTTAAAAACTTACATTGTTTTTTGTATTAGTTTTTTATTATCATTATGCTTAGAAAAATGTTAGGAATTAGTATTTTTTTTATTAATATTAACCAACACTTTATTTTATAAAATATTTAGATTTATGATTTGTAGAGCCAACATTATATTCTTTAAATATTACATATAACAATATGTTTTTTAACCAAATATTAATTTAAATAATAAGTTTTATTGATTATATGATAACTATATATTAAAGCTATGTGCCATATACTCATATACATATATGTATATATATAATAATTATATATTATATATATACGAAGAAGTTGAAGGCGTTGGGGGCATGGCTCCCACGCTGGTCCCCTTAGTTTCGCCACTGCTTGTTAGATGGATTACACTCCCATTCACTAGGCAGATAATAATAATAATTATTATAAATTTAATTTATAATAGACTTTCAATTGGAAATATCATTAGTTAACTTTTCCAGCCTTATGTCATGCATGGCGGTGTTTCTCACTCACTTTAACTCCCATTGAGGAGCCTTTTGACTGAACAACTAACAAAAATATTAAAGCAACTTACATAGTGTTGTTTTCTTGCTCCGTATTAAAGGGGCAAATCTCATTTTATCATGTAGTTTGTTTTATAAAAGAGGATATCATGTAGTTTTTCATTAATACCTGTGTTGTAACTTGTAAATATATCCATATACGGTGAATTATATAAATGTAAAATGATACAAAAATGTAGATATATTATATTGACATTTAATTTTATCTAATACATTTTTCATGTGTATATATATTAAAGAATAATGGTTACTATTATATTTTTATATATTTATATATTTTTATATTTATACTGAAGAGGTATATATATATATATGAAAATTTTTTAAATATTTTGATATATTAATATATGATTTTTAATTATTAATTTTAATTAAAAAATATATAAATATATATAAATTAAAATAAACGGTTAAAGATCACTAATATACTAATATCAATATATAAGATCAACATCGTACCCATCAACTATCTTCTCACTTATTTAATGATAAAAGTATGTGTTTGGCTCATAAATTTTCAAAGAAAATTTTTATGCCAATTATTTTATTTAGAAATTTAATTATTCATATGTTATTTTTATTAATTTAAATTTTTTTAAAAAATAATTTTATAATATAGTATCAAAATTTTTTATGAATGGAAGGTCTAAAAATTTTGATTTTTAAAAAAAATTTAGAATGATACAAATTAAAAAAGAAACAAATCTTCTTATTCATTCGTTTAAAATTTTTCAAAGAATTGGTTCAATGACAACTAATTACAATGACATTTTTTCTCTATTTTTAATCCTTTATTCATATCCATTTATTCATTCACCTATAAATTGACAATATATTTTAAGGAACATGTTGATATCGACGTTGTGTTCGTCTGTTCCTTTATATATATATATATATATATATATATATATATATATATATATATATATATAT
>JASCZI010120838.1:40828-66556 GCA_036250425.1 Stylosanthes scabra
TTCCACAAGAGACGACTCGGGCCCAAACTCCCGGTTATTTAAATTTTCGAAGGTTTAAAGAACCTTCACCCTTTCTAAATTTGAGTGCGAGAGTTTGATGTTCGGAGTGTACTACAATGATACAAACTTGATTTTGAGGATTTAAACTCCGAATGCGAATTCTCGCGTGCCAACGACCAACCTCACCCAAACTCCCTTTCACTCTAAAAAACTCATTCATCCTCTTGTGACATTAGTTAAGGTCTCTACACTTGTTCTCCACCATCACTTCACATCATTGGTTCTAGTGTTGCTTATTTTGCCTATAATAGAAGTATTTTCTCATAAGTTTATCTATCCTTAATCTCATTTCTTTATCATTCTTTACTTAATTTATTTTCACAGAATCTCACCCGAATCAGTGTGTACATTTAGCTTCTACAGAGGCACCTCCCTCCTTTAATTTTGTCATCTGAACCAATGTCTCGGCCACACACATGACTAAGGTTTTTTTTTTTGTCAAGCAGATGATGAGGTTTGAATATTCAATAATTGCTTTCTTTTTTTGGGGGATGGGGGGTGGACAAGAACACATTGATTACGTGATTTTTGGAAAATGGCCATGGTAGAAAAACAAAAGGAAACGTAATCCAATTTTATGTGATCAAGTTACCTAGTTTTTAGTCCAAAGAAATCCCACTACTAGTATTTCTGCTTTAGGATTTGCATACTAGTTTTTGTTGGGCTTTTCCCCTTTTGAATACTATACTTTTTTCAATTGGGATAACAGTAATGTTCTGTCCCAACTGAATTAGAATACGACCAAAAAAAAAGAAAGGTGGTGCGAGAAAAACCTAATATTATTAGGTTTAGGGGGGAAAAAACAAATAAGGGACAAAAAAATCTGAATTTTGTGAATGTGTTACATTCATTTTGATACGTGCTATAGAACTTAGAAGACAAAATAAATACTTTAAGAATTTGTAAGACAAGACAATATGATACTTTTGACTGATTTTGATATTGAAGATCTGAATTTCGTGATATGAGAAGAAGTGTTTTTGTCAGTAGTTTAATTTTTATGTACTTATAGCGTAAAATCTTTTATATAAGAGAAAGTTTAGAGAGTCATAGTTTGTTAGCAAATAAGTGGTCAATAGACTTTTTTCCTCTTTTCTCTTTCCTCTTTTACCACATATTATTTTTCTAATTACACTAATTGGTTCCCTATTAGTCCCTTAATATTGGTTCCGTAACATTACTCTTTATATAATTATGCAATCACATTTATTTGTTTGGATAATTAATCATGAGATAAATGAAAAAATGAATTATTTTATTAATGTGATACTATTTAATTAAATGTACGCATAAAATTCTTTTATACTGTCATTACATTAAAATTAAATTTTTTTTATCTAATAGTTATTAGTTTATATTTTAAGTATTAAATATTCAATTTAATATTCTGTATTTTGATTTAATTTGTTCATTATTTATTATTTATTAAGCAAGTTAGACTTTACGTTAGTGAGTTTATGTTTGTTTATCTTTAAACTATAAACTATTGTAGCAGTTAGAAATTAGAGAAATGAAATAACCCAATTTCATTTTGTGATCAACTCATAGTGTGGACAAATTGAGTAATTACGTTTTTTATTACATAACAAAATTGGATAGAAGGTCGAAATGATTTCCTTGCATAGAGAGAAACTCGTTTTTAACCATTGGAGGAGGGAAAGTTGCTCATATAGTCATATTGTAAGATATTTTGGTCTCGCTTAATAGAGCTCATATCATCCGATGAAATTTAGCCACATAAAAATAAATTAATTTAATAATTATTTTAGTAATTTATTTTTATTTTAATTAATTAAATAGTTAGGATTATAATAATAGATATCAAAGTTTATTAGAGAAAAGAAGAATATTTTTATTTTAAATAAAGTATTGGAAGTGTTTTAGGTATAATCGGAAATTCATGTGTTCTTGCGTTTTTAGCCGTTGATCTTATCATACGTATATATTTTATAATTAAATTCAATTAAAATAAACGACTAAAAACACAGGAACACCGAAGTTTCCGGTTATACCTGAAACATTTCATAAAGTATGTTTTTTCTTTAAATTTTGCTAAAAATTTAAAGACATTTCTGCGACCTAAATTTTTCAAAAAAAATAGAACAAATCCAACAATAATATTTAAGAATTAAGAGTAATTGACTAAATTTAATGTGTAACTTATATTAAAAGTCATTTTTATGATAAAAAAGTTATTTTTATGAAATTATTATTAAATTAATTTTGATGTATATTTAATGTAATAAAAATCTATTGAAATAAAAATGAAATATTTTTTTAAAAAAATTTATAGTAAACAACATACTTTACCATTTTAAAGTTGCTCAGAATGATGCGATGTTTTTATAAATAAATAAAAAAAAATACAAAATTTATGTAAATAGGCACGCTCACGAAAATTTGCACATTTAGGTACTCTTTACTTATTCCGGGCTCTGTAGTCATGAAATTGATTCCGGAACTGTATAGCCCGAAAATGGTTCAAAAAAAAAAATTTAGCCAATTCCGAGACTGAAGAGTCCGGAAATGGTTAATAGTTTGGAAATATCCCACCATATCTAAGGTACAAGAAATGTCTTCTATAATATAATAGACTAATCTTTTTTTCTATTTTTTTATATAACAAAAGAAAACTAATTCAAACATATTCTGCCTTTTTTGTTTGGTCATTCTTATTCAGCTAGCAACTTTTACATGCCATACTTATAGAGTTTTGTATCTTGCCATCTCTCTAGATGGCAGGTATTTCAGTTTCCCTTCCACCTATTTCTCACTCTAATGATGTGTAGGCGCTTGTAACTTAGGTAGCATTTAGTTTAGTGGACTGGGACTGAGACTGGAACTTAGTATTGTGTTTGTTAGACATGGACTGGAACTAAAATTTCAGTCCCAATCCCCAAAATTCCAGTATTTTCAGTATCTCCAATTCGGAGGGACTGGGACTGAAATTTTAATAACCTTTCCTTCCATATATACCCTCATGTAATTAATCAAATGACAACTTTACCCACTCTCAATTAAAATTAGGGTTCCTTTCTCATTTCACACACTTCGTTTCCTTCTTTACGCAGCCACGAAGCAGAGCAAGGTGAGGGTGATTCAGAGTAGCAGCTAGGTTAGCTCGTCTGAAGGGGGTGTTTCCCGCGCCGGAGATGACGATTGTGGACGACACTTACTCGACTGAGGTATGTTCTTCCATTGTAATCCTTGTTGCTGAGTTATTTTCTCCTCTATTCTTGTTGAAGTTGCAATACTTCATAAGAAATACTCTCCTCTCCATCCTGATCATTTTCTCTTGATTTTGGGGGTTGAATCATTTTGTTGTGTGTACGTCATAAGAAATACTCTCCTTTTGTTTAAGGGTTCGTTTGGATGGAAGGAAAGAAGTGGAGAGGAAGGAAGTAGAAAGGAAGGAGAGGAAAGAAAAGAAATTGAGTTGATTTTTATTTTCCTTCGATATGTTTGGATGAAAGGAAAATGAAAGAAAGGAAATTAAAGAGAAAATAACTTTTTGTGTTTGGTTGAAAGGAAAATTGAAAGGAAAGAAAACTATATTAGTATTAATTGACCTTTTTACCCTTATTCATAAATTAATATATTAAAAGTGTATTCTATTAATTTAAATTTTTATTTAATTTAAAATAAATAAAATATAATATATTAATATTATTAGTAGTTGAATAAAATTTTTAATTATAAATTAATAAATATAAAAAGTACCATTACTTTTAACTTAAACATATTAGTTATAAATTTAAATTTTGCTAATAGAATAGAATTAATATAATTTATGTTATCAATCGTCATTTTTTACACAAAAAAAATATTATTAATAAAAATAATTATATTAATTTTATATTTTTATATTTAAAATTAATTTATCTCATAAGAAATAATTTCTAACTCACATAAAACGTCACCTTATATAATTCTAAAGTAACTACTCCTACTAAAGCTCTCATACAAAAACATAATCTTGTCACTTAAAATATGTAACCATTTACTTCATTAACAAACCATTCTTTCAACCCCTTCATTATTATAAGACAAATTCTCTTCAATCTCATTCATAGTCCCAAGTTCCACTCACCGTTATTTATCCCAATAGCACTAAAACCAAATACTACGAAAATGGATATAGTTACAGGTGATAACAAAGTTGACACTAACAAAAATATCATATCATATACTTCCCAAGCACATTACTAATCTACCAAACAATTGATGCATCAATAAGAATATATACCTATGAATATCATAAAATTTTCATAACATGTTTGAAATCTATAATATATACAACCATATAAATTCTTATAGTCCTCAAATTTCTATAACCACAAAATAACTCTAACAGTAGCAACTTCATCATAAGTTTTCACCTGATTTGGATACAAAATATATATGATGTACTAACATTCTACAATATTAAAGTCTAACATTATAAATATGCACAAAAGGATAGACGTTTTACCACTGCTCGTAGTGTTGTTCTTAAATGGCACCAGCTTCCTTCATTAAATCATATAATGCATTGTTGTGATCTTCAAAGGGAACCCCAAAAAATTCTCTTTTTGCTCTTTCATCCCTACAAAGAAAACGGTAGCATTTCCAAAATACCTCATTCATAATACCCAACTTCTTTAACTCATTATACACATCATTTTCAGAATAAACTCGACTCCTACTTTGTTCCAGGAATGTAATCCCTCTCTCAATAGCTTGAGCTTGGATCTTGGCAACTTGAATTTGTTCTTCAGCTATCATAACTTGCCTCTCAGCTATTATAAGTTGTTTTTCAGCGGTTAATACTTGTTTTTCAGCAATATCAAGTGATCTATCATAGTAATTATTTCCATCCTTCAGCATATCAGTCAATCCTTGAATTCCCTTGCTCATTAGTTCTATATCAGTTTCAAGTAACCCAGACATGGGTGCTTTACGCTTAGTACCTCTTTGATTCCCATGTGTTTTGTTAGACTGGTTTGAATTACCACAATCAAAATCAGGACTCTCCCCTGCAACAAAGCTGGTTGAATGAGGAGTAGCTTGCCAATCATTTGACTCACCATCAAGCTCTTGAAAATGATCATCATTCAAATTTATTGTTTCTTTCATTTTGTCCATATTTTTATTCCTTTCCTTGGCATTTCCAGCAATGTTTCCAATTGCCCTGTCATGACCATATATAAGATAAAGTTTATCATAATGCTTGATCGGAGTTCGCATCCATTTCTTTGCCTTTGGTTTTTCCTGTACAAAGAATGGATTTTTATTAATTATACCTTAAAGTAATATGAATTACATCCTAGCCCTTTTCTCTACTCTTTCATGGTTGTTAAGTGGTATCTAACACATCAACGCACTATTTTTTATCATACTTCAAAATTCATTTTGTTAATGATTAAGGTTTATAACAGTGTTTTAATTATATTAAAAATGGATAAACATCAAAAAATGCAAATTAAAAATAACTCACACAAAAATCTACGAATCAACAAAGCAATTTATAATGACATTACTTACCTTTATTAGATCTGTCCAAACTTCAGGTTTAGCAGTAAAGAGTTTTGTATATGGATCCCATGAAAATCCACTCAAATTATGAAATAAATCATAGCAAATACCGAAGTGATCCTTCAAGGTCTTCAATCTATTCTTAAGATTATCTTTGCGAAGGTGGTTTCCAAATGCAGATTTCAGAGTTGCAAGAACATTATCATAGGCACTTGTAGTAAACGTACCATCAACTCGGTTTCCTTTGCTACATTCCTCAATCAAAGCATCAATGAAAGTGGCATCCATTTCTCCAGTCCATCTTAAGTTGTCTTTGATTGATGTGTCACCTTGGGATGTAGCCTTCTTTGTCATTATGCCTCACCTACAATATAAAAATCATACCTTGTTAAAATAACTTTAATGAAAAAAATAAATTAAAAGGTTAACAATGAATTAATAAAAAAAACGTGATTCATATATTTCAGTTACTTAAATTATCATCATCATACAACAATGCTCTAACTACACACTTCACACACAATAAAATTGTGACATTCAAAATTCTCATGTCACTCACACATTCCAAAATATTAGTTTGACACATAATGCAAATGAACTTGGCATCCTATAATCACATGAAATTCACATATTACATTTAATTTCAAAATAAAAGTTCATGTTCTTGATAAGGATGACACATTTAACAAAGTCTCATCCTCCCATTTGATAATCCACCCACATTTGGCTCGCAATATTGTCCCTAAGAGCTGCACCCCTCCTATAATTTTCATTTACTTCATCCCTTTCCTCATTAATGGTATCTGGATTATTACTTTGTAATTCTCGATCCACTTGAGCAATTAGATGTTGATCAGGATCTATTCCCATTAAGAAGTTGTGTAGAATAATACATGTTAGGACAATGTCAACCATAACTTCCACCTCATAATATGGTTCTGTTCCACCTGCTATTATTGCAAACATTTTTTTCAAAACCCCAAAGGATCGTTCGATCACATTCCGTAATGAAGAATGATGAAGATTAAACAATTCTTTTTCATCTTCGGGTTCACGTCCAGCAAACTCCTTTAAATGGTATCTAACACCTCGATATGGAGTAATTAGAGTATGCTTAAGCATGAATCCAGCATCCCCAAGGTAAAATTTTCCTTAAAAAATTGTGATAGAAATAATATATTTTAGATATGACCACTTTATATATAAACATGTCAAAGTTTTTTTTTTTAAAGCAAATAGACCTCTTGGAATTTTGAGCCTATCATTCCTTGTTAGTGCACTCTTAAGAACTTTTGAGTCAAAAGCTGTTCCTTCCCATCCTGCTAAAGCATATGTAAATTTCATATCAAAGCCACATACAGCTAATACATTTTGAGTAGGCCATTCTTTTCTACCACGAAATCTAGGTTGATCAGCTATTGCAACCTTTACTCTCACATGTGTTCCATCAATAGCTCCAATGCAATCCTACATTATATGTAAAAAAAAAAAATAATTTTTTTGTATGTACTAACTTTGATTATTTACTTCAATGTGTAACTAGATATACCTTAAAATATGGGTAAAATCTATTGCTACGAAGAATCTCTGAAGGAACGGTTGTTCCTGATGGTTGTTGAAGAAACTCTTCCTCGAGTGAAATTACAGCTCTTAAAACAGAATGAAAATTACGACTAATTGTCTCTCCAGATCGGTGGAAGAAAAATGAAATGGTTCTATTTTTGACATTGTGAGCTATAATGTATAAGAATCTAGCAACTTGCTCCTCGATTGTAACATGTATAGTATCTTTTACATGACCAGTTGCCCTTAATTTGTCACACAACTCTAGAAAGGCATGAGGGCCCATCCGCAAAATATCACGACACCTATTGGTTTCATGTAACTCTTGCAATAGTGCGTTTCGAATTTGTTCTCTCCCAATAGTTTCTCTTATGGGTTTCTGAAGTTTTTTTGCCACTGCTTTCAACAAATATAACATGTGTACGGTATAACATAACATTGTTATTGTGCAAAGTTGCCTATCCCTCCTCCAGTTATCTCTAAGAACAGTTAATAAGTATTCATGATTTTCAAGTCCTTGATTACCTGAAGGATCAACTAATCTATGCTCTTGATTTTCCACAACAAAGTTGAAAATTTGGGGAAAATGAAAATCATCAAGAAAGACATAATCCATGTCCTGCTAAAAATTACAATTATATAATAACTCTAATTGCAGAATGAACATAAGTAATTTATATACAGCAATTTCACCAACAAATATCAATTTTCATCATGAATCAATATATAGTCCATGGCCAACTATAAGAACAATCAATCATGTTTCAAGAAAAGAAAAGCAAAAACTTCTATACTTAAATATATTCCAAAATAGACAATGTACTCATGAAAAAATCAAATGGGGTAGATGAAATTGACTAAATCCTAACATTTTTCTTACTGTGAACACATAAACAAGCACAATATTTTTTTTAACACATCTATGTATTGATTATTTTTAGTAATGACATTGCCAAAAAAGTAAACAACAAACTCAAACTAAAAAGTTGAAAACACAACGCAAAAAAAAAAAAACTAAACCAAAAACATAAAAAAATACAAAATACAATAACTTCAAAATAAAAACAATAAAAAATCCCAAGTGCTATCATGGGATTCATATTGCATAAGTACTTTCATATGTGAAAAATAGAACATTTTATAGATTATAAATCATGAACCCTAACTTTTTTGTGTGAAGTTAGAATGAGGATGGTTGTGGTAAAATGTTAGTAGCAGTGTAATGAAAGAGGAAGAAATGCACTCTTGAGTTTATGGCAGAAGAAAATCTTAGACCACCATCTTTGTCTTTGTCTTCAACTTGAAACGCTATGGAAGAGTAGAACCTAGCTTCTCTTTTCTTGTGAGTGCAAAAAGGGGCAAATAAGAGAAATTAATATTGTTTCTACTTTTCCTTCAGTTTTCCGTCCATATGGGAGAGGAAAAGTTTTTTGTGGGACCCACTTACTTTTTGCAACTGTATAACTCTTCTTTTCAAATTTTCTCTTCACACTAAACAAAGGAAAACTTAAGTTTTCTTTCCCAGTTCCTTCCTCTTCTTTTCCTTCCTTCAGTTTTCACTCCAAACAAACAATACCTAAGTGAGCAATTTTTCACTCTGTTATCGAGATTTTGCTTGATGATGAGTCTTCGCAAAACGAAAATTTCAGTAATTTGTTATATAGCCTCAAAGATCAAACCTGTGTTCCAATGAAATTTATTTTTAAATTTTTTATCACTTTTGTTCATACATAGTTATTTTGTTTTATTGACTCAAAGATGAAACTTGTGTTTCGATGAAAATTATTTTTGAATCTGATTCTTTGTGCCACAGCAGCAAACATAATCAAAGTGGCTTTCTCCATACCTTATATGTATTTGAAAGTTAACTATCAATTCTTCAGTGTGTATTAATACAATGAATTTCCCTTAGAAATTTGTGTTGGTAGAATTTCATTATTTGTTTCTAAGGGTGAGTTTCCCTAAATCTTTTAACAGAATCAGATTCCTTTGTGGTCTAATTTTGGTTGAAATGAACTTTTTTTTAGGAAAAAATGTGGAGTAGCTTGGATTTGTTGACCATGATGCAATTCACGTTGTGGTAAAAATATGTGCCGATCCACGGTTGGAGAAGAGCTTTTGGGACTTGACATATGCATGCTCAGAAGACTACACTAGTTCAAGATGTTCTCGATGGCAAGTATTGATGCCGAAAAATCAATGAGTACTTAGTATTTACTGGTGCAGTTTGTGTGTGCAAGAGATTCTGAAATTGGTAGTTTGTGTTTTAGCAGAATCAGAAATTGGTAGTTTGTGTATTATTAGAATTCTGCATATCCCTGGTTTGTGAGTGCAAGAGAATTTGAACTAGATAGTTTTGTGTGTTCAAGGAATTCTAAACTGCAGGAAATTCTAAACTTGCTGCTGTTATAATCTATACTAGCAAGAGACCTGCGCAGTCGCGTGGGGGGAGGGCTGGAAAGTCGGTGAATTATGAAGGTGATGTTGATGGTAAGTCATAGCATAAATGCTTTAAGAATGGATAGAAGAATGCATAGTTTATAAATTGAAATTATGTTCTAGTCAGTATGGCCGACGATGGTTTTTCCATGGAGTAATAGTATATCTAACTTTTAGTGAATATGAAGACTGAAATGTGCATGGAATTCGGATATGATAAAGTGCTGGATATCAGTAAAAATAAGAATACTATGCAGAGGTCATTGAATTATTTGTCCGCATTATTAGTTGGTAACATGGTATTGAAGCATATGTTTTTAAAACTCTGGAAAAGAAGCAGAATATGCTCATTGAGATGAATAAAGAATTATGAATGAGATTTGCTAGATTCATCTGCAACTTTAAAACTTAGCTTCACCCGAATGTAATGTTAACCAATATCTAAAACATAATGATCATCATATCAATGCTGCCAAAAAAGATTGTTGTCATGTAAAAGGAAAGCATTTTATAACATTACATAGCTGTTACTTCAGCAAGAAGAAAGAGAAGCTGTTATTATGCTTTAGAGCTCAAGGAAAGCCGCAGAATCTGTTAAAGATTCCTGAAAACTTCTAGATAAACAACATTGCTCGTTTCGGTGTAGTCATTTGAATCTTCATGAGTTATTGCAATCTTAAGACCTTTCATGTTGGTGACCCTTGAAACAGCAATATAAAGTTGTCCGTGTGTGAATACTGGTTTTTTGAGCAACAACCCAACTCTATCTAATGACTGACCTTGGCTTTTGTTAATGGTCATTGCATATGATAGCATAAGGAAATTGTCTTCTCTGAAATCTAAATGGTGATTTATTGTCGGAAGGAGTCAATGTCATTTTCGGAATGAAGACTTTCTCTCCCATGTGGCTCCCGCTTAGGACCTCTGCTTCTATGACCTTATTACCAGTGGCAGAACTAAGGGGGACCAGCGTGGGCCATGGCCCCCCCAACTCCTTCAACTTCTTCGTATATATATATAATATATAATTATTATATATATATCTATTAAAATAAAAATATATATATAATATATAATTATTATATATATATCTATTAAAATAAAAATCTTGAATAGTTTGCTCAAGGAGCCTATCCACGTGTCCCTAACTCTCATCATGATGTATGTAACTTCCCAGCATGTATGACACAACTCATGTGGCTGTATGGATCATGAAGGGATATTAAAAGTGCTTTTTATCGAACAATTGTAGCTCCTAGGTGCATGTCTCAATGAGTTTCATAAGTACTATATATGCATGTAATGTATCATATATGCATATGCTATCTCATTTCTTTTTTTATTCATGTATTGAAGTTTGAACCTGCTCTACCTACAGGCTTTTCAAAAAGTTTTGAAAGCCTTTCAACAAATTCCTTAAAACATGGAAAACATGTTCAACACCATACAATATTCAAAATTTAAACAATGGCACCCTTTTAAATATTTAAAATCTCATACAAATGTACACATATTCTAAAATATCAGGAATGTTATATATATAGAGAGATAGGGTTGAGATTTGAGAGTGAAATTCGCATAAACAGGTCATCATCTCTCAATCTTATCCTCTGCCTCTTTTCTCCCAATTGGCCAACAGCCACCATCTCCTCTTCCAACAAGCAGCTTCCATTTCTCCTCCCTCAACCACCTCATGTTTCACTGTTTTCTTCTTTCTTTCCTGACACTCCATTTTTCCTCTCCTAGAATCTACTATGTTTAGCCGCCATCACCTTCCCATTGTAGTGTTTACCTCCACATCTTGCTCTACTTAACTGTCGTCCTCTTCTTCCAGCAGTTGCCTTCGAAGTGTTACCTTCTCACCATTGTCGTTTGCTGTGTTGCTGCTGCTGTGTTGTTGCAGCTATTTGCTGTGCCACTTACTTCTTAACTTCTTGCTTTTTTGTTCTTTGTCTTCTGGCTTCATTGAAGGGAGGTAAAAGCTACAAACAGATCCATCCTACAAGTAAGCCAGTTGTTAGATTTTCATGAAACTATTATCTTCTCTACATATACACATTTAACAAACTTATCTTTAAATCAAAACTGTTATCTGCTTTGTTAGAAGATATGGCTATGAGAGTTGGAATTATTAATACTGTTATCTATATATAACTTCCACTTCACTTTTGTCTCATTCAACTTTGTTGAATATTAACATCTGTGTTTGTTTCATACTTACTCTATTATTTCATATTTTCACAGATGGAAATGCTTCCAACAGAAATGGAGTGTAAACAACAATATCTATAGCACAAGGTGCAGTGGAAGTTTAGACAAAAGTGAAAACAACCAAATTTTGAAGCATGTTGACGAGAAATTCCTTTCTGTTAAGTAGCTAACTGCACTTTGATATATTTTACCTTGATGACAAGAATAGCCACTATTACCTCTGCTTTAGAGATGATTATCCATGATTCAAAAATTAGCCCATATTACTTTGGTGTCATTTGCTTCAGTTGTTTGGAACTTCAAAGTTTGTGTTGTGGCTTGGGTTGTGGCTGCAGTAAGTTCCTGTGAAGAAAAATAAGTGATTCAAACTATATAAGTTTTTCATAATGCAAAATTTAGTGTCTAACATTGAATCTTGCATGCAGATATATTTTTTAAAGAAAAAAATTACATACTAACTTTAAACGTTGTGTGTAACAGGAGCCAAGATTCATGGTTCAACTCCTAAGTCAATGGTAAGTACTATTTGATTCAGGTAGTTATTTTTTTCATGTTGCATTAACAATTTTCCTTTCCTCTTTCCACAGATTTGAATAGATCATGTATTTATGTTTTCTCTATTAATATCCTTTTTTATAAGTAGCTTAAATAATTAATTATTTCCAGTAAGATTTTGCCATGACATTATACCATCTTTGTTCTATTAAAAGCAATTGAATTCTTTACCCATGGTAGATTTGATTCTCAATGTCTAAAACAAATTGTGTTTAATACTAATTTAATTAGCAACAAAGAAAAGTTTAAAAAATAAAAGGATTAGAGGTCTTCTTCTTATAAACCATTATATTTTAGTAATAGTATAACCTGATATTTAGCTTTTTTTTCCACATGAAATTTAAGATTTGGTAAGAATACACTATAATAATAAAAAATAGTAGCATGTGACATACCAAAATCTAAAAGCCTACTTGCTCTTCTAAGGAGATTTCAAAAGCTATAAAGCTAATATCTCAACACACCCTTTTCCCTATACTAGAGGCTACAAATCTAATATTAATATATAAACATGTATAAATAGCTATACAACTTTATGCTTTCTCTCAATATCCATCACAAGATCTTCTGCTAATGAAAATTCAAATTTTTACCCTCATTTAAAAACCATACTGTTCATCTCAACAACTACTATGTAGCTGTCTGTCTACAAAGAAGTTTAACATATGAATTTGAAAGTTTTGTGAAAAAATAGGGGATTAGGATGGATGAGATACCGGGCAGAAGCAGAGAAGCAACTTGGAGAAGCAGAAAGAATGATTAAATTAAAACAAAGAACTGTGAAATGATTGAGGGCTAACATTTACTGCAATCTTGATCATAAAATCCAATAAAGCAGTGGCATCTTCCACAACAAAATCGTCATAGAAAGTTTCAGTGATACTAACCATTAAAGGCAGGGAACTGAATGGGCCCATCGACATTGCGAGACCTTCCAGATACTATGCAAAGCAACCTGTGGGTACATAATACAACTTCCTTCATTGAATTTTCTAAAAAACAAAAAAAAGATGGTAGGGGTTATCATCCAATGTAGTTAAACAATAAATAAAAGCATTCATAATTGCAGTATGCTCAAATAGAACGAAGCAATGTACAATAGCAGGCAAACTAAAATCACATCTCATATTTGGATCACGAGGCCCTGAAAAATTTGTATATTGAAGAAATTTGTGTTAAGCACACCATTCTATTTTCACAGAAATTTTTTAAATTAGTTGCTCATCTTTGATAATATTTTTAAAGTATCTATTAAATCTTTTATATTTTCAGTAGATGTTATTAATAATGAGAACTTTTTTAGAAAAATCAAAATGAGTAGCAAAATTCAAATTTGTTCTAAATTTCATATGATGGATCCCTTCTCTAAGCAGTAAAATATTTCTATCTTATTATACATACATAACTTATCCCTTTCCTTATGCAAAAAGGTTTTAATCCTTTTAGACATGGTAGACCCGAATGTCTAAAAGGAATTGGATTTAATCCTACTTTAATTGAAAATTAAGAAAGTTCCAAAAATACAATGCTTAGAGGCCTTCTTAGAATATTATTACTCTAATATTTAGAATATTAGTATTTTTTAAGTGTGAATAACACACTATAAAATCATAAAAACGAGATGAAGATTGAGGCTTCGATGGTGTAATAGGGTTGGTGAATTGTAATAGTGTTGGTAATAGTGTAATAGACTAATAGTGTTGTCAAAACAGCACATGTGACATACTATAACCTAAAGGCCTATTTGCTTTTCAAATACATGGTCTAAGGAGATTTCAAAAGCTATAATTCTAATATCTCAACACATTCTTTCCCTATACTAGAAGCTACAAATCTAATATTATTATGTAAACATGTATGAATAGCTATCACAGCTTTATACTTTCTCTCTCAGTATCCAACACAAAATATTCTGTTAATGGAAATTCAATTTTTTTTCCCTCCATCAAAAAACCTATTATTAATTTCAACAACTTTTAGTAATATCTAAACTGCTTGAAGAAACTAATTTGAGTAGTATTCCATGTAAAAAAAAATCAGTAGAGAGTAATCAGGTATTTAGACTCCATAAAACCAAAATGCTCTAAACAACATATGATTTACAAAGCAATATTGAATGCTTAGTAAATGATTTTCTATAGAGATCTTAAGAATCAATGGCTAAACAATATATACAAGATTTAAAGTAGACTAAAATCAATATATTTAGTAAATGATTTTCTATAGGACCTTCTTATTTACATAACCATTTAGAAAGCTTTCAGTTGAGCTTTAATCATTTTTTTTTTGTTAACAGAAAAAGAGTAGCAAGCCAAAATTAGATGAATAAATATTATGTAAATATGGAACAAAAAAAGGGACAAAAAAAATATTGAACATTGACAACGAGAAAAATTAGTGCTTACTATGAAAAATAATAGTAACACTTTGAATATAGAGTTTAATTTAAATAGTATACCTTATTGAAGTGAGGCAAAACACCCAGGTTATAGAACCATTGCTCAGGTTAGTGAGCTTCAATTTCCTGGAAAATAAAAAGACAAATTAAATAAGGAGTTATATACTTATTGAAAAGAAACTTTAAAATCTCATATGTAGTAAATTAAAGTTGAACTTTAGAAGAAAAAGAAAATAAAATGGACTATAACTTATTACAAGTAGCAAATTAAGGTTGAACTATGGAGTAAATTTTCTAGCTTTCTAACATTTTAAATGCTTATGCAGAGTACAAGGATGCACTGTCTCTAAAAATGTTGCAAGTATCACCCTCAACCTTTTTTTTTTTTTTTCCTTCCTTCCAAAGACAGTGGTATATTCATCAAATTAATAGTGGAGGTCTAACCTAAGTGTTTCTTCTTCCGATGTTTTGATTGTGGAGGTCTTTAGCATCAAACACTACAGATTCCTTGCAAGGCAAATCTTCCAAGTATTAGAATCTCCTGTTTATATATAAAAGTGCTTATATATACTTTTTCTATATGTGATTATCTGTAAAAAAAAAAAGTGCATCTTCCACAATATGAGGCATGGGTGTTGCATGTATGTATCGATCATATAGCCATATCCATGGGTATATTTAAGACAAGGGAAATAAGGGAAAAGGGTGCTCTACAATTCTAACCGATGTAGTCTTTGCACAGATAATCACATATATGGTGTTTACAATTTATGTCAACTAAATTTTTTTTTTATCAAAATCTATTAATTATTTTCTTTCAAGAAACAACTAGGTATTATTATTTTTTTCGTGCTGTTTTATCGGGGGTTCAAATATACATGATGACCAATTTCATAGTAAACAAAAACAATCTATGGATGAGGAGTGACGAACATGAATACAGGATCAAACTGTTGCAAAGGAGCAGGGTGGTTCACATAATGCCCCCATGGTTTTAGGATTATTGCTGATCCAAGCTTCTTTACAGGCCGAGAAATGATTATGATGAATGAAGACCCGGAAACATATGATTCTACCATTGAATCCAAATCCAGTAAAATATATGCATTGCTTAGTGACATCTGTTTCAAGCTTCTATCTTATGGTTGTTTTTATTTGTTAACATGCTTCTATGTCTTTATAGTTTAGTTTCTTATTGTAGGCTCAGTAGTTTTGGTGTTAGGTTTTAGGATTTTGAGTTTTGGTTGATGGGTATGGGCATTATATTATGCTAATTAAAGCACATTTCCTAGATTAAATTGCTAATTTACCAGGCATATAATTTGTGCTTCACCAACATGTGAAGAATATAAGTAACCAATATATTTCTATAGGAGGTAGTACCTGTAGCCGTAGTATATTTCAACTAAGCTGCACGTTTTGGCCATGCTTATTGGAGTTGATCAAGATGTAATGGGATACCCACAAAGTTGAAATGGCCTAAAAAAAATGATTCATAAGAGTATTTTCAATAAATTTTGGAAGATTGTTGAAGACCATTCAAAAGACTTTGTGTAAAAGTTTTCAAAATAATTGGTTAGAGCTATAAATAATAAACCTAAAAGTAGATAATATAACTATACTAAATCCTTGAGGTTAACCAACTTAATACGTTTTGAACAAGTGCCTTTTGTATTTTAAAAAATGGGTTGGTATATTTTGAATGCTTAACAAGTATAAAACCCATTGATTTAATTCAGTATAAACATGTAGACAAATAACATACACACGGGACACACAATTAAATATCATATTATAATTTATAAGGCAACATGTACCCAAACTCATCCAATGCATTAATCAAATATAAAATCATGCAAAGGCAAATTTCATAGACATCACACAAATTATTTTAAAATAAGTTTACATATGCCATGATGGTTATGTTTTAACGTCATTTACAATATATTGAGCAACAATTTTTGTGAATATCAGTCACCAAAGTGGCCTAAAATGCACTATCATCAAGTTGGATTTTCTGCTATTATGTTAACTTATTTATTATTTATTAGGTGAACATGCCAGTTATAAATGGAAATCCATAATCATGCAGATACAAGTTTCATACAGGTTAATATTTTTCTTTTTACATTATTTTAAAGAATATGATGGTATTGAAGAGTGAGGTGTTATTTAGCATATATTGCAGGAACTAGAGTCTGATCTACGTGTGTATATATATATAAAAAAAAGTTGTTTTGTCAAAAGATTATTGTCATGATGGTAGTCAGCAGAGTGATTTACAATCCACGGAAATCAAGGAGAATTTGATGGGATTTTGCAAACTTTTGTACTGTCTAAACAACCCAGTTATTATTTTAGACTATATAATCCCATTACTAGATAGATTAAAATTGGTTTTTATTAGCACAACTTTACCCTCATAGCTGAGCTCATCTGTATGCTGATGGGGAAGCAATAGACCCTCCATTAGATAAAATGTGTTTGCTATGACAGGCCTTTCCAAACCAACATGGCGTATGTATCCTCATTGCTTCTGCAATCGGGATAGAAATTTAAATCATAACATATGCATTACTTTTTAAAAAATGCAGTTAGAACTGTTTGGATATAATAAAATTTCAAGCTAAGTATAAAAGTCTGCCAACAAACGTGGTAATTAAACATTTTCATTACAACAAGGTGTTCTTCTATTAGAACCCTCTTTTGTTTCCAGTCACGAAAGAAAAGAGTTAAACTGATGATCAGTGAGAGTGCATTCCCATGGTGTTACCTGATGATATCCTGCTGGAGATATTCACAAGGACAGAACCAAAGACAGCTGGCATATCTAACCAAGCTTTCTTTTGTGAGAAACATAAAAAAATCTAAACCTAAAAGCTTACCCGCTCTTCTAATAAATGGTGTAAGGAGAATTCAAAAGCTATAATGCTAATATCTCAATACACCCTTTCCCTATACTAGAGGCTACAAGTCTAATATTAATATCTAAACATGTATAAATAGCTATCACAACTTTATGCTTTCTCTCTCAGTATCCATCACAAGATCTTCTGTTAATGAAAATTTAAATTTTTTCCCTTATTCAACAACTCTACTGTTTGTCAACAACTTTTTGTCTGTCAAAACAATTTAAAAAATTTGTAATATTCAAATAATCATTTATATGCTCAGGTGCATGTTATGTCAAATGAATGAAAAAAGATCAAAGCACATTCACTTAAAAAGTAAAAAAAAGGACATAAACCTAACAAGAACAATGGCAAGAGAGTAATCAAGCTATCCACGGCTCCATAAGACCAAAATGACCAAAATGGAGAGTCTAAATATGATTTTCAAAACAAGGTTGAATTCTTAGTAAGTTATTGTCTTCAGAGACCTTTAGAATAAAAGACTACAAGATTTAAAATAGGCTTTCAGAATAATAATCAATAAGCAGAACATAAATAAGTAAAATAGTCAATAATCAACAACAAATCAATAACTCAAACCCATAATCAACAACATTAAGAAACAAAACACAATAATTCAATAACAAAACAAAATCAACAAATCAACAACTCAAAACCCCAAATCAGCAATGATAATTACATTTTCATCAAATACATAATAAGTTAAAGCTTACTTCACAAGAGATCGGAAGCCTCACGTCGCCGGCAGAGCTGCAGGGAGAGATTCCGTGAGCTGCGGCCGTCACCGTTGCTTGACTGCACCAGTTGCGTGAGAGAGGAGGACGTCACCGTGTGCTACGCCGGAGAGAGGAACGTCTCCGTGAGTTGCGAGAGAGAAGTACATCGCGTGACTGCGTGAATGGGACTTCGCCGTGAGCTATGCCGGCGCAAGCCAAAGAGGAACAAAGAGTGAGAGAGGAACGGTGAGGTAAGGGGCGGCGCTGAAGGGGTGAAGGGCAGTGTAGAAAGTGAAAAAACCCCTAATTTAGCTATTTATATCATGTGTTGAAATGACTATATTGCCCCTTAGTTATTTAAAAATATATATATATGGAGTATTAGTGTATACTACAACTAAAGTATAACTTATATCTATAATTTACAATATTTTTTAATATATAATCAAATTAATTAATAAAGGATAAATATAAAAAAATATACAAATAAAAAGATTAAATAAGTTGGTGTAGGCACTTTTGCATAGTGTTTGGTTCGTAAATAAATAATGGAAACATAATATAATCCAAAACATACCAAAAAATAAAAAACAATCCAAAAAAAATAAAAAGTGTAAGAAGTAGGATAATAAAAATAAAAAATGGTACTATTATCGCGGGTGAAACAAGTAATTTGAAGGTGCGCACATTAAAAGGACACCATTATTAAAATGTGAGAATGAAGAAAAATTGAAATTCCAAAATATAGTGCTGTTTGAAGTGTTATAAATTAAAACAAATACAGTAGCGAAACGATTTAATTGAAAAATAATTACTAATGTTTTAAAAAAAATTTAAAAGGGAAAAAGTAAGCAGTAATTATAATTTATAATTGTTAAGTATGATAAGGTGAAATAGATATAGTAATCATATTAATACAAATGATTAGCTAAATATGTTACAGTTTGGTGGACATAATTTTTTAGCTATAGATAATTATAACTTTTTCATTTTAATTTTTGTTTCATTTACAAATTGTTATTAAATTAAATGCATGATATTAAATTTTATAAATATATAATTATAAATATTATTTACATAAAATTATAAATATTATAATTTAAAATTTATAATTTATTATTTAAAATTTATAATTTAAAGCTTATAGTTTACGCTTTAGTATTTATAGTTTAGAATTTAGCAGAAATTGTTGAGGTTAAATTAAGTGTTGTCTATCAAATAATTTTATGATTTGTTTACTGGGAAATGGTGAATGTGAGATTTATAAATTTCGAGTTTTTAGTTTATAATTTAGTGTATAGAGTTTAAAATTTTTTTGATTCGGTTCAAGGTTTCGGGATTATGGTTAATGTCTAAATATTTGGGTTTTTGTGTTTTTTTATAATTTGAATTTATGGTTTAGGTTTTGGTTTTGTGTTTTAGGTTTAGATTGTAGGACTTTAAATATTTAAGGGTGTGTTCCTCAATCGTACGTTAGATTTCTTGAAAGCTACCATTTTATGTTTGGTTGTTTTTTCTTTTTCTAAATGCAAATGTGATTTTTCCTTTCAACCTATGTTTTGTAAAAGCTAAAAATTCTTACTTTTACGTTAGTTTTTTCACGTTAGACCATTAAATAAAGAAATTTATTTTCTATTTGTCAATTATGCCCTTCATCGTTTCTTTAAAAAAAATTTTATATTATATATTTATTAACTTTTTAGTTAATTATTTTTGTTTGGCATTGTGCATTTTTATAATTGTGGTTCTTATAAAAATTATACTATACAAGAAAGAGTACTAAAAGTACTAAAAAATATAAAAAAAAACATATTAAAAAAATATAAAAAATTAAATATATTTGAAAATATAATATTATAATTTAATTTCATGTATTTTATAGTGATTGTATATTAAAAAGTGATTTTTTTTTACTATTATTCAAACAAAATTCATGTTATCAAAATTAATTTTAGCATAGAATTGTCAAATATAAATTATGTTGATACAAACTCACTTCTACCCAAAATTAATTTTGTAAAATGCAATTTAGCCAAACCTGAATTTAATCAACGCCAACCCAAACACACAATAAGCATTTAGAATTTCTTTTTTCATTAGGCTTTAATGTTTAGGTTTTCGATTTTTTGGTTTTAGGACTTTGATTAGCATTTACATTTTAGGATTTTGGGTTTTCGTTATTGCATTTAGGTTTCTGAAGTTAGGATCTAGCGCTTAGAGAATTAACTCCAAGGATTTAGGGTCTAAGAATCATAGGGTTTAGATATAAGATTTTAAGGTTTATGGTCTTATTGTTTAAGAAGAGGTAAGTACTAAGGTTTGGGATTTATGTTTAAAGTTTTTTTATTTTTAGTTTAGATAATCAATAACTCAAATCCATAATTCATTGTTTATTTAGAGTTTTTCAATCCTTGACCATGTGAATCCTACTTATTAAAAATGATAACTACAGAATTACATGGCTATATTATCGATGGGCCCAGCATTTTTTTTTTTTACACTTTTTACTTAAATATAAAAAATTTGATTATAGGCTTTTAAGTATTACTTAGATCAATAATAAATAAAACAATCGATGATGATGATTGTTTTACCATTGTATTTATAGATAATATTAACTAGAAAATTCAATCCATGCAGTAAAAAAAAATTGTGATCGGTAGTGTTTTTTTATTTTTTTTGGAAATAAAAAATAAATAAAAGGCAATTTGTAGTTATTATAATTAATTAAAATTCATTTTATTTTGAAAACTTATTAAATTTATAAGTTTGATTTTAATCTTTTAAAATAAAATGACTAATGACTAAAAATTAGAATTAATCATAGTCTACTTAAATTACATTATCATTTATTCGCAACAATATTCACACTCAAATCAAATTTTAACAATTATGATTTTAGACTAATACATAGAAAAATATATTATCCACTATTTATAATTATATAATTTTATTATTATTATTATTATTATTATTATTATTATTATATATTAAATTCGATTTTATAAGGATATTATATAGCACTAATTTATAAGATATTATTCACGCATTAACCGGACTACTCTTAACTAATAAATTTTCTATTTTAGGATTTATAATTTAACAAAAATAATTGTATATTTATTCATATCTATAGTTTCTAAAACCCTAAACGTAAAACCTTAAAATAAATTATTGATATTAAATTAATTATTATCTATCGAGTGGAATAATAATTTATTTATTAGAAAATGGTGAAATATGAGATTTCTAAATTTCGGATTTTGAATTTAGAATTTAAGCATCTTTTGGATTAGGGTTTAGAGTTTAACATTTAGATATTATGATTAGTGCTTAGGGTTTAAGGGTTTATTATTGGTTAGGTCTTAGGGCGTACAGTTTAGGGTTTAAGTTTCGGGTTTTAGGTTCAAGGTTTTTTGGTTTAGTATTTTAGGGATTCGGTTAGGGTTTAGAATTTCATATTCTAACTTTAGTGTTTAATAATTAGGGCTTTGTGTTTTTTTATTAGGATTTAAGGATTAGGTTTTCAATTTCGATTTTCATGATTGGGGTTAGCATTTAGATTTTAGGGTTTTGAGTTTAGGGTATAGCATTTAGGATTTCGAATTTAGGATTTAACGTTTAGAGAATTAACTTTGAGGGTTTATAGTTTTGTGTTTAAGGGATCTAAGGGTTTAAGATTTTGGATTTAGGGGTTTTAATTTAGGATTTAGGGACTATTGATCAAGGAATCAAGAGGATTAAGACTTAGGGTTTGAGATTCAGGGTCGTTTAGGACATAAGATTTGTGATTTATTATTTAAATTTTTCGGTTTAGAGCTTATGGTTGTGTTTTTAGCCATGTGGTATGGGGTTTTGGTTTTGTGGTTTAGGTTTTACGGTGGTTAAACGCAAAAATTGACTACAAGAATAAAAAAGCAGCCAATGATAATGGATTTTTATCCATATAAGATTCTAACTTTTCTACACTTAATATTGTATTTAGTTTAAATATATGTCAAGTCAATAAAATATTTTAAGTGTTTTCATTGTTAGCAGGAATTCACATTCAATAAATTTAATGCCTTACTATTAATTTGTGGTTTTGTTAGGTTCAAACAAAAAATATTTTAATTTAGTGTTAAAATTTTATGACATTCTGATGAATTGCAAATTTTTGTTGCAAATATGTGAAGTTGTATTAATAATATAAGTATTTTAACATAGTTTATTAATGATAGTAAAAGTAATGCTAATTCATTACACAGTTGCTGATTTCATAATGATAATTAGTAAGTTTTTATATTAAAAATTGCAACCGTTCAATAATATAAATGTGTACAATTTTATTCATGACAATAATATTATATAATTAGTTGATTTTGTCATTTGCACTGTTATAATCATAAAAATAACTTACTGAATTATTTAACGCAATTAAGCTGTATTATCCGCGCAACGCGCGGGCCACTATCTAGTACATATCTGTATATGAGTATATGGTACATAGCTTTAATGTATAGTTATCATATAATCAATAAAACTTATTATTTAAATTAATATTTGGTTAAAAAACATATTGTTATATGTAATATTTAAAGAATATAATATTGGCTCATAAATCAAAATATTTTATAAAATAAAGTGTTGGTTAATATTAATAAAAGAAATACTATTTCCTAACATTTCTCTAAGCATAATGATAATAAAAAACTAATGCAAAAAACAATGTAAATTTTTTAAAAATTAATTATAGAAAGATAATAGTATACAATCAGCATTGTTTATTATTTTGGGCAGGTAGTAATTAGTCAATAATATATAAAAATCTTAGCTAAAAGTATAGTATTGAGTTAGTATTTAAACCTAATAGATTATTAATTAAAACATTGGCCAATATAAATTAAAGTCGTTAGTTTTAAATTTTTTTCTTATAAAAATTTGGCCCCCTAATGTTAAAATTTTAGTTCCGCCACTGCTTATTACCAAGTCTCTTAACGACCAACCTAGTACTGTTACATAGACCGGAAGAGTGATCGATGTTTCTGGTGAACATAACCGGAGATCCTTACTTGAAACATAGCTCATGATTTGGAAGTCCCGGTGATTTAATTGTTGCTAGAAATTCAGGTGTATGCACACACGCCAAAAAGGAATCATCTCCGTGCTCCATGTAAGGTGTGTTGCAACTAACATATGCTTTAGACTCATTTTTGTTTAAGGCAAGCATGTAGTCATTGATTTCCTCTACAACCTCAATTGTGGGCGCTAGGATAGCCCTTCCATTCAAGTGCTCATGGTTAGTAGGCTCATGGAGGTATTCTCCATAGATTGCGGTAACAATTGACTTGATAGGATCCTCAGAACCTTCCAACAACAACTCGGGGGGTATTCGCACATTGCTACAGCCATCAATCGATGGATTAATTTTCCCGTCACCCAATTTTAGTATCCAGGTAGCAAATTCCCTAAGTCGCTGGCACTTTTCTCCTTCTGATGAAGTCTTAAGGAACATATTTTGAGTCAAAGTCAGAATTGTGCATTCACGCCACAAATATGATGAATTAGTGGTTGCATTGATGATTTCTTGCCTGGTTCCCTTTGTGATTACACGCAAAATTTGTCTGAAGTCACCCCCAAAGACAACAGTTTTACCTCCGAAGGGGGCTGATGAATTTTATTGATTGGAGGTTTGCAAAAGGTCTCTCATTGTTCTGTCAAGTGCTTCAAAACAAAACTTGTTCATCATGGGTGCCTCATCCCAAATAATTAGCTTAGAAGCAACAATCAAGTCCCCAAGTGGGCTTCCTTTTTTGATATTGCAAGTTGAACACTCATTGGGACTTAGGGGAATTGCGAATCGAGAATGTGCTGTCCTTCCACCCGGTATTAGTAGTGCCGCATTGCTGCTGGATGCAACGGTTAGCACAATTTCACCCTTTGATCTTAGAGCAGCTGATAGGATTTTCCAAACAAATGTCTTACATGTTCCTCCGTACCCGTAAAGGAAGAATACCCCACCATTTCCTGATTCGACTGCATACATGACCTTGTCATAAACACTACGTTTCTCTATTGTCATTTGAGATAGGTATTGATCATGCAACTTAGATAATTCTGCTCGATCATAATTTAGTTCATCCAGTAGGAGTTTGTTTCGGAGCGCCTGATTTCTATGAAGGTAAACATCATCCATATCTGGTGCTGGCATTGATGTAAAATCCCCAAGTGTTTTGCCATTGCTGTTCAGCATTTCTTCAATATCCATAAGGGTTAATCGGATCAATTCATCGTCTGAGAGTTCCAACGCTGGATAAAAAAGAACAAAAAAGAAAGTCAACAGGTTAGTGTATGCCAAAGTTGTTTTAAACAAAATATCATGGATATCTAGTTTTGTTGCCGACCTAAACAACATCAGAACAGCTTAGACAAAATATCATGGTTTAGATAGAATGAAATGATAACCGCAAATATATGAAAGGATTTCAGTTGAGTGTGGGATTTAAAACGGGTAACCGCTTAGCTATACTTTATGTATGGGAATGCAAGGGTTGTTGGATGATATAGTTAGTTAGCTTACCTCTAGAAGCTTCTTAAGTTAGTTAATGACAGCTGTTAAGTTAGTTAGTAACAGCTAATGACAGCTCAGCAAGAGTTAGTTACAATTATTCACCTCACTTTATGTGTAGTTGTATATATAGATGATAGTAGTGTAAGCATAACTCAGATTCATCATTTCTAATATGAGAAACACAGTTTTCTCCCAACTCTACTCTCTCTTCTGTTTTTGCTCTTTCCACACTAGCTCTAGATCATGAAGTTTAACATGGTGCGGTGAGCGTGGAGGAGCTAAGAGATTGAGCATCTGCATTCATCATTACAGTGCAGAATTCAGAAACTGAAGAATTGAAACAGCAATGGTTCCTGAAAAATTCTCTTCTTTCTTTTCTTAATTCTATTTCTTTCAATCTTCTTCATCTCTTTTTCTTTTGCTTCACATTCAAACTCACACAACAGAGTTGATGAGAGTTGCTTTGATTCATTTCTGAATTCACTCTACAAGTGGTGAATCAAAGGCTCAGATCACGAGATTGAACGAGAAAGGTTCTGAATCTCTCAATTCTTCTTCAAGATTCAGTGGATTCTTACGTGAATCGTAAGAAATGACAGACGTAGAAAGTGAATCGGATTCTGAAGTGGTTGAATCCCTTTCTGCGATAGATCTGTAGAATTTAGCAAAGTTGATGAGTCAATTGGCTAAAGCTGGAAAAGGTGCCAGATCTAGTGCAAATTTGCTACAAGATCCATCAAGTCCTTTCTATCTACATCCTGGAGAAAATCCAGGTAATGCTCTCACATCTAATCATCTCACCACATTGAA
>JASCZI010120838.1:79374-96194 GCA_036250425.1 Stylosanthes scabra
AACGATGACGACAAGGATGAGGAGAAGAATGAAGACGGCGATCATGATAGCATTGATAATAGAGAAGAAGAGGAAGAAAAAGAATGATAAACCATTGAAAAAGGAAAAATATAAAGATAATAAGTGAGGAAAAAGGAGGGAGAAGAAGATGCACAAAATAGAGGAGGAGGAGAAGAAGAAGGAGAAGGAGGAGGACGAGGACAAGATGATGATAATGAAGAAGACGAGGAGAAGAAATATGTTTCTCCTTTTAAATTCGTTTCCGTTTTTTAAAGAAATTCGGTTCTAATTTTTCAACTAAATGCGATTCATTTTTTTTAACGAAGTTCGTTTTTATTTTTCAACAAATCCATTTCGTTTTCCTTAACAAAATTGGTTCTTTTTGTTGAAAAAAACAACAAAGGATGCTGTAGAAGAAAGAGGATGAGGAGGAGGAAATCCACTTCTTTTCTTTATAAAATATATTTTTGTTTTGGAAAAAGTAACGAATGAGGAGAAAGAAGAATAACATAGCGGAGAAGAAGAATAAGAAGAAGGCGACGACAAAAATTAATAGAGTGAATAATGCATTCCTAAAAATTATCATAATTATCAACTGAAAATTAATAAAAAAAAAAGTGGCTGAATGGACACGGCAGTGCCTGTGAAGCCGCTAATTATAACTAAGAGCAATACTAAATAACTAACTTTTCTTTTCAACCAAATATTAGTCAATTTTATTAAAATTATTTTATTTATTTTAAAGTTTAAACCCTAAATCATAAATTTTTAATCTTATATATTAACTCTAACTTCAAAAGTTAGTTAAAATCTATCTAAGAGTTATTCTTGACCTAAAATCAGCCACTATGTATAATACATAATAAAATATAAAGTACATGTGTAGTTTAACTCATTTTTAGTGTGTATTTCGTATTTTAATATATATTATACACTAGTAATTAATTTTAGTGGCTGATTTTGATGTACACCTAGCATAACTCCTCCAAAAATGTCCTTGTTAGAGATAGCAGATATTCTAGCCTATTAATCTGTCACGCGTGGATCATGTTGAAAAAAGGCTCGAATGATTGGATCTGGAAATATATAAATAATTTCAAATTCAATTCCGTGATAAAATACAACCTAGATACAAAATGTTTAAATAAGAAAGTTTGAATATAAAAAGCAAAAAAATTTAGAAGGATGGATGTGATTGGATGTTGATAGAATTCTTGATGTTCAAAAGTTCAATAACTAACATTATTGGCCACTGAAGATAAAATAATTTAATAACGAGTTTTTAATAATATGAATGTAATAGGAGATTATTCCCTCATCTATGATAATTGTGTTAGAGAAAAATTTTCTATCTTATTGATGGTGACTGCCACTGTGCCACACCGAAGGGCCAAGGTCAACATTACATTACACATGTGCTTGTTTCATATTGGAGCGATTTATAATTGTATATCTGGAGAAATCTTAGTTAAACAGACTATCATAAGTAATGTTAGGAAATTAATGCTAGAAGACCAATAGAAAACTAATGAATATAATTAGAAAAATAATAGGTGATAAAAGAAAAAAGAGAAAAAAAATGATATTGACTTCTTATTATCTTCCTAATATTGGCTACCAAGAATTTCTCCTAACTAAAACATATATAAATGATAATACTTGTAACATAATAATAATAATAATAATAATAATAATAATAATAATAATGTGCCCTTTAGGGTTATGAATGTGCTCTGCTAGAATTTTGGGAGTAATCCTATTTTCAGTAAACTTGTGATCTTTTGATCATTTTTCCCCTTCACATTGACAATGGGATCCCCTGCTGCCTCTATTGAGAGAATTCTTGTCTCTCATGATGTGGATGAGGACTCTGTCATTGTGCTAGATCGTTCAGACATTCAACATGGCATTGAAAGATGCTCTAAAAGTCTAATTGGTCATTTACTTGTAGACCGATATTTCTCTGCAAGTACAATTGAGACGGCTCTGAATGCTATTTGGCGACAACCTGATGGCTTTAAGGTTATGGATCATGGTGGAAATGTCTTTCAGTTCTTTTTCAATGATGAGAAAGATTTAATCCGAATCGAACGTGGCACCCCTTTGCTCTTCAAGAACTATATTCTGAATCTTCAAAGGTGGAAGGAGGGCGAACAGATTGATGATATCAGTTTCACTCATGTCCCGATCTGGATTCAACTCTGGGATTTTCCAGAGCACTATAAAACCAAAGAGCTCGACTGCAAACTTGGATCTTCTTTTGGAGAAGTCCTGGACTCTGATCTATTTTCTGTGAAAGGAAAAGAGCAAATAATTGTTAAAGTGAAGGTGAACCTGAATATTACTAAACCTTTGAGGAGGTTTATTAAAGTTTCAGGACCTGATCAACAAATCATGCAGATTGCTATCAAGTATGAAAGGATTGGCAGCTTTTGCAATTACTGTGAATTTATTGGACACGAAATTAGAAATTGCAGTACTCAGATTGCTGATTCTCTGAGGGTGAAGTTCATGAAGAGAAGTGGGGAGACTGGCTAAGATCCGATCAAGGAGGTAAAAGAGAATTATTCTTGAAAGAGAATATCAACCCTAATCCTAATTCTCTTGATTCATATCAGCAGCCAGTGGGTAAGAAGCCTATTCCAGTCAGTCTACTTAAAGATCTAGCAAGCTTATCTGTGCAGCCTCAAAACAATGCCAATAATGAGGAGAAAGAAGTTACCGGTGTGCCAAAAACTGCTAAGGCTTCTAATCACATTCTCCAGATTCAACAAACACCAGCTGAAGTTGATTTTCATCCTCAGGGCTTACTGATCAACACTTTGTCTTTCACTCATCTGACTCTTGTTCACAAAGCTCTTCAAAGAAGATGTCCCTGAAACAAAAGGCAAGAAAGAAATTTAACAAGGTGACAGGTATTAAAAGACATGCTCAAGATGGTAAGGATACACCGGATCAGAAAAGAATTTGTTTAATAGTTGTTGATAACTCTGCAGAGGGAAAGGGTGCCACCCCAGAATGGGCACCCAATGCCCAATGAATATGATGTTATGATATGAAACTGTCGGGGCATGGGGAATCCCCTGACGGTTCACAACATACAAGGGATCTGTAAATCCCATTCTCCCGAGGTAATGTTTCTCTGTGAAACCAAAAACATTACCTCGATGGTGACTGATCAATGTCAGAGATTGGGTTTCCAAAAGGTTTACTGTGTGGCTCCTAGAGGTGTTGCTGGGGGTTTGGCTTTGGCTTGGAAAAATGCTGCTGATGTTAATGTCTTATGTTCTCAGGATTTCTTCATCTCTTTTGATTGGATGGATCATTCTAATCAAAGTAAGTGGAAGGTCGTTGCTATGTATCTAAGTACTTCTGAAGCTGAGAGGGCAGATCAATTCAGTACTATTCTGAACATAAGGGATAATTCTGATTCTAACTTCCTTGTGATTGGTGATTTTAATTTTATCTCTGCCCAACATGAGAAGGAAAGAGGTCGTATTAAAGCTGCTTCGTCAATTAATCTCTTCAACAATTTCATCAATGATGGTGATCTTTTTGACCTGGGATTCCGTGGTCTTAAATACACGTGGTGTAACCGTCAGTATGGAGAGACTTTAATACAGGAGAGGTTAGACAGATGCTTGGTATCCAATTCTTTTCATGTCCTCTACCCTTTGGCCTCTGTGCTCCATCTTGATGATCTAGGTTCTGATCACAGACCTATACTCCTCACTTCTAATCAAGACTCTCATAAGCCGAAGCGTAGGTTTCGCTTCCAAGAGCGTTGGTATGAAAATGAAGAGGTGCTACAACTAGTTAAAGAGGCTTGGGCAAATCCCTTTACTGGTTCATCTATGTTCAAATTCTTTAGCAAGCTGAAGAGGTGTAGACATTTACTTGTTGAATGGCAGAAAGCGGGCTCTACTAATTCTCTTAAGAAAATTCATCAGCTGAGAGAAGAATTGGAAAGTGAAAAGCAAAAAGGTGCAGGGGCAAACAACGTTCTTATCCTTCAGAAAGAGCAAGAACTAATTGATGCTTTTCTAAATGAAGAGAGATACTGGAAGGAGAAAACAAGAGTCAAATGGTTGAAAAGTGGTGACCAAAACACAAAATTTTTTCACTCAAAGTTTCTTGATCGAAGCAGACAGAACAGAATCTTTAGACTAATTGACTCTCATGGCATTCCTCACTCTGATCCTACAGGTATTGCTCAGACTGCCATCTCTTTCTTTGAGGATCTCTTCACTACCTCTCATCCTCCTTCGGCTTTATCTGCTCTACACAACATGACAAGGAAAATTGATGATGAGACAAACCGTAAGTTAACAAGAAGAGTGAGTGAGGAAGAAATTAAAAAGGCCACTTTCTCTATTAATCCCTTCTCTGCTCCAGGTGATGATGGATTCACTAATAAATTCTATCAATTTTATTGGGCTGTTATCAAGCAGGATCTAGTAGAGGCTGTTACCAGTTTCTTTGCAGGGGGAGACTACTTCGAAGCCTTAATCACACTCACATATGTCTTATTCCAAAAATTCAGAATACAGAATCTATGAGTCAGGTTCGTCTAATAAGTCTAAGCTCTGTATTTTACAAAGTAATCTCTAAAATCCTAGTTCATCGTATGCAAGGGGTTTTGGACTCTATTATTTCAGAGAATCAGAGTGCCTTTGTCAAAGGAAAGCTTATTAGTGACAATATTCTCATATCACATGAGCTAATGCATTTTTTGAAACATAAACGGTTTGGGGCTCAGGAATTGGCCTTAAAACTTGACATGAGTAAAGCTTATGACCGAGTTGAATGGTGTTTTGTAAGGTCAGCTATGGAGAAGTTGGGTTTCTGCAACCAATGGATTACTTGGATGAAGGACTGCGTTACCACAGTTTCTTACTCGGTTCTAGTAAATGGCCAACCCTATGGCTATTTCAATCCTTCACGTGGTTTACGACAAGGAGACCCCCTCTCTCCTTTCCTCTTCCTTATATGTGCAGAAGGTCTTTCATATCTACTCAACAGAGGTGAGTCTAATCAGCTTTTCACTGGGATTCGCCTTAATCCTAGATGCCCTAAGATCTCTCACCTATTTTTTGCTGATGATTCCCTTCTTTTCTGCCGAGCAACTAACTCTGAATGTCAGAATCTTGTTTCCATTCTAAACGAATATAGTGAGCTCAGTGGTCAGATTATAAACTTCTCCAAGTCTTGTCTCTTCTTCAGCAGGAACACTCCTCGTCAGACTAGATCTAATTTGTCTCAGCTTCTATATATTACTCATGTTGGCTGTCAAAACAAATATTTAGGCCTTCCTGCTATTGTTCGGCGCTAAAAAAAATAGACTTTCAATTATGTGAAGGAAACGGTGGAAAGAAGACTCCAACATTGGAAACAATCCTTACTATCTGTGAGTGGTCGTGAAGTTCTTCTTAAAGCAGTTGCCACTGCTATTCCTATGTACTCCTTGTCATGTTTCAAACTTCCTGACACATTATTGGAAGACATTCAGAGAAGGATGATGGCCTTTTGGTGGGGTCAGAGGGGTAATGAACGTAGGTTACAATGGATTCGGTGGGATACTATGTGCAGAGATAAGAAACAAGGTGGGCTCGGTTTTAAAGATCTCAAAGCCTTCAATTTGGCTATGCTAGCTAAACAAGGATGGAGGATTCTTACGAAACCTAATTCACTTGTCACTAAGATTCTCAAGAGCAGATACTATCAGAATTCAGATTTTCTTCATGCTAAAATCGGCAGCAACCCGTCTTGGGCGTGGAGAAGTTTATTAGAGGGTCGTAAAGTTCTGGAAAAAGGTTTGCAGTGGAAAATCCGTAGAGGTACTAAGGTCCGAATCTATGAGGATCCTTGGTTACCAAATGTTCAACCTATTTCTCTATTCTAGCAACGCAACACTCAATCTCACACACTATGGGTTAATCAACTAATCAATTCAAATCATCAATGATGTACTGCTACAATCAGAGACAATTTCATTCCAGAAATAGCAGAAGCAATACTACAGATTCCTCTAGGAGAAGAGGGAGAAGATTTTCTAACCTGAGTTCCTGATATGAAGAATGGTTATTCAGTCTCCTCTGGTTACCGCATCGCGTTTCAGATATTCCATCCTCCAATCGATCAGCTTCCAGAGCAGTTTCGTTAGAAGAAGTTGTGGAATCTCCTTTGGCAGCTCCGTTGTCCCCCAAAGGTGAAGGTTTTTCTCTGGCGAGCCCTCCACGATGGTCTGGCAGTGCGGCAACGCTTGCAATCTCGAATACCATCCATTCCTGATGTCTGCCCTAGATGTGGAAGTTTGGGGGAATCTGTTATGCACTGCCTTGTCTCCTGTCCCTTTGCTGCTGATATCCGGAGTCAATTGCATATTACTCTTCCAACTTAATCGTCTAATTCCCCCTCCTTCTGGATGTGGTGGTTGCAAGTAATGGAAGATTTACAGAGCCGCTCTCAACGACGATAGCAAACAAGTTTAATCGCCTTTGTTCTTTGGAGACTCTGGTTAAACAGGAACTAACGAATCTTCGAGCAAACATCCTCCACGGTTGGCGTCGTCATCTCCACTGCCACGGAGCTTAATCTTGAATTCCACTGATACCATCCACCATGATCCCCTTCTTCTTACTTTACTCTTTATGTTTATTTCCTCTTCATTTGGTAATTTCATCTTTATTATTGTTTTATTGTGGAAACACCACTTTCTATTGTTTTGGTCGTCTAAAATAGGACCCAACAACCAATGTATTCATTTTATTACATTAATGAAATGATATAACTACCTTTGACAAAAAAAAAATACTTGTAACATGTTGAATTAAATTATATTTTTTAATATTTTTAACATGTCGTCGACAATATCTAAGTATATTCGAATCAATATTATTTAATTTTTTTTAATATTAAAAATATTGATCTCCGTAGGAATTGGGTTCAAGCTTTCCCCAGCCCCTTCTCATCAATGGACTCCTGACGTATACGAAGGAGTGCGGTTCGTTCGATAAATTCCTACCTCTCTATCTATTTCTGAGATGTTTGGATTTTTCAAAACTCCATGGACATGCAGAAGAGAAATACTATTCCCACTCGGACCAACATTCTCTTTAAATTAAATTATAGATGTTTGTTAATAAATATTTATATTTTAGATCATTTGTTGGAGATATTATATATAAATCATGTTAAGAGAAAATATAAAGTAGATTTTAGTTTTTTTTATATTTAATACATTAGAAAAATAAAAACCTTTTTTAATTTCTTTTGCACTCTTAAACAATGTTTTTAAAATACGCTTTAGTTAAAATCAATAAATTATATACATATATTATGACTTCTCATTCCGGTTTATTTATCAGAAATTAAAGAGGGTATTTATTGTTTATTTTATATTTCTAACTTCTTATAGTGAACGAGTTAATCTTGAATTGATTACCTGTTTTAAACGTTCTATTTTTAAAAAAATATATTTTCTTGAATAACTATATATTTTTATTATATTCAGTTAAACTTTGACCAAATTTTAATAAATCTCTAAATTTTTGAATCATTAGGTTTGCTGATTTAACAATCGGTTAACATTAGACTTTTGGAAATAAAAAATGCCAAGTGTATAAAAATTAACCATGAAATTAGTTAATATATTTACATACAAATAATATGTTTATTATTTTATATAATTTTAATATATATTTCATATTTTAATAAGTATTTTTTATGTGTGACAGATTTAATGATTTTTTTCTTCACATAATATGCTTGTTGGAAATTTGGTCTATTTAAGGGTGAATCAAGATACACAGAGTAAAGTTTGAATGTGTATCAGGTCTTCTCTGAACTTTAGCTATGGCATGCAATAGCAGTGATAATACTGGGAAGACAATCAGATGCAAAGGTTAGACTTAGTTCTATCATATAATTCCCCAAATTTATATATGTTTGTGAAATAATATTTATATGCAGACTATTGATGATGAATCTAACTTGTCCCTGTTTGTGATTTTGGAACATACAGCTGCAATATGCAGAAAAGCAGGTGAACCTCTTGTTATAGAGGAAATTGAGGTAGACCCACCAAAATCTTGGGAGGTTCGGATCAAGATTCTACTCACTTCTCTCTGTCACTCTGATGTAACCATCTGGAAAATGGACATAGTAAGCATATATATTTTCTGTATATAATTCCAATTCATCATCCTCAGTTTAAATCAAATAATTTCAGATGAGTATCCCATAAATATCTATAATTTTCCTTCCCAGGATGTTGTAGCAAAATTTCCAAGAATCTTCGGACATGAAGCTGTAGGGTAATGTCTAATAAATTAAAACCACATTTATTTCCGTTTCAAAATATGTGTCACTTTATTATTATTATTATTATTGTTTGATGATTGGCTTTTGCAATGGGTATCAGAGTTGTGGAGAGCGTAGGGGAGCACGTGGAAGAATTCAAAGAAGGAGACACAGTAGTCCCTGTGTTCCTCGCAAACTGCGAGGAATGCAGGGACTGCAAGAGTCCAAAGAGCAACCTGTGCTCCAAATTCGGGAGGGAGATTTTCAGTGAAATGCCTAGAGATGGAACGAGCAGATTCAAGGATATGAATGGTGAAACACTGTATCATTTCTTGTGTGTTTCGAGCTTTTCAGAGTACACAGTTGTGGATGTCGCACATTTGGTCAATATTAGTCATTATCACCTTCCTCTTGACAAGGCTTGTTTGCTCAGCTGTGGTGTTTCAACAGGTTACAACTTAGAACTTAATTAGAGCCATTTTTTTATTGAGTTTTTTTGTTTAAGTATATATAGAATTAAAGTGGGGTTAAAAGGATCGTTTGCAAATGTGTTTAATTTTTTGATACATATATGATAATAATAATAATACCGAGTTTAATTTTCAACTTCGATACCATATATAATAATAATTAATACATAAGTAAAGAAGGAATTGGCAACTTGATGAAGAGGTTTAGTTGGAGTTGGAAGTGATGACAATGGATCATGAGGAGGTGGATGGCCACTGATTTTTTTGCTTGCATTATTGTTGGCATTAGAATTTAGAAAAGAGAGAAGATAAAAAGTAGGCATTCAAATTTAGGCACCAATTATTGTACTATATTTCCATTATTTCGTGCCCATATGGCCACATATATATATGCTAGTTGTCCAGCAAAAGTAAGTTACGAAATGTCCAAGTAAGAGATTTCTATAAGATTCATATTAAAATATAATTTTGTCACAACAAAAAAAATTAAAATATAATTTTTTAACATGGACCTAATGTTTTTTTTTCTTTTGACTTATGCACCTAATGTTTTGACTTTTGATATCATGCAAGGCAATATATGTTTTCCTATTAAAAAAATTATTTTTTCTCCCTAAAAGAAAACTAGAATAAGTTAAACTTACATTACATCAATGTTATTTTATTTCAACTCTTACTTGAGTCTTTTTTAATGATATTTGTAAATTTGTTATTAATATATTTAAATGTATAATTTTAAAATAGTGCATATCATATTTATTGTATTTCATTTTTTTTTGGGACTGGATTTTTTCTATATATTTACTATTTAGTCTATACGATAGTGTCGTTTTACCGTATCTAATGAGATAATATTATGTATATAAAATTGTGAAAGAAAATGATAATAATAATAATACAATTTCGCAATTGTTCATAGAAGAAAAAAATTTTCAGGGGTGGGAGCTGCATGGAAAGTGGGTGACGTAGAAGAAGGGTCAACAGTGGCTATTTTTGGGCTTGGAGCTGTAGGCCTCGCTGTAAGTCAAACTAAAATTAAAATGTGCCTCACACTGTACATTTTTTGCTTCTTTTTAATTTATTTATTTATTTTTATTTTCTGGTTCCAAGATGATAACCCATAAAAATACAAGACTAAAACTTTCATGTAAACTATCAAAATTTCTCAATATTAGATCACTTTTAACGACGTAAACTTCCGTATTGTTCACGAGAAAAAAATGACTTCGGTAGTTTAATAACTTCTATGTGAAGTCCACTAATTTGATTTAAGTCGCACATCTTGGATTGCATGGAACAGGTTGCTGTAGGAGCAAAGCAACGAGGAGCGACAAAGATCATAGGCGTCGATATTAATGCTGAAAAATTTGAAATAGGTTTTGGGATATATTAATTCTTATGTGTACTAGCTATTACTTAGCTAGCGCTCGTCTTTAATTTTGTTTAAACTTTAAATAATACACATTATTATGTTCATTAATCTTGAGAACCATATATATATCATTACTGATACAGGAAAAAGATTTGGAATTACTGATTTTGTGAATCCCTCCACTTGTGAAGACAAGTCAGTGAGCGAGGTATATATATATTATGGTGTTATTATATTGAGATGAGTTACAAATTAAACTATAATTACGAATACAAAATATATACTCTTTTTTTGTTAGGTGATTAAGGAAATGACAACTGGAGGTGCTGATTACTGCTTTGAATGCATAGGCTTGGCTTCACTAATGGCGGAGGCTTTTAACAGTAGCCGGAATGTATATCTATCTATATGTTTGCTCTGATATATCTTGGAGTATTTATTGGAAGGATTTTGGAGTTTGAATTTGTGACATCATGGCTGTAAATTATTTACCAGGGTTGGGGGAAAACGGTGATATTAGGAGTGGAAATGCATGGTTCGCAATTGACATTGAATCCTTATCTCTTGGGGATGGGCAAAACAATCACAGGATCAATGTTTGGAGGTATCAAACCCAAATCTGATATACCCCTCCTTGCTAACAAGTACTTGGATAAAGTAAGTGCAATAAAATATATTGTTACGTGAATATATTGATATACTGTTGTGGTTTGTTATTAGGATAAGTTGTAGTTATTTAGTTTAGTTACTTATTGAGTAATTGCTGACATGGCTAAAGGTTATTGGCTGTTACTTGATAATTAGTTACAAGTGATAATATTTGTAGGACTCTGTGACTTAATCTGTAACTGATTGATTCATCATTTGCTAATGAAGTAAGTGATTGGAAGCGTTTTTCTTCCATCACATTCTTTTTTCAAATTGCATTTTTTTATGAAACTCTTCACTTCAATCTCTTCTCAGGTCACGAATTTCACATATATATTAATTAAGTATTAATCAGAATATGTTGGAAAATACATGTTATATGTTGCTAAATTCTGTTATTACAGGACCTTAACTTGGAGGGATTCATAACGCACGAGGTGCCCTTCAAGGACATTAACAAAGCTTTTGACTATCTCCAACAAGGAAAGGGCCTCCGCTGCATTATAAAGATGGATCCTTAACTACTACTATATTTCATTGTAATTCTATTTTTTATATCCCTAAACATGATTGTATTATCTTAAGAAATATTTGTCCGAATAACATGCATCACTGTAGGGTTTATTTTGTTTGAGGATCATTTTATTTCCTCTATTATCTTTTTATTAATATTTAATCAATCAGAATATTTTTATAACTTAATATAAATAAAAAAACCAAATCTAGAAGAAAAATATACGTATTGGCCAAAATATTCGACTAATATTTTTTATTTTAATTTATGTGTTAGGATATATTATTTCTATGAATTGTTTATATGACCTTTTATTATATTAATATATTTTATGAATTTTTTTATATTAATATTTATATTTTTTATATTATAAATAAGATATATAATGATACTTGTGGTAAATAAAAATGCTGTTTAGTGTTTTATTTTATTCTTTTTATAAACCAAATGGTCTTAATTTGTTCTTAAAAATATTAAAAATAATTTCCAACGAATATATAAAAAATGTTTGACCAGCATCCAAGACCAGAGAGGCTAACGAGTAACTTGGGAGTTTGTATATTTTGTTTGGATAAAATTGGGTAGGAGCTTCTGACCCAGACACAAGGGTGGATGAACATGGGTTGTTTGAACGCCACAACCCTCTCATGCCTCAAACTTGCTACCACTTTCGCTTTCCCTTCTCAACCTTCTTCCTTCCACAACCTTCCATTCATACGGCGCGCCGTCAAACCTCTCTCGGCCGCCCTCCAAACTTCTCCCGCCACTTCTCCATCAACCACCAAGGACCACGACCAAGCTTCCAGACCTCAATGGAAGGCCGCTATCGACTTCAAGTGGATAAAGGATAACAAGGAAGCTGTTGCCGCCAACATTCGCAACCGTAACTCCGATGCTGATTTGGAACTCGTCCTTCAACTCTATGACAACTTCTTTAATCTTCAGAAGGTAGAATAATTTAATTTCCCCTATTAAATTCAAATTCATGTGTTGAGAAATCAGAAATGCCTGTTATTTATAGGGTTTACTATGCCTAATCATGTAATAGTGTCATCTATTTCTAGAATTAAGACATACATTAGTGAAAAGACATAGGAAGGGGGAAGAAAAAGGGACTGTATGTTCTCAATTTCTCAGCTAATTGGTTTCCAGATATCAGGAAGTGGAGAGAGTGCGGGGAGAAAGAAATGCGGTTGCAAACAAGATGAAAGGGAAAATGGAACAATCTGAGCGTCAAAGACTAATTGAGGAAGGTGCTCTTTGCAGTTGGCACCCAACTACCTTTGCTATGGCTATTAGGTGAATTCCTTAAGACAGTCGCCTTTTGCGTGCAGGAAAGAATTTGAAGGAAGGATTGATTGCTTTGGAAGAAGACCTGCTGAAGCTTAATGACAAACTTCAACAGGAAGCACAGCGTATTCCAAACATGACTCATCCTGATGTTCCAATTGGGGGAGAGGATAGTTCTACGACAAGGAAACTGGTATTTAGTAACTACAATTCCTAAAAGTTTAGCTTGTTGGTGTGTCGAGTATTCTCAAAATGTTAATATGTATCATGTGACTTCTTAGGTTGGCAGTGCTCCAGAATTTAGTTTCCCTGTCAAGGATCATCTTGAACTAGGAAAGGAACTTGACCTTTTCGATTTCGACACAGCTGCAGAGGTATGCCTTGATTAACTTAAGGCATTAAGCTTCATTTATTCGAACCTCTGCCATTATTTGTTCATTTTAATAATTGTAGACCAGTAGTATGTGCAACAGTTGAAGGCAAAACCTTACTTAACGGACATGACTAGGTGTTATAATCTATCTACTTGGTACACTTGTTGTTTTTCTAGGAAATGCAGGCATGCCTTAGACTTGGAGGCTACATATTATCTCATGTGAAAGTAGCCAGGGGTGGTTCTGTATATTATTTTAGAAGACCTCCTTTGTTGTTTTCCATTGTTGTTGTTGTATGTGATTGTTTGAAGACTTATTTTCAAGTGCTACTACCATGATAGTTTATTTCTTGTCTTCTATTGTATACATTGTGTTGACATGGAAATTTGGGTCTTGGAAAAGCAAGAAACAAATTATATTCCAACTTCTGTTCTATGCGAGATTCATCTAAAATGCTGTTTCACAGGTCAGTGGGTCAAAGTTCTACTACTTAAAAAATGATGCAGTTTTGTTAGAGATGGCCCTTGTGAATTGGACACTCTCAGAAGTGATGAAGAGAGGCTTTACTCCACTAACAACGCCTGAACTTGTACGGTCCTCTGTTGTTGAAAAATGTGGCTTCCAACCTCGTGGAAACAATACACAGGTTTGTTATTGTCTTTTTCGCAGAAATCTGCTACTTACTAATCAGTTGCATTGTTTGAGTTCATGACAATGGACATAAGATTAACAGCTGATGACAAACATGTCTTGGCAATGACAACCAATTTGACTGAGTCAGACAGTTTATAGGCTCTCGGAAAAAATGTTTATTTTAGTCATTTCATCTTTACCTTGTATTTTGTTAAGCATGAGACTTACAACTTGGTTGGTGTAATAATGATAATCATAATCAGGTCCAACCTTGTTATGCAGCAAAGACTCAAATTCTTAAAATGATCATTGAGTTTTCCCCCAAGAATCTATTTTTCATGTTTCTGGTTGAGGTTCATAGCTTCTTTTGATGTTTCATCTTCTTGTCAAAATTGTACAGGTCTATTCCATAGAAGATAGTGACCAGTGCCTCATTGGCACTGCAGAGATACCTGTTGGAGGTCTTCATATGGATTCTATACTTGCTGAAACTTTGTTACCCTTGAAATATGCAGCATTTTCTCATTGTTTCCGTACTGAGGCAGGTGCTGCTGGCAGTGCAACGAGGTAATCAATTAATGAGCTGATTGGGTGAAACGATACAATTTAAGGTTTATTAGTAATTTTTTATTATAAAATTTCTAATTATGATTAACACTGAGCAGGGGTCTTTATCGAGTTCACCAGTTCAGCAAGGTTGAAATGTTTATTTTCTGCCGCCCTGAAGAGAGTGAATATTATCATGAAGAGCTTATTAAAATTGAAGAAGACATGTTCTCATCCCTTGGGTTACATTTCAAGTAAGTTACTACTTATTCCGAAGTATATCCTTTCTACATTTTAACCACAATTTAGTTACTATATTTGTTATGATCCTGTGTTTCTGCAGAACTTTAGATATGGCTTCCGAAGATTTAGGTGCACCTGCTTACCGTAAATTTGATGTGGAGGCATGGATGCCTGGCTTGGAACGGTTTGGTGAGGTACTGCATTAAGGGAAACTGCATTTTTTGGTTAAGAAAATGTTAATGATTTTGTGAAGCATTTACCACAATTTGAAAATCAACTTCATGCTATCTTCCCCTTTGCAAAATGCAAATACACATCAAGTTCCTTTTGATGTAATCATTGAGCCTTCTTTCACGCTTCCTCTGTGATATTATGACAGATATCAAGTGCATCAAATTGCACAGACTATCAGAGTCGCAGGTTGGGAATCCGGTTTCGCCCGTCTGAAGCACCGGTTGCAAGCCCGAAAAAGTCTAAAGGGAATCTTGCTCCACCACAGTTTGTTCACACACTAAATGCCACAGCTTGTGCAGTGCCACGGATGATTATATGTTTGCTTGAAAATCACCAGCAAGAAGATGGATCCATCCTTATCCCTGAGCCCTTGAGGCCCTTCATGGGTGGGCGCAGTGTTATCTCTAGAAAATCATGATACAAGGGATCACAGCATTTGCATCATTTGAAGGATTTTTGCTGTTGCGGCTCTAGATTATGGTGTAGATGAGTTCAATCAATTTTATTAATGGAGAAGTTGCAAAAATCAAGTGGTTAGTTCGTGATACGTATAATTTAATGATATCATATCTTTGAAATATATTGTTTATAAAGTATGGGTATTCATCTACGAGTTGATATGCATGGTAATGGTAAATTATTTTTACTGATTTAGTTTTAAGGAGTCAAATTGTACTGCATGAACCAAAATTTAGAAAAGTAAATTACATTATTCCATAAAAATTATGATATTTTGTTGATCTAATTGAGTTTGTAGCCACGAGTGTTCCTCCACAAAAAGGAAGAATTAAACTTTTATATGGTCAGGAAACTATCTAATTTCTTTCGAACCAACGAATGAGGTTCAAGCAAAGAGAAGGTGGATTCATTAGCAGCGTGGCACTTGCACCACCAACAGTTCCAAGGGTAAGAATTAAGGAAGAAGAGAAAAGAGCAATAAACATGTGACACGGGTAGAATAAAACATGTTTCACTAATCAGTAATCATGTTTTGTTGAAGCGGGTCCAAGGAATAAAGGAAGTGCGATATTATGCATAATGTAGATTATGAATGAAGGATCTTTCTCATTGAAAATTACTTGTTAAATTAAACGAATCAATGAATGCCACCATCAATATATTCTAGAAGAACATCCTAAATTTTGTATTCCAAATCTTCCATCTGGCTCTAATTTTTATTTTCTTTTCTTTTCAAAATCTTCTTTTCCCTTTTTCCTATCTTGGATCTTCCCTCCTTAATGATTACGATTATATACACACTCTGCCACCACAGGCCTAAAACATGTTTAAAGGATGATGATGTATCTATCTACGTCTACCTAACAACGTGAGTAGCATTTGTATTTGGTGTTTGTGTTTGACATAAACAATCAGGTAAAGGATTCGAATAAAATGCTTCTTCAGATCGAAACCTGTCCAACCCCTTTGTTCCTGAAATGGGCCCTTTCCTCTTTGTAAACAAGCCTTGCCTGTCCAACATCATATCAAACAAACAAACAAAAATCAACATAAATAAAGTTTAGGAAGCGTTTCCAGTGTACCCGAAACCAGGTGTTCCTGTATTTTTAGCTGTTGATCTTAATCAATACTGGAAACGTTTCCTAAAGTTTATTCCTTTGATAAACCATACATGTCATAATCATTTATCATTTGATTGATTGATTCAACATGGTATGCTATGCAAAACAAATACACCTAGCATAGCTTGCCGAAAAAACCATGTATCATGTGATGAAAAGTTATGACAAATTCTCTTAGATGCTAGACAACATACATGCCAAGCTAATAATATTCCCACCTAACCCCATGTTGGAGACTTCTCACCTATGACTCTTGAGATCTACTAGATGAACTCAATAGATGCTAAGGTTAATCAGATGGGATTAAATCCAATAAATGGCAATTGAAAATTTTAAAACTATAGACTACTTACAAGATCCTGTATAGAGGAAATTCTCAAGTATCAATTATCAACAATAATAATGGCATGTTGAAAAAAAATATTGTATGGCAATAAAATCATATAGAAATTTATCTAACAACTGAAAGAACCATAAAGATTACTTTAAATATGTATTATGTATATATGAATGCTTATACCTTTTTTTGTGAAGATCAATAATTTTGTTTGATAGATTTATCCCTTCGGTCATTTTTCCATTTGCTAGTTTATCAAACAGACGAACAAGGGATTT
>JASCZI010120838.1:105713-125473 GCA_036250425.1 Stylosanthes scabra
CACTGTTATAAAAAATCACTCGCACACAAAGAATATATCATAATTCTTTTTTGTACTCTTACATAAATATATATTCATGTGAAACATTTTTCTTTATTATTAATCTTTAATATCTATATTATTTAACTATGTGTTTTGTCCAAGAGTTGCTTTATAAGTTGTAACTATATTATACAGTTATGGCAACACAGATATCATTTTGTTCGTACAATTATTTACAATTTATAAAAAATGTTATATGATGAATATATTGTTACTTTAATTTTAGGAGATATATTTTGAGTTTTAATTTATCAACGTTACATAATTAATCAAATAGTATTTTTAGGAATAATTTAAAATATCTTATTTTTCCTATAACTAAATTATAATTAGGTTGCTAGATAGATCAAGATACCTAAATTAAAAGTCCTCTGTTAAGTTGTAATAAAATAAAAATGTGGAAGTGGTTATTCATTTATAGAAAAAATACAATAATTGTTTTTCTTTTTTTTCTTTTTTCAAGTAGGGAGTTATAATAGTATGAGCTTTCCTTTTTCCTCTTTTATAGCAGTGTGTAACTGTTTATTCAGTGGGGAGTTCATGGGTTTGTATAATTACCATTATACTTAGATATTTTGTTCCATAAATTAATTATTGTAGATATTTGGGATTGAAAAAGGGTTATGGATATTAGCATCTTTACGGACACTATCGTGTCTGTTCAGCCGCTTTTTCTATTTATTTTAAGGTGATATTTATTATAAATTCAACCAATATATTATTCGCTCTTTCAATTTATGTTTTGATCAATATTCGTCAAATTCATATTTTAGCCACGTTACGGCTACTATTTTTATACTTAAAAGCAAATGATTTTTTAAGAAGTATGTTTAAAATAACACATAATATATATTTGTCTATCATCGTTCAAAATAGCATGCATAAAGTAAAAACCAATGATCATAGTGTATTTTTGGATAAGAAAAGTAAACATGGTTTTGATTACATGTTATCTTTTATAAAAAAAAATATATTCAAGTACTATTCAGTTTCATTTTTGTATTCTTCTTTTTTAAGTGAAAACCCAAAATATGAATCAAAATGTGATGAAGCTTCTTTTTTTCCTAAAAAAAATGGACATTAGAAAAATGAAATATTGTGATAATGTTATTTTTGGTTGTGAAGTATAAAATTTAAAAAATAAGCAAATTTTTCCATGATCTTTTTATGTGTTTTGTTCTTCTTCTTTGAAAAATAGAATCAGATTTCGCTAAAAAACATAACCGGATTTCTTTGAAACACAGAATCGGATTTCATTGAAAAAATGAATTGTATTTCATTGAAAAACATAACTTAATTTCCTTGAACAAAACTGGATTTCTTTGAAAATGAGAATTGGATTCCTCCTCATTCTCTTCTTCTTCCGGTTCTTCTTCTTTTTCTTCTTCTTCTTCTTCATTGCTACGTTCTTCTTTGTCTCCCTCTTTCTTCGTTGTTTTTTTAAATAAAACTGAACCAGTTTTTTAAGAAAAAATGAAATGGATTTTGTTGAAAAATTGAACCGGATTTTGCTGCAAAAAATGAATTACATTTCGTTAAAAAATAGAACCAGATTCTTTGAAAATTAGAATCGAATTTCCTTCTCTGTTGGGTTCATCCTCCTCTTTCTTCTTCAATGTGTTATCCTTCATTTTCCTACTCCACTTTGTTATTCCTATTTTTCTTGCTCTTATTCTCCACTGTAAATGTCTCTTCTTCCTTGTTGCCGCCGTCGTCGGCTGTCATTGTCATGGTCATCGTCAACGTCGTCCTAACGTGAGAAGCGCTTGGAGATGGAGGACTTTGTCGGACTTAGTTGATAAAAATAAGAAAAATAAATAAGTTAAAAATAATGTTGTTTTGTTAATAATATGTAACTAAATATTTATTTCATTATTCTTCTATTAAAACCTCATTTTTTAAAATAGTATAAAACATAATACAAATTATGCACATACAGAGATGTCATATTTTACCCCATATGTATTGCATGAAATAACACCTATATTTAAAATGTAATTTTGCTCTTAACATCATTATTTACTTCTACCATTCTACTTGCATGCTCATGTTATCGTCATCTTTTTATCCCATATTAATATATTGAACTTGCAAACTTTTATCATATTTTTCATTATTCATACTCATCGTAAGTTTTGTAATGCGATATAAGTTTTTTATTTTGAGAATTTATTTCTTATTAATTTGTTTTTTTTGTTTATAATTTATTTTTTCCACTTTTAAATCTTTTAATAATTTTTTTATCACTCTTAATATAAATCTTTAATGAGATTGCACATGTCAATTTCAAATTTTATAAATATCTTTATCACCTTTATTTTTATTTTCTCACACATCATTGAAAAACTTTTATCCACTTTCGTATGTTATCAGTTTTTATCAAATAATCTTCTATGAAGAGCTAAAAAAACTAAAATAAAATCAATATGGTAAGTAATTAGTGTTATGATAAAACTTAAATATTATTATATATGATAAATCTATTTCTTCACAATATATAGTTAAATAAAAAATATGAATGTATTCAAATTTTAAATTTATAATTTTACTTAATATATAAAAATAAACTGTGAAAAAAATATTTATGTTAGTTTAAGAAAAAACTATAGGAAAGTTATGGAATGGATGGAAGAAAAACCAAAAATGAAAAAAAATATACAAAAGAAAAACGTAAAAAATTATTTATAGAAATGATTATATTATGTGTCATGAATTCTCTTTATCCATTGTGCAAGCAAATAGGAGTGAAAATAATGATATGTTTTACTTGGTTCAATGAGACAAAAATGCGAGTACTTAGAGATAATATTTAATCGATTTTTCCTCTTTCAGTCCATTTTTCCTCACACACACGCACCCACACACAATTTTCGGGAGGAAGCCTCACCACCCGGGCACGCCGCAGCTGCGACTCAGGTTGGAAAACCCAACCCGAAGGATTATAGATATTAAATGACAGAGATTTTTTTTTTTGGTCTGGATTAAATGACAGAGATAAACTGATAAAGTGTTTAGTCCAAAAAAAAACTGACAAAGCGTGATCTGAGTCAATAATAAATTAAATGAAGTGTCCATAGAAAAAGCCTCATAAGATATTTTTTGGACTTGGACTTTAAGATTGAAAATAGACCCTTTTTGGTCAGGTCATGGGCTGGTTAAGCCCAACAGACAGCAGAAACATAAGGGAGAGATACAAATCCAATCTAATTAAACTAACTAAAGTAATAACTTCCTTTGATCCAGCCCAATATTATATCTCTTTTACATTTTCTCCATCCAACGGAGTTTTCTATTTGCAGCGTAGCCCTTCCTAATTGTAAAAGGTGGGAAACAAACACTAATCCAATAGGCCGCGTTTGTTGCGGTTGTTTACTAAGACAGGACAGAACAAGACACTGGGACAGAAACAGTAGAACATAGACACTTAAATTTAATATCTTTGTAGTATGTTTGGCAATAATGGACAGGACACATGTAGACAAAGCTAAAATTTAATATAAATGATATTTTTATCATTTTAAAAAAGGTAATGTTGGAATAATAAACAATTTTGTGTATAAAAAGAAAAAAAGTTATTAAAAAATCATTTGTCCATCTTCCTAAATTCTGTGTCCATCAGTGTCCTCCGTTCAAAAGTGCACACAGAGACACTGGACAATCAGTCAGAGACAGTGTATTCAGTGTCCATGTCTCTGTCACCAAACAGGTTTGTGTACACCAGTGTCTATGTCTCAGTGTCCTGTCCACCAGAAACAAACGCAGTCATAATGCGTGCGAAAATTTGAGTAGATGCTTTGATCACTGATCAGTTAGGCTGCGTTTGATTTCTGAGACTGGAAGACTGACACTCCATATTGTATTTGTTGAACAGGGATTGAAAGTATTTTTAGGAGGGATCGGAGGACTGTAATTGAAATTTTAATAATTTTTTTACTCAAATACCCTCATATAATATTAAAATTTCTAATATTAGTATTTGTTCTTCTTTTATTGACTTAATTCAATATCTACCTTTCAATATCTATCTCTTCATAAACTTAAACCAAACATAATAAACAAATTTAATTCAGTTTCAATCTCCCAGTATTAGTCTCTCAGTTCTCCAATCTCAGTCTCTCTTCCAAACGCAACCTAAAAGAGAAGATAGTATGTGTATTGAAATTGTTAAGGTATTAATCCTAAAAACTTAAATTAAACCATTGTTTGCTCCAAGTTAAAAAATTCCAAGAAACAAAAGAAACTTACAATAATTTATAACCGCAATAATATATTGATTAGTTCATGATAGTATAGTAGGTAGGTATGATGATAATATATATTATTAATTAGTAAAATCCAAGATAAATAATGCAACCTACTATACTATCTTTAAAAACATTATTATTATTGCATGCTCCGTACAACACTAGTTGTGGTGTTGGAAACTGGCGTGAAGATTGGATCTAGCTAGGTCTTCTTTCTGCTTTCACATAATTTTTAATTGGTTTGTCACAGACACGAGATAGAAGACATTAACTTTCAGCTTTGTTGAACCAATGCAGCTGTTTCTACTTTACAACGCATGCAACCGAAACTGCCAGGAATAACGTGTATGCCCCACGGCCCACGGATATCAACTATAATAGCCTGTCAAGTACAACTAGGGTTATGCATTTTCTTTTTTTAAACATTCAATTCCATGTTGGTTTATTTTTTTATTTTGATTTTTCATTTAGATATCTTCTTATGGTGTCACAAAAGGGAGGTATCTATACAGTATACGTACACGATTTATGTTCCAATTCATTACTTTTTAACGATTTTTTCATTTTAAAATGATCGCTTCTCAAAATTTTAAAAGAGTGTAGTTTTTGATGTATTAAAATGTACATTCAATCATAATAAAAATAATATTCTTTAATCATATTAACCACGTAAATGATTATTCAAAAAAATAAATATAATTGAACGAATATATAAATATTGAAAAAAAAATTAGAAACCAATACATTATGATTAATAGGGAGCTAACATAAACTATGATCATAATTCATATAAATTGTAGACAATAATTTGATGTTGTATATATAAATTATGGATGATAACTCATATAAATTTTGGATGATAATTTATTTATTGGCTCCTTAATTAATGGCTCTCTAACATTGATTCCATAGTACGATAGTGTTTCATAAATTTAAAATTAAATTCATTTTAAAATATATTGCAAAGTAAAAGAGATATTGTATTTTTATAAAATATGTTTCGTTGTTCTCTCCCATCAATATGGACATGATTATAATTCTTATTTTGACAACAAGAAGATTATTTTGTTAAGTTGTATTCTCATATTATGGTGAATAGTTATCCTTTCAATCATGGACCAAATTATGCTTTCACCATAAAAAAGACTTCTATAATAACGATATTTATTTTAGGATGGGCAAACAAAATACCTAGCAAACACCTAATTAATAACCGTATATCAATTAATATTGGTGTACACATAAAACATACAAATACATCCTAATTAATCACTTCCTCAAGTGAAAAAGGTTTATGTGTTTCATATGTTTTATGTGCACACCTAGCAAAACCGAAAATATATACTAAGTCTACGTAAAAAAAAATCAGCAATCAGTTCACTGCAACAATTTCGCCAGATAGCGGCGATTTTTGTGGCGGTTTTTACAATATGCTGCTAAGTTTTGAATTTAGCGGCGGTTTGGGCTCAATCGCTACTAAATAGATATATTTCTCAGCTGTTTGGGGAATTTAGCGGCGGTTTCTATTGCAACCGCCGCTAAATGGAATTAAAATTTAATAACTTTTTTAAAATATATTTAAAAGCAATATATTCTTTTAACACTTTTATAGTAAAAACGATAAATAAAAATAATATATGTGTTGAACTTTTTTGTGCAAGTTTACAAGAAAAATTTGTCGAAAACTATATCTTTTAAAAAATTATTAAAGAAACGTAAATAATTACATACAATTATAATAAAAGAAAAGTTACATGTTAAAAAAAATAATTCATATCACTTCGAAATAATTAATTAATAAAAATTGACGACATCAATTTTTAGAGTTAGCAAATTTTTTTTTTATAAATAATAAAAAATATAAATCATAACTTAATTAGATCTCTTTTTTTGAAAAATATCAATAATTAAAATTTGTGTCATTCCAAATAATACACACAACTTGCACACACACACACACATATATATATATATATTAAATGTTGGGTTGGCTTAGTGGAAGACATGGTGAAGTGAAGGAATTTGGACCCCTTTGTCCCGGATTCGAATCCTTCCCAAAGTAACTTTCGGAATTAATTATAAAAAGAGAAAGCCCCTAGTGTAATGCAGTACTACAACAGATGCACCGTGTAGGACACAATATACGAGTCATTCAATAAAAAAAACTAATATATTTTCAATAAGTGTCATTTAGCGACGGTTTGTTCTGAACCGCCGCTAAACGAATGTAGTTGGATCCCATCCTATATATAGCAGCGGTTTTCGTGATGTCAGTGGTTATGAAAAACCGCCGCAAAACGTTTAGCGGCACACGTATAGGCGTCGGTTGACAAAAACCGCCGCTAACTGCCAGTTTTGTTGTAGTGGTTGGCCTATATATTTGCCGTTTAGAAAAATTTTATTATATTACTATAAATAATTTAGTTAGAGAAAATGTTAATATATATATTGAGAAATGTTAGATGATTATTATTTAAATTCATTTTCATCATCAACTCTCAATAATTTTTAATTAATTGTGTAATATCATATGTTAATTGATACTTTTCAATATTAATAATAAAATAATAAATTTTGATTGTTATGTTGCATTTCTCATAAATATATATTGAGCGACTGATAACTAATGCAAGCTAATATACATCGATGGGGATTAGTGTTTCTTAACCATTTATTGGTCTGATTTTTTTCGAAAAAGATAAAAATAAAATTGTTTATTTGAGAGTGTTATTCACTTTGTCCATGTAATCCTTGAGAAATTAGTCATAATTTTTAACATAAAAATGTAACATATATTTTATTAAATAATATTACTCCATAGTGTTAGCATGTGCAAAGACTAAAGACCTAGATACCAAAAAAAAAAAAAAAAAGACTAAAGACCAAGAACAGATAGAAATCACGTAGTAAAACAAAATATATCAGAAAATTCAAAGTCGTCGGTACTCAGTGTACCCCTCCTTTGAAATTTGTATCTTGCCTATAGAAAATGTTGGTTAAAGTTAACATTTATGTTAAATTTATAAGACCAACCTTGCTTGGCTAGTTGTTACAGGCTTACAGCCGTGTCCATACATACATACATGATACATATACATACGTTATATCATATACACAGACAGTAATACAGCCAAGTCATGCCAGTCAAATATTTTTTTTTTGTTGTCTACACGCCAGTCATGTTCATGTATGTGTCCCTCTGATCTGCGCCTTCTAATAATAATAATAATAATGTTCTATAATTCTTTGATGATCTCTCTTATAGTCTTATGTGTGTAAGTATAACCGCCACAGCAATATATTTAATTATTACAAGAAAATAATTAATAATAACAAAGAATCAAATCTAAATGGAATAATAATGAATTATATATTATATATCCCGCCCTGACTACCCTGCTGGCATAATTGAATATCCGTGAAACTATACTGTATGTACCTCTAATTGTACAATCAAACAAGTGTATAATGTACTTTCTCTTTTTGTTTCCTCTTTCAAAATCTGTGTATTGAATATATATAATTATTTACAGATCCAATATAATTATAATGAAATACAAGATCTGATCTATCTCTATTTCCTTTTTGTTTCCAGGAAATTAGAGAAAATTAGAAGAAATTAAATAATCTGAAAAACTAACAATCAAGAAAACTAAAATCTACACCCAGAATTCATGGGAGTAGGAAAAAAAGAAAAGAAAAGAATAATAATAATAATAACAATAATAATGTTCATCAGCTAGCTACGGTAACCGTTTCTCTCATAGAACTAGAACGATCAACCATTGTGTTTATTCTCTTGCTCTTAGAAGAAAACAACTTGGACCAAAATCCACTTTTCTTGCTGCTACCACGATGATGATCATCAACCGCCATTGACCTACTCTTGATAAGTCCATTGTTATTGCTATGCTTATTGCCACTACTCAACAGAAAGATCGAAAGCGTAGAGCTTCGTTTTCCTTCCGAAGTAAGAGGAAACTGAACATGACGTACGGGAGAAGCACAAGAAGAAGCTGAAGAAGAAGAATAATAGGAGGACAAAGAAGAAACAGAAGAACCACCACCACCAGAAACCCTAGAAGAAGAACAAGAAGAAAGCTGAAGAAGTCTATCGTTCAAACAAAGAGAACAAACGCCGGGAGATTGGCGGTGTTTGGGATGCTTCTTGCAACCACCACCACCTGGCTTGAATCGCCCAAAATCATCTCCTCCATTATTATTATTCTTCTTGTTGGTGAGTAGTACTCTTTTAAGGTTGAAGCTCACCATTTTTGCAACAAAGGCTTCATCGGTGTTGCTACATTTTTATACATGAATGAAGCAAGTGGTGATGGTGGTGGTGATGGTGTGTTTCACTTTCCATGATAGTTCATGGGAGCTTCCTCCAAAATGGTTCTTTTTGACAGGACTAGAAAAATGGACTTGGAATTTAATTGGACGGTTGGGATCACGGACACGTGGTGTAAGTGGACGGTTTTGATGCGTTGAGTGTTGAGTATGTGGAAAAACCGAAAAAGGCAAAGGCTTGGGCGGCGTGGACAAAATCAAAGCGACCGGGCTGGTAAACGACTAAAACGTAGTCGTTTTGAATTTTGGCTTGTTGAATGTTAGAGATAAAAAAGGAAAGACTAAAGATTGGGGCTTTTTGAGGTAATTTATTTATCAGTCCAGACATAAGCCTAATCATTAACCTAATATTTAAAAAATATAAATTTTTTATGTAAAAAATAAATTCATAATTATATTTATGATTTGAATTTCTAAATTTTTTTATTTATTTAATTTTTTTACTATATTTTCCAACATGCTACTCTAAAGATTAATCTGTTGTAATTTGTAAATATGAATTCTACAAACATTTGGTTACTTATTTAATTACAAGGAATGTTACGTATATAAGTCATCTTTGTAATTAAGTCTTTCTCTTTTTTATTTTTATAAGATTAAGATTAACCTTTTTTATATTAAGATTAAGATCTACTTAATCCCAAAAATACACCTAACATTTTAATTAACAAGTTTGGTTTGGGCCAACTGCGACAGTAGCTTGCTGGGTAGAGTTGTTCACTGGTTTCTTTCAGTACAACCAATGGTACGTTGCCATGACTTATATATTCTTTGATATGTGACAGCTGTACTTTCTTTCACCAATAAGATTCTGTTTACTTCCCTAATTCCATTTTTTGGTTTCTGCTGAGCGCTAACTTAGAAACAAGCTCACTTGAGTTAAAAGAACAAGATTCCATTCATCAAGCTACTTCGGAAGCTAGCACTTCCCTACTTACATAAAAAGTGATGGATACGATTATTATAGAAAATAGAAAGCAAGAAAGTAAGAAAAATTGTAATTACATCAAAGCGTCGAACTTTCTTAAATGGTAAAAAAATTTAATAGTCCTTTAAAGTTTAAAGTTTTATCTATATTTAGAATTTTTTTTATAAAACTTAAAAAAACGCTAAATAGATATCCAAAACCTCTTAACATAATAATTCGCATGTTTAACTTGCACCAAAACATCTAATCAAATTAAAGACCGGTTTGAATTTTCCTATATCCTACCAAGTAACATACTACAACTTTATCAAAAACATCTAATCAAATTAAAGACCGGTTTGGATTTCCCCATTTCCCATATACTACCAAGTAACATACTACAACTTTCCTTTAAAAAAAAAAACATACTACAACTTTATCAAAACTTTTAATGAAGTTAAATCACTTTCAAAATATTTATGACATGAGGAATAAAAAATCCTTATGATATTGGAAAAGAGAAAAAAAAAACTTTGCACTGCTTGGTTTTAGAATTTGCTTTTTTTTTTTTTTTTATACAGATGAAACAATCACCTCTTATTATTTTTAATTTGGACAACGCTACTTCTTGTGATTCGAAAATTCCAATCGACCCTCAACCGTTTAAAAATTGAGACAAATAAATCCTTAAAATCAATTTGTAACCTAAGTTTTAGAATTCATAAACCGATTTTAAGTACCTATTTATCCCAATTTTTAGTTGGTTAAAGGTCGAATTGAAATTTTAGATCATAAGAGGTGATATTGTCCAAATTAAAAATAGTTAGAATTCGAATTGGTGTTTACTCTTTTATATATTTTATGAATGAGTAATGTTACAGAACCAATATTAGAGGACTAATAGGGAGTCAATGAGTATAATTAGAAAAATAATAAGTGGTAAAAGAAGAGAGAAAAAAGAAAAAAAAAATCTATTGACCACTTATTGGCTAATAAATTATGAGCTCCCTAAACTTTCTCTTTATAAATGGGTAAATTTTGCTTTTGTTTCAGAGTCTCTATCTCTTCACAGGTCTAAATTTTCTGTTTCTGTGGAAGTTTTTATATAACAAAAATTCAAAACAAAATCTAAAACATAATAATAAAGATGTCCATAAACCCAAATTAATCATGACCGTTGTAACTCAGTACAATCTGGACTGAAAGTTGCAAGTACGATATATATTCATCAGTTGCCACTTGCCACGCTGAGTTAATTTGATTTTACCAGCAAGGAGCACAATAACTTTGGCACACAGCTACAATGCTAAAGAAACCACAAGAAATAACAGCAAGAATTTATTAATGGTTTTGATAGTCTAAATCATGTAGTATCACTGTCGCATAACAGAGATATTTTGTGCCAAGGGAAAATGTAATAATCCTTAAAGCATGACCATTCAAACGAAGGACTATTCTACCACCTCTTAAAAAAAATGTCTGTAGTGTTACAAGAAACCATCTTATACTACTCCCTTTGGTCATTTAGTCAATGCAGAAGCCTCCGAGGTCTTCGCATCTCTAGGACACTGAGATACATATGGTTTGAGCTGGATAGAAGAAAGAATGATGTTAATCAGCACGGACAGTTATAGACTAAAATTCATCAGAGTGAAAGATTATTGACTTTAATCATTCATCAAAGGAAGTAATCAATGAAGTAATGAAATCTTTTTTGCACCACATAGCAAGTATTTTGAGCAGGATAATGTCTATGGAAGTAAAAAAAGTACGGGTGATGCTATACGTATAAGATAACTTATATATACTTCTAAAATAGAGACATGAGACATGTCTTGCTTTGTGGGAAGTTTTTAAGCAAATTTCTGTACTACCCAAACATATGGACAGCAAATATGCATCTCTAGTGTTCCTTCCTTTGCATCCCCCTCAGTCTCCATCCTTTTTATTCCAAGATAAGAAACAAATGCTATTTTGGAGTTCCCCAAGAATGAGGGTTTTAAACTCCCAAAGAAAGGGAAGTGAAATTATCTAAAATGTACTTCCTTTACCCTTCCTTTCTCTGAAATCTTCATTTTCTTTTCCCTCGTAGGCCGTAGCCACCAGGAGAACCATCTCCTGGGCACAAACTTTTTCATGGGAATTCATCTCAGCATTGTAAATTTGTAATTATGTTGAAAACAAACGGTTTAACAGAACACCAGTGATAATAGAAAGTGGGTGTAAGATTCAAACCTTAAAATCTGTCAAATCAGGGACTACATAGTTTGGCAATTTTTCTTGCACCAACACATACCCACCTGCAACAAAGTGCAAATTTGCATTCAACTTGATTGGCAAAAAAGGGAAATTAACTAAAAAAAATTGATGGATACTAATAAACATATGACTGATTTCTACGACTAAAAGCTCCGTAATGAATCTAGAGTCATGACAAAGCAAAACTTTCTAACTGTAGTGTCAGGAAAGGTTGTGAACTTATGATAAAGTTGGAATATAAAGGAGAAAGAAAGCTAAGAGTGACAACAAAGGTAGAATGATGAAATAAGTCAATGCACATTCACTGCAATAACAGGGGTATGCTAATATACATGTATGAGTTACTGTTTAGCTAAGTCTAATAATTAATCTAGTATAACTAAGTAAACAGCTTCTAATCGACTGAGCAGGCAGATGAGTAAACCATAATCCCTCATACTATTACGGAAAGAACTGAGCATTATTTCATGGCAAGCAGCCATCATCATATCAAATTCATAGAAACATGAAACTATGATAAAAATTGAAAAGGTTCCCAGGTTAATAGGTTATCCATCGATACCAAAGGATAAAAATTTCACACCCCCCAAAAAAAACAAAAATTTAAGGACATTCATTTCACAATAATAAAAAAGCTTCCAGATTGTACAAACAAACAACAATAACAGCAAAGAGAAGGTATAGCCATTCTGATGAGAGTGAAGATAGTGAAAGTGGTGATTCTGATGATAGCAGCAGGAGAAAGAAGAAATGCTCTTTGTGTTCGAAGCTAAGCAGAAGAGAACAATGATGGAGTAATTAAAATAATAATCAGAATCATAAAGCGAGGGTTCCGAATCAGAAGAGGAAAAGGATTCTATACTGAAGCAAAGAACAAATCAATCGTTGGAGCATAACTTAAACCCTGAAGTGCATAACCAGCAATTTGGAATCATTGGGAATTGGGAAAAGGGTTAAGAAACTAAATAACACAAAACTGGGTCATCTAATTCATAAAATTATAAGAGCACAAACAATGATCATTGAAATGAAGGAAGAAGAAATCAAAATGGCTCTGGAGAGCAGGAATCCACATTGCCAATTCTGACAGCAAAAATATAACATTTATAAAGGCCAAGACGAAAATTAAGAAAATTTCAAGTCAAATGTACCTTTGCGGGTATGGAAACCAGTAGGCTTGCAGTTCTTGCCCTTGTAGTAACCTCGTGGAGCACGCTTTGATGATAGAATGTCCAATGAAGATGTCCTCTTCCTTCGAAAAGCTCTTCCTATGCCTAGAATCAGCCCCAGAGGCATCTTTTCTTCTTCTCTTCTTAAAAAATGAAGATAAGTAGATAACACATGAAAGATATGCTTGCATACACAAGGAACAGCAAAACAGAAGAGAGAAAAATACATACCTGAAATTGGGAACAACTCACACTCTTGCTTTATCCCTGTTGGGAAGCTGCACAATTCACATTGAGCGATTATTTTCCCCTAGTTAAGAATTTGTATTTTTATAAAATAACATATAAAATCATGAATAAACACACAAATTAAAAATTCAACACAATCAAGTCATTAACCAAGGTCATTATCACTGCAATGACATCATTTTCACAGCAGCAGCAGAAACCATACCAAATCAATAAGCTCATAACATAACAGCAACATGAAGTAAACATTCCAAATCAAGAATTTCATAACTTGTAAGGCACACAACATAGTAGAAACAACAACCAATGAAATAACAGAACTAAAGAAACAATGGAAGCATTTGAAGGAAGGGACGATGGAAGAAAAATTTCGCAGTGAAGATACCAAAATTAACAGGAGCAAGGGAACGCAAGCAACTAAAAATGTAGAAAAATGGGGAAAAGAAAAAGAAAAGGGAAAAAAAGCAGAAGAATAAAAAGAGAAAAATACGAACCAGTGAACGGACGGCGTAAGCTGAAGGAAGATACGCAGCGACGGCCGTCGCGAGGAAGGGAAGAACAGCGGCGGCTGCAGCAGACTGAGAGAGTTCGGAGGTGAGGGAGAAGAAGTGAGACTGTGGAGGGTTCCTGAATCAGGCCCTTTTTTGGTTTTTTGGATCCAAAATGACGTTTAAATCCTTATGGGCCTGCTGCTTGAAAATATTTTCCATTTTTTTCTGTTTTTATTTTCACATTTTGGTACTTTAAAACAAGGCCTTTTGTTGGGGAAAAAAAAAAGCTTTGGTTAGTGTCAATAAATCAATAAATTAATGCGGTTCCGCTATTCACACACCCTTTTAACAAATACGAAATTGATACCCGTATAAAATACAATGATTAAGGCATTAACCACCTTCCTTTTTATGGCCTACCTATAATAACCGTATTTTTATACGGATGTAAAGGTTGTGTTTGATAAAAGAGTGTGTGAATATTATTGATTAAAAAAAGGTATTTGATTTATGAAAATAAGATTTTGAAAAATTAAAACCAACTTAGATAGGTTCGGTAGTTAGCTCATTAATCAGCTATTAGTCATCGCCTTGATGGTATATTGGAAACAATTTTTTTTTTGAAAACTTAGAAATAATAAAAATATGTTTAGTTGGTCTATTTTTAGAATGTATTTTTAATATTAATTTTTTAATACAAAATTATATTTTTATTAAATGCGCATTTTTAGTTATTTAATTTTTATTAAGTTAAAAATTAAATTTTATAAAGAATTAAATATAAAAATTATTATTTTAAAGTAACTAATTGCATTCATAATAAAGAGATAGTTTAATTAAATACACTCACAAGCAAGAGACACACACTTTTTCAAATATATAAAGTCTTGTTTTTAATATTAAAAAATAAAAACCAAATATTAATATAAAAAAATTAAAAAACTCTTCATATTTCATACCCAAAAAAAAAAAAACCATTCAAATTGGTGACAATAGGAAAAAAAAAACAGAGAATATACTTACTTGCTTACTTATTATAATTCTGGAATAGACACCCAAAAAAATTATCATAATTATGGAATAAGAGAAATAGATAGAGGAAGGAAAACATAATAATTAGTCCTAATAAAGTAATAATGAAAGAAGAGAAGAAAAATTACATAAGAAATCTAATCAACACTTATGTTAAGCCGCTAAAAAATTGCATTGTTGAAGGAGGAAGCCATAACCACTACATTCTGAGAAGAGCAGAGAGAGACTGTGAGAGGACATAGCTATTTCTTGAACTCCAACTACGCCAGATAACCCTTGCACAAAAATCAAGTCGTCCTGTGAATGTGATTAATGAAAGGCTTGATTTGAAAATGATTGTTCCAGCCCTTTAAACTATCTTGAAACTATGCACATATGCACATGCAACACAGTCCCAAGCTCCTCTTCCACTCTCCAATCCCAATAACTCATCACCATTATTATTTATAAATTTATATTTATTTCTACAATAATTACAATAACACCCAAACAATTCCAATCAATCTCTCTCAATCATCACCTCCATGCTTCACCAGCCGTTACTCTGCGGCTCAAGAGCTGCCACCACCGCTCACTCCACACTCTTCGCTTCCTCCGTTTCTGCCGCCATCAACGTCTCCCGCACTTCATTCGCCGGAAACTCCTTCTCCGGTCACTTCGGGTACTCTTTCACTTGTTAGTTATTCTTATGCTTTTTGTTCCAGGATTAACAATTTTTCTATTTTTAAATTTATTAATTTCTTTTTGCTCGTGGATCTGATTAGATTGAAATTGAACAAGCAAGCTTCTGGAAGCAAATCAAATAGCAGTCGTGGAGTTTTCAACGAGGTAATGCGATCAAGTATTCGGTATTCCACTGCTAGTGTGTGTATTCTCATCATATGTAACTGTTTGTGGAATTTTGATTTGAATTTTGGCATTGGTTAGGCAAGGAACATTGGCAAGCTTATGACAAGTAGTGTTCATGGTGCTCGTGCAACAGAGGGTGTAACTGAGGTACGAGTCATTTGTGTAATAACATTTGGTACAGCATTCATCGATTGTAGGTTATACAACTCAATATCACTATCACTATCACTATCAGATGCTGGTTTGCAAGCATTCATCGATTCATTTTTTTTTTTGAAGTCTTGGAGTTAATCTGGTTACATTTTCCCCATTTAATCTGAATCCTCAAAGAATTAAACCTGAAAACTTTTCTATGATAACTAGAGCCATACATACAGAGTACATTCTGCTTCTTTTAGTATATATGAGTAATGATCATCACTGAAAGGACTCTTTTAACTTCAGACATGAGGGGAGAAAATATTAATTAAAAGAGAAAACAAAAAGAAAACTTAGATGGTTGGCAATTAAGATGCTAGATGGTTCTTCAAGTGCAAGTAATTTTAGTAATTGTCTCTTCATGAACTAGTGAGCTTTTTTTTTTTTTTTTATTGTATATGCAATTTATTGTCATATATGGAGAAGGAAATAATAATGGCTTTCGAAGATGAAGTTGTATGCTACCTATTACGACAAGGAGTTTAGTAATATAGTTTTCTGTTGTTAAACTCATACCCGTTGCTGTAAAGGAGAAATCCAATGATGGGAGACATGATGCAAAGTTGCCCCACCTTGGCGTGCGATGAAAAAGAAAAACCATCATCAACAATTCATTTCAAGAAGATTAAACAAAACTTTTTGTTTTCTAACTTACTCCTCCACCTCCTAGCCCCAACCCAACCCCTACCAATGTGAAAAAGGAGAAATAGAATAGCCCACTATTATGGTGTAATGTAGATTTAGTGTGACTAGTGTCATCTGTGTTATAATGCTTTTTTGCAATTTCAGGAAGAAACCTTCCAAGTAATTTAGAGCAGACCATCATGGAAAACCTCTCCAGGCCAGACATTTCCATTGGGTGTATCAGAAGTTGACAACGGGATCAATTTTGCTATTTTTTCACAGCATGCAACTGCTGTCACACTTTGTTTAGTCCCTCCTAAGAGGTAAATAAGATTCTTTTTGCATAATTAGTTCATACTTCCCAATGCATTAATCAAATTTTTTAAAAAGATGTACTTTGTTTAATTTTATTTTATTCACATTTACACATTATTGTCAGGAGCCTTTCTTTTCTCATCCTGTGATTTGTTTCAATGAGTAGCAACTTTCTAAATCTGCTCAGAAACATAAAGGTGAAGAGAGAACTTAATTAATAAGGATTTAAGAGTTGCACTGATTTTGAGATCAATTTTGAAAGCTGCAAGTGCTTGAGTTGTGAAGTCTAGACTGAGATATACCTTGAGATCGGTTTCACATTGTTTCTTGTGTTGGGTTTGTTTTGGCATGGCCTTATGATTAGTAGCAACATAAGTGAATGCTAAAACCTTGGATACTATTCTTGTCAAAGTCTTTCTTTTGGATCAAGTTTTATTTACAATGTGTGAAAGCTCAATTGACAATTAGTCTACAATTCAATTTTTCTTGCTCTCAGTCAAATGAAGTTTTAGTTCCTTGTCTTTTGAGTGAAATTGAGGAAAATAACTGTCATTCAAGATCTATACATTTTTAAAGAGGATACAGGCCACCTTTCTCATCCTTCATATCATCTATCCAATTTACCAATCTATGCACCAAAAGAAAAAGTTTAATATGTGCTTGAAACTTATAGTTGTTTTACATACTTTTTATTATTTTAATTTTTAATAAATTTTTAGGGAAAGCATGGATGCATTGGATGGTGGCGTCATAGAATTGGCTTTGGATCCTGATTTAAACAAAACAGGGGATGTTTGGCACATTTGCATTGAGGTATATCTTCTAGAAACTGCTTGAGAGGCTAAATTCAGCTTTGCCTTGTTTTTTTTTGTTATAATCACAACCTTAAAATACAACAATAGCGCAGTTATCGAAATAATATTCCTAATATTGTACTAATATGCAATATTCTCCCTGTTCCAGTGTTTTCTTTGTGGCTGAAATTTCAGAATAAACAGACAAGTCTGAAATTTATCATAACTACATTGTTTTGTTATGAAGTGTTGGATGTGATGCAGGGAAGCACATGTCTTTTATGTTTGAATGCTGACATTGGCTGCTTTGTGTGTGATATATGTTGGTGTTGAATGGTGATGCATTTTGGTTTTTTTGACACTCATTTTGCGATAATATCATCAAACATCCTTGGAACAAAAGTTTTCAGAGATGATTTATGGTTAGATATTGTACTTTCTGGTATAAATGTACCTGACACTTTCTAATTTACCTGTACAAACTTTAACTAAATGAGAGAAAGCCATTGGATTTTATTGGACCATTGCTGCTGCTACTTGGGCAATCTACATTTTTATATCATCCTTTTTGCCAAAGTTCAATTTTGCTTTTAAAATATATTTTTTTTCAATGTTCAGGATCTGCCTCGGAGCAACGTTCTGTATGGATATCGCATAGATGGGCCTCAAGACTGGAGTAAGGGGCATCGATTTGACAGCAACATTGTGCTTGTTGATCCATATGCAAAACTAATAGAAGGTCGACGATATTTTGGGGACATTAGCAAGAAGTTGTCTAAGTTTCTTGGCACATATGATTTTGACAGCTTGCCTTTTGACTGGGGAGAAAATTACAAGCTTCCAAATATTCCCGAGGTTTGGTCTTTTAACTGCATAAATGGCTGTTGTTGTTCCTAAACGATACTTATCACATTATTGTCCTTGTATTAAGGCTTCATATAAGCCAATTTATGCTTCTTACCATATATATGTCATATATTCTACTTTTATTTTGTATGCTTTTACAGCTGATGTCTAGTAGTTCAAATTTTTCTGCTCATTTTGCTTTGAAATTCATTGTGCTTCACTGATGCACTTGCAGAAAGATCTTGTTATATATGAGATGAATGTCCGTGCATTTACAAGTGATGAATCTAGTGGGTTGGAAAACAATATTCGTGGTAGCTATCTTGGTGTGATTGAGAAGGTAATATTTGTGCTATTCTTTATATTCTTAAGATGAATATGCTGCAACATTATATGCCTGTTTTAAAATATTCCATTTCAATAAGTAATGCCTACCCTCAAGTTTGACCAAATGAAACCTAGTGTAAAAATAATAAAATAAGTGTTAAGAGTTACACACTTGGAGGATCTGGGTTGAATCTATTTGTAGCAAGAAGCTTGGCACACATGGCGTATGCTTTAGGGTAGTGTTAGAAATGGACATGTATTAAACATGTGCTTTTCCATATTACTAGACTCACCCTTAATTTTAGTGCTCATTGCTTGGTTTCTAGTTATACACTAAGTGGTATTTATGTTGTACATAGTATAGTTAGATATGTGGGAAGCTAAAAGCCAAACTTCTCCGACAAGTCTATAAGGCTTAAGGATTGCAGTGAGTTCTCCTTTGGGTCCACTAGTTCAGTCATTAAAACCAGGCAACTGAGAACAAGAAAATGTCACCGACAATGGTGGGGATTTGAATGTTGAAAACATATTAATTTTCCAATGAAATGTTAAAGTTTTGTAGCAGCTTTAAAGTAATAGAAAGCAGAGTTACCCTTTTTAGATGTTTCAGTTGGAAGTTCCTGAAACCAGACTGATAGAAATTCAGTCATTACAGAGAGCTATAATGACAAGATATAGATTCTTGTTATTTACCTGATATTTTGTATAACCCATGGCCCAACAATTATTTAAACACAACATATGCAAAATTTGTGCGTACTGAAAAAATATGAACGACTTAGATCCTAGAGTTGTGTTAAGCCTTTTATAGAATGATGGACTACGTAGTATATACAATGCTTTAGTTGTTAGCTAGTGTCTCCAGTTTTAGGAAATAACCTTGTTTATGCTTTATTATATCCTTTGTAATTATTTATTTCCTTTCTTGTCATTTTAACTTATTCTTTTTCTCACATTCTAAGATCCCACACCTTCTAGAGCTTGGTATCAATGCAGTGGAGTTGCTGCCTGTCTTTGAGTTTGATGAATTGGAGTTCCAAAGGCGACCAAACCCCAGAGATCAC
>JASCZI010120838.1:128194-182569 GCA_036250425.1 Stylosanthes scabra
ACTTGAAAACAGGTAGAAAAGAAGACCTCCAAAGTACTGGAAAACCCGGTATAATTGAATGAACTGTTTAGAAATTAGAAACCAATTGGAGCTGAGCTACCAACAGGAATTGAGAGACAAGCAAAAGCTGGATTTAGTTGAGTTTTATAAGTTCTTAATTAGTTTTGTTGGTTTGTTACCGGTTTTAAACACTTTTACAGTTTATTAATATGAAGACATTATTGAGGCCTAGTTATTCTCTATCTCGGCTAGGAAATTGGCTCGAATTTTGTTTTATAATTAATTGATCCTATCAGTTTTATTCTTTTGCAGGCAATTGCTAAAGATGCGGTATTATCAAGATGTAAAATTATAGCAGAACCTTGGGATTGTGGAGGTCTTTATCTTGTTGGAAGTTTTCCAAATTGGGATCGGTAATTTATTTTGTTAGAACTTTTACTATTTAAGTACGTGTGATCATTCTAAGAATGCTCTTTAATACAATCCTACACATCATGAAAGTTGATGAACTACATGCTTGAGTGATATAAGACACCCACCCAATTATAATGCTTATGCCACAAATGAGGGATGTGATAGATGATCTAGGCATGAAAATAAGGAAGACATCATGTAAAAGTGATTGGAAGATTCATGCTAAGGATGGATCATTGAATGTTGATCTCACGATCTGGCTACAAGTGGTGAGAAGATGGAACTTGGGGTGTGAAATGTGAATCTAAAAGTGGAAAGAGAGGAAGTGTGTAGGTAAGAACTACTGGATGAGAATTAGAGAGGGATGCCACAGTTCTCCAATTGTCCTGTAGTATTTTTCCCCCTAATTATTTGTTTTGGAGAATCTCAGAGTCTACCTCTGTCTGGCTCTACTGTTCTATAAATAAATCAGTTTCACTCATGTTTCCATCAGTTGGAAGCAAACAAATGAACAATACACAACATAGGAAGCCTAATTTTTATTTTTTAAATCTTGATATTGTGTTTAGGTTTTTAATTTAATTATTGATGATGAATTCAGTGGCTTGATATAATGATATTTGAGATTCTTTTTTGCTTTTTGATTTAGACCTTCACTACTAACAAGTATCAACTTTGTTAGTAATTAAGTATAAACAAGCAATAGTTTGTGACAAAATCAACATGATAATTGGGTTATTCTGATTCTGCAATTGGGTTCATCAAGGGTTGCATGACATGTTAGTTGTTTCTTAAGTTCTACTCTTTAGCATGTAATGATCACTTCAACATCATGTGATCTTTTCCAATGGCCAAAATCTTCATATGAACTGCATAAATATGGTTCTGTTTAGAACACAAAAATTTTTTCATGGACAATATCCGCATACATTTATTGGACTGGGGTTCTTCTCTAGAGAGATTCATTTATTGTTAAAATGGAAAGCCTGTTTAATCCATTCACTATTTTTCTTTGACATAGATGGGCTGAATGGAATGGGAAATACCGTGATGATTTGCGGAGATTTTTCAAGGTAATTTTTAAGGAGAGAGAAAAATAAACCTCCTAATTTTATCCCTCAAATTACCTGACCTTGTATGATTTGCTAAAGGTAGTTTAGGCAAACAGAACTGTCCATTCTGCCAATGTTATACAAGAAACTACAAACATAATCAGATGAATACTACTTGTCTTGGCAATATCCTATGATTTGACTTATGACCTTTTAAATTTATTGCTAATTTATTTTCTTCCTTTGAAAATGATCTAGGGTGATGCTGGTATGAAGGGGAGCTTTGCGACTCGTGTTTCTGGATCTTCTGACCTTTATAAAGTAAGTATCACTACTACTTATTCCCTGTCAAAGACCAACTCATCTAAAGCTTATGCTATTTAGAAGAGTTTTGGGAATGGTATTATATCTCTAACAATAATGAGTTGAAATTATGTGGCTAGAATATTAGATTAAACTCACATGCTCATCACAAGGGGCCATCATGTTTAATACCATAACATCCTTTTAAAACAGTCAAACTACCATATCCAGCACTTCAATTTCTAAGATTGTTATCTGAATAATTCTATATAACATTCCCGTCTGCATTTGTTTATCTTACAGGTGAACAAGCGTAGGCCGTATCATAGTATTAACTTTGTTATTGCCCACGATGGGTTTACCTTGTATGATCTTGTGTCATACAATTCCAAGGTACCACCCCTCCTAATTCTGGTCAAATGCCACTGTTTATCGAAATATATAACCTTACTTGGTTGTTGGTTTAATAGCACAATGAAGCCAATGGCGAAGGTGGAAGGGATGGAAGCAATGACAATTTTAGTTGGAACTGTGGTTTTGAAGGTAGTCCTCTTGTAATGCACTGTTTACCTTTGCTCTTTTTTTTTTTTTTGGGTCAGGACCTTTGCTCATTTCTTTACAATAGCCTTTTTTTCTTTTAAATTAATTATTCCAACATATAGAATGATATAATTGTTAAACATAAAATCCAACTCTAATAGTACTACAATCTGGATGTCTGAATAACACTTACAAGCAGTGAATACCACAAAGACTGAAGTTCACGCTGCGTAATCCATGGACCATGGTTCCTAGGTTTTTTTTTTCTTGGCCTTTGGCCCTCCTTGTAGCTCCCCACCTAAAGTAAACAGACTGAAGTTTATCCAACTATGACACAATAAGCTTCATATTTTATTATCACTAGTTTACAGTGTAATTTTAATTGTTTTCTGAGGAACGGATGTCTTCCATGATATGCAACCATGTTGCAGTCAATGGTAGCAATTGTTGGAAGTTATATTTTGTTAGTCATCAGACTCACATTTTGAGGACAAAACTGATTATCTCATTGATTTGTTTGGGATTGCTTTATCTTCCCCATTTCTTTCTCATTTTGTGTAGACATTTTTCAGAAAGAAATGATTGAGTTCTGATAAGTGATAATTAAGAAATTTTTGGTATGCTGTTTGAGTGTATGGACCTTTCAGCAATATGCTCAATTGTGTTTACTTTCTCACACAGTTTGTGTGCCTATTTAATTATTATTGTTTTACTGAAAAAAGCTATGTTTGACAGGGGAAACTGATGATGCTAGCATAAGAGCTTTACGGTCACGGCAAATGAAAAACTTTCATTTGGCATTGATGATATCTCAGGTGCACATACCATAAGTAGTTAGTCATATTTCAGTTGTTTAATTATTAGCAGAAAATAGTGCCTGAAATTCTGTAATAATTTTGTTTGGATATAACTCCTCCGATGTCAGGCTGTCTCTAAAGGAAGAAAGCAAATATTCTCTCACTTATAGACAAACCTACTTTAGAGGAACTATTTCCCAAATTTTCACACCTTTCTCAGTTGTGTGTGTGATTAGGTTCAATTCTGTTAATTAGGATACTGTGCCAAATGTTAAAAAGTTTGAACAGGTTAATCACCAAATGTAAACCATAGGTTTCTAAGACAATATATGCAAATTCAGATCATGACACTATATCACCTTTTCCACTAATTTTATCTTATAAAGTAAAATTCAAGATGATGTGGTATGATTTCTTTGATTTCAATGATTTGCATTATTCTACCACTCAAATCAAAGTAGGTATTAGAATTTTGTAATGACTGGCAGGGTGTACCTATGATGCTAATGGGAGACGAGTATGGCCACACTCGCTATGGAAATAACAATAGTTATGGGCACGATTCTTCTATTAATAATTTCCTGTGGGGTCAGGTAAGTTTATAACCTGCGAATTTCACTTTTGACAGTTTCTTAGTGACTATTTACTGACAGCATAATATTTTTTCTCAATAGTTGGATGCACGAAAGAGTGATCACTTCAGGTTTTTCTCCAAAGTTATAGAGTACCGGCATGCACATAAAGTATTCAGCCATGAAAATTTTCTCAGCAAGGTGATCTGTTTGCTTTACATTGTCTAAACTATTTAGCACACGCACCGTCAGTTGTGCTTATGGAACACTTTTTTCTTGGCAGACTGAGATCACGTGGCATGAAGACAATTGGGACAACTATGAAAGCAAATTTCTCGCATTCACGTAAGAATATACGTACATATTTGATAAGGAATCGGGATTGGAAAATCATAGATTTTTTAGTAGTGCTTTTACTCAGTGAATCTAAACAGTGTTGCTGGAAACTACATCTTCCTCTTGGAATGTACTTTGAATATAAAAATAAGAAAGACAATGACTGAGTGATCTGGCATTAATTGCTTTGCACTATGTGTGTCCATTGCATGTGTATGCAGGCTTCATGACAGCAATGGAGGAGACATCTATTTGGCATTTAATGCCCATGACTTCTTTGTTGAAGTTATCCTTCCACCGCCTCCATCTAAGAGGAGCTGGTTTCGTGTGGTAAGTTTCTCCTCTTAATACGCATCCAAAAATGCCTTCTTTTTATGGTGCATGCGTAAATTTGACTTCGTCTAAATACATGTAGCCATTGGATTACTTAGCATGAAATTTTTGTTAGAGGATGCCATTGCCAGCAAATTGTTTCCTTATAATTAAATTTTGTATTCATTTTAAGTTGAATTCTTGACGCGTATGCAGGTGGACACTAATCTTAACTCTCCCGATGACTTTAACCTTGATGGTCTCCCATGCAAAGGAAACACGTACAACATTGCACCAAACTCCTCCATTCTTCTTGAGGCCAAGTTTTGATTGGAGAAGCCCCCTCTCAAAATTGTACAATAAAATGTTAATATTAATAATATAGTAGATGTATCTCATCAGATACTGAAATGGTTCATAGGTTTGGTACTGAGTTCTATCTTTTGTACTATAAGCACACAAGAAAAAGAGAAAGAGAAAGAAAAGATGAATAAGAATACTGCACTTGAACTAACGTCATTTTCAGGATGGAGCAGTATATAGGAACTAGGAAGTCAGGTTTTGATGTTCAGATGATCAATTACTACGCTATTTATCATATTGTAGTGTTGGTTTGAGTCCAACAAATGTTGTTATCAATCTATCTATATTTTCTTTCTTAGTTTATTTAAGTAGATTATAATATTATTGAAGTATTAATATGGTTATTAATTTTACGGATTTAATTTACAATGATGATAAGATGGTGGGATATTTGGCAAGCATTTAGTGATCTGTTTACTATATATATCATCGTTATCGCCGATAAAGATGGTTGTCAGGATTGAGTTGTTTAGTTAGTTTCGGTTTGGGAGAATTTGTCTTTTTTAAATTAATTTTTTATAAATTAAAAAAATTTATATTTGGTAAATCAAAATAAAATAATTTTAATAAACATAAATAAAATAAAAGTAAGAATAAATATAGATATAAATAGTTATATTTAGCCTTTTAGCTTTTCCAAACTAAAAACATAAATCATCACATTTTTTTAGCAAATACATAATGAATTACATTTTAAAAAATATACAAATATCTGACCAAAAACTTTTACTCGATCTTATATCGGTTGCATGGTGTGTTTTATTTTTTATTTTTTCCTAATAGTAAAAGATTAGGAATTTCCTAAAATAGATAGATAGTATTTTCATTATCAGAATGTAGTTCAAGAACCCTAAATTGTAAATATTCTTTTTGATTCCATACTTTGATGGTGGACCGAATCGAGATTTTGTTTATATCCAATACCATCGAGTATACTATGCACCCTTATTATTTTACTTCAAAAAAGTCTTGAATTAACTGAAATTGCACAAGATTGAAATTCAGGTGGATTTTATTATTGATCTGTTCTTAAAATCAACTTTTTCTTTTGAAGCTCTTTAAATTTAATTATTTTATGTGTAAATAGAATTATTTTTAAAAATATATATTTGTTTTAGCTAGTAGTAATATACAAATTTAATTTTCAAATTTTATCATTAAAATATAAATTAGATAGTGATATATTTGAATAAGCTATAAATAAATTAAAAAATATAATTTAATTTGATTATCGTATTCTGTTACGAACTTTATTCAAAATAACTATCTGGATAGTTATAAAAATAAAAATAAGATTAAAAATCTCAACAAACCTCAAACTTGTTACTGTACTTTAACCGAATCAATGATTTAAGATTTCTTTTCAATTTTTAAAAATTTTAAAGATAATTAATTTCAATTAATATTGTTAAGTATGATATCATATAATTTAATATACACCAAAAAAATATCTTTTTATTAATATATCATACAAAAAAATCACATTTAATATTATATTATATTATATTATTTGAAGAAAAAAAGGAGAGAATCTTAAAATTTACAAAACTTGAAACAAGAGTTTGATTAGGATTTGACAATTTGACATACTTTTTGGATGATCAAGGTTGACACGGTTAGACTCAAAAAGAAAATTAAAATTAAAATTTAACTAATTCGAAAATCGAAATCGAATCGACACCCTAAAAAAAAAAAACAAGAGGCAAGAGTCTTCCAAATCCAAAGTGCAAAAACCAAAGGTTCTTCCACTCTCATCTCACATATATATACCCCCTCACACCAACTCTTCCTTTTTCTTCTTAACAGTCCAAACCCTCAAACACTTTTCTCTCTCTCACTCTCTCTCCATTCTTTGCTTTTATTGTTCTCTCAACTTTCTTTAATAAGCCATGTCTCGCCTTGCCTTCTTCCTCCTCGCCGCCTTACTGGCTACCGTCTGTGTCGGTCAAGCCCCATCACAAGCACCCGCTCACTCTCCACGCGCCGCCCCTAAAAAAGCTTCTCCCTCCCCCAAGGCTGCTCCTCCCACCGCCACCTCCACCGCTCCTTCACCTCAGCTCGCTTCTCCGCCAGCCTCAGCTCCCACCACCACCGCCACTCCTCCCTCCTCCTCTCCCACCGCCTCCCCTACCGAATCACCTCCAGCTCCTCCAACCTCTCCCTCCGCCGCTCCCGGCTCCGCCGAAGTCCCCACCTCAGCAGCTAGCGGCCCCTCCATTGGCGTTCCACCGGTCGGTGCCCCCGGCTCTTCCCCTCCGAAGAACGGTGCTCCACTCCGAACAGTCTCCGTGGCCGGATCCGTGGTCGGCGCTGCAGTTATGATGCTTCTGATGTAGATCTGAAACCTTTTAGTTTCTGTGTATGGTTAGGGCATGGTTCTTTCTAGTTTTTATTGTTATTTTGTTCGGAGATTATGTTCAGTTCGAGTTAGATACATTATTATTTTGGACATTAGTTTTTTATTTAAATATTTTTTTAGTATTTAATATTTTGATTATGATTTGTGTTTAGTCATGGACGTTGATGACAGTGATGTTGGAGATCTCCTGTTCTAGGGTTTGGATGATTTGGATAGCTTGACTCTCTTTAGACTTATTATTATTATTATTTATTATTATTATTATGGATCTTAGTTATAACTTTTTTATTTTGCATTTTTATTTATTTAAGTTAATGTGTTGTATGTTGCAAATTATTCTCCGATATCGATTGCATTTGCATCGTTTTCTCGAATTCGAATTAGAGACGTAACTTGGAAGATAGAGAGCGAGCTTAAATGCTTTATGTTGTTAGTAAATAGGACTTGGAGAAACAGGATCTGATCTGAGGAAACAAAGGAAGAGGTAGCAATTGACGGAGAAGAGAAGCAAACAAATTTTTGTCGTGTTTTGTGGCTCTGTTAACACGGGCCATCGACAGCTGGCCTGACCGATTTCCTTTTTCTTTTTTTTTTTAATAAAAAAATTTCAGTGCTTTTATTTATTTAATTATTATACAATTTTTTAGTGAGCTTTTTTTTTAAAGTAATGTTAATGAATGGGAAAAAAAAGGGAAGAGTCGGGCAAAAGGTGGGTCTTGAGATGTTGTTGGATGAAGGAAAAAGGTGGAACAGGTGTCACATGGAAACATCTGTTACGGGCTTTGGTGTGTCACGGACGCATGTGCTTTGCGACCGATACTAGGACAAAATTAAATAAAGAAAAATATGATATGATATATATGCCATTATGGCTCTATTTTTTGCTCCACATGTTTATTATTATTATACCTTTTATTTTTCTCTATTTATTTTGTGGAATTCCAAAGGCATTTTACTCTCTTCTAATTTTGTGGGATGGACATGGAAATAGCTAACTGGACAAGCAAGTCAAACCTAGCCCTGGTATTCTGGGACTAAAAAAACAAAATATAAAACCAAAGTAATTTTAAAATCAATTATAGAGTTTACTTACTAGTTACTGCATGAATGCTAATATAATAAAAAGAAATTGTCTTTTAAGCCCCGGTAGAAAATTTTATTTGCTAAGTCCGTGATTAAAATTCCCATTCGGGTTAGGCGTATACATGTGAGGGTGGTTGGAGAAGAGAGAGAAAAGAGGGGAATCCTATGCGTGGAAACTTGCATTATTTTCCTTTTTTTTCCCCTAATGATTTGTTGACTTCTTTTTCTTAATTATAGTTCCGGACCACAACCATGATCAACTTCTGGGTGATGATGGGAATAATTTGCAATAAGAGCTTCAAATGGAATTTCATCTACATGGCTTTCAAGGCTTGCAGGGTTGGTGAATGGTGACTGGTGAGGGTTTCTTTTGGTGATATTTCTGTGACATGGCTGTGTTATTTGGTTAACTTCGGCTTGGGCTTAATTTTATGACGGATCATTTTCTCTTAGAACTTTTACGGTAATAATGTTATAGAACCAACGTTAGAAAATCAATAGGGAGCCAATGAATATAATTAAAAAAATAATGGAGGATAAAATGACACAACTTTCATAGTTTCTTTGCATATTGTGTCCTCCCCTTCCCCAAAAGGCAAAAAACCAAACAAATATACTCCATAATGTCCTCAAAACTCAAAAGTAAATAAATAGTAGATAGAGGTATAGTGATAGCAAGTTCATCTCTTTATATCACATTATTTCTAAGAGATCTTTGAATTTATTTTTACGAATGGCGTAAAGTATTATAAATTCAGTTTGTGTTAGGTTTTATATGTGATTCTGAATATAAAGGATTGGCGAACAATAATTTCATTTCTACAATTTTAATAGACACCAAATTGACTCATATATGATTATTATTAATTAAATATATATTTTAATTATTTAATTAAATTTATATACCAATTTCATGAAAAGTACAAGGCAGTTCACTTACTAATCATGAATTTTTTTCGTGTTTTATTTTTGGATTTATTAATGTCTGATTCTCGATTTTTTTAGTTATGATAGGTTTTTTAATTTAATGAGTTTCAATTGAGATTTTGGTAGAAGTTTTGTTAGATTTAATCTTAGTATTTGATTTTTGAATTGTATTAGGTGTACCAAAATCAGCCACTAAATCAGCCACCAGTGTATAATACGTATTGAAATATTAAATACACACTATAAATGAATTAAACTACACATATATTTTGTATTTCAATACGTATTATACATTAGTGGCTGATTTTGGTGTGCAAATAGAATTATTGTTGATTTTTATATTTATTAAATTTTAATTTGATAGGAAATTTTGTTGGAGTTTAATTAGTGAATTTGTTAATATTTATTTAGAGATTTTGTTGGATTTCTCCGTTGAAATTATAGGTTTGATATAAGTTGCATGCTAGGAAGAAGTGGTGAAATGATGAAGAGAATAAAGATTTAGTGTAATTCAACTTTTACATGATAATGTGTATTTTTACTTTTATTAATTTTTAAAATAAAAGCATACATTCTCTTAGTGCTCTTCATACTCTTTATGATAACACCACTTCACCATAGAATTAACCTTGATATAAAGTTGTTAGAAGTTTGATTTGTGATTTTTCATCGTTTGATTTCTAAATTAATTGAACTACCTAAATTTAAAATTTTAAAATTTATTTTTCTTGAATATTATTATTCTAGTGAGTTCTATGTATAAGTGTTAAATTGATATGGATTAAAAGTGTGTACACGTAGGTGGAATTGAAAATGAATATTATAACTACTATTATTGTAGTGTTGTGACAAATACGAAATTTTTGTAATATTGAAAATAAAATATTTAGTTGAAATTAAGATCATATTTTTTTATTATCTAAAAATATTTTTAATCTTGAAAAAAGATATTGCTAAATAAAAAAAATATTCCCTTAATATTAAATATAAGTTTTATAAGACACCAAAAAATACATATAAGTTTTATCAAAATCTTATAACCACCAAATCTAGTATAGTAATAATCACCAAAAATAAATCCTAAATTAGTTAAAATTTAAACAAATTAAAACAAATCTTAAGTCAGTTAAAATTTAAAACAAATCAAGTGTCTGAGGTACTATTATTAACTTATAATAATTTTATTTGTACATCAAAATCAGTCACTAAAATTAGCACATTAAAATACTAAATATACATTAAAAATGTGTTAAACTACACATATATTTTGTATTTTAATATATATTATATAATAGTGACTGATTTTTATATACACTTAATATAACTCATTAACTTATTATTGTTTTTTTAGAAGATACTGATACGAAGATATAAAAATCTCCATATGAAGATTATGTCTTCTATGTTGATATATTTAATTAATTGATTAATTTATGTGTACCACAGTACTAAGTGCGGCAGTATGGTGCACAAAGTGTGGGAGCGTGGTGCCTCGGAGTAAGCCAACGTGACTCGTGGGTTACAACGAGCTGCACCAAGCGGGGCAGCAAGGTGCCCAAGCAAGCCAACGTGATTCGTCCATTGCAACGAGCTACACCAAGTGGACAGCGAGTTGCCCCGGGACAAGCCAACGCTATACCTCATTTAATTCAAATATTTAACGTTTTAAAATATGATCCGTCTTCACGTGAAGTATCTCACTTGTTTTTATCCCCTCACTCTTGTAAGTTGTAACTACATCATCAGCCTCCACACGACTTTAAGTGACAGCCATGCAAAACAGGGCGATCAAAGGAATGTAACTCCAATTGACACTTGATTGACCATGCTTCGCTATAATATACGTTAAAATATAAAATATATATAATTTAAAATATAATTTTAGTGTGTAAATATAATTCTCGTATGAATTTGACTCAAATCATAGTAATTTCAACTAAGTTTTGAACTTATAATAACGTCCTCTAAAATGACAATTTTTTCTATAATTTTCTTCTACTTTTTCGGGGAGGAATTATTGTTACAGACAGTGGAGTTAAAATTGTTAGTTAATGCTTATCAGATAAGAATTTATAATTAATAACAGTACTAATATTCAATCTGCTAAACCAATGCAAAACTATAAACAAGAATAACAAACAATACTTACTTCCTATATATATAACTAACACTACATACAAGAACCTGAATGGATCAAACAAAAACCAGAATAGTAATAATAATAATAATAATAATAATAATAATAAGAACACAAGAAAACAACAACAAAGTTAACCATGGAAAGCACTGCCTCTGTCCTGGCTATAGATCTATGAACACACACACTCATACCATACTCAATGCAAAACACAGTATGAGATCAAAGAAACAAATAATACGACAATTGGAGTGATCCTACTCACTGAAGAAGATGCATTGGATTTTGTGGATGATGTAGTAGTAGTGGTGCTTGGTGTGGCTGAACTACCCTTCCCAGAAGAAGAAGAAGGAGTAGTAGTGGTGGAAGATGATGATGATTTTCCATCCTTGACAGTAACTGCAAGCTTCATTCCACCAGAACAGTGTCCAGGAACACCACAAATGAAGTAATGTGTGCCTGAAGTCTTGAGGTGTATGGTGGTGGCACCACTGCTATCTGTGCTAATTGAATTCCCTGTGCTGCATGATTTGTAGTCACCTTCTTTCACCTCGTCCACCGTGTGTCCCGAGCCGTAGTTGAAAACTATTCCACATGAACAAATTAAATCTACATCAGAAATAATATTTGAACCATTTTTTCTGTACATCTTTTATACGTTTTTTTTTTAGTAAGGCACAAAAAAGAGCGGCTTTTTTTTTTCTTCTCTCACTTCTTATCAATCACTGTTAATGATAAAACGAGGGGTATATACCATTTTGATTTCTAAGGAATTTTAAAATAGAGATGTTAGTTTTCAACTAAAATTAAATAATTTTTAGCTTTCAACTTTTATTTTATAAGTCAGTAATTTTTAATTTTTTTCTTCTATAAATTAGATTAGTTTTTAAAACACATAAGTTAGATTACGCTTTAAAAACAAAAAATTTGAGAATTAAAAGTTATTTAATTTTAGTTAGAGATTAATGTGTTTAATTTAAAACTTCTCCGATTTAAAATGGGTATATAATCTAAAATTAAAGTGTATACCCGTCCCAAAAAAAATTGAAAGTGTATAAAAGTAGTGTACACAAAAGTGGCGTAAAATGTCTGGTAAAATTAGTTTAACTATAAATTTTCTTTTGCTCAATACTAATAAAACAAACAAAAGGACTTGGCACTAATTCTTAGTTTCTTACCAAGGCTATCGCCAACTACAAAGTTCTTGCCACTAGCCCAAGTGCTATAATCACCACCAATGGCCCAACCTGAGGTATCTCCTACAGTGTAAACAGTTGCAATGGTTGGCAAGGCCATGTTGATTGCTAGAAAGAGTGCCAAAACCAATGCTTTAGAGAAAGTCATTTTGAATAGAAAGAAAAAATGAGAAGGGAAGGAAAACCAAGGGAAACAGATTGATGTGTTATGATTTGGTTTTGATAATGTAGTTTGGGAAATGGGGTTTTGCTTTATATATAATTTTGGAAAGGGAAAGTGGAGTTGTTAGAGTTAGGTCCCATTTTGTTCTGTTCTTGCATGAAGATAGCTTGAGTTACACTTCATACCTAATCACCAGAAGAAAAAAAAATGGGGTCTCTTTTGTGTTCTTTCCTACTCCAAATTAATTGATTGGTGAAAAGAGTAGTGGTTGGTGGAGTTATTATAATGAAAATTACAATGCCGTTGACAAAATATGCCAATTAGTCTTTTAACAGGTTAAGTAAGAGATGAGTGCTATAATGAACTATTAGTGATGAAAATTGAAGGGAACGTTAGTTTTATATCCCTCTCATTTTGCTGCCTAATATTCAACTCTATTGTCCTTTGCTTTAAAACATATGAAAAAATGTTGCTATTACCTTCCTTTTTGAAAAAAAAAAATTATAATGTCTTACATTCTTTTACTATTATATTAGAAAGTATGTGAGAACTTTAGATTTTATGTTCGAAAAGAACAAATTCTTGTATAGATATAAATTGTTTTTAAAAAACGTGATATTTAAACGAGTTCCTCTTAAATAAAGTGATAATCATGTTTTGTTATAATTACATTAACATAATAAATTTGTTCACACAAAAAATAAAAAAATGGCCACGAAAAAGTAAGTCTAAATAATACAACTTAAACACATGATTTTAATTGTGAGGTTATTCAATCCGATTATATAGTTGGAAAGTGTATTGTATTGGAGCCTTTAAGGAACATTTGCCGACTATATTGGATTAAGGTCCCTCAATACATTAATAATTACATAACATGATGATGGGGTTGAAAGTGAATGAAGAATGATTGCTTAGAACCTACTCATTGTGGTGCATATAGGAAAGTAGCTCCTAATAGAAAATATCGAATCCTTTACCATTAATCAAAATTATTAAGTGCTAAAAACATTGACATGTGCATCAAGTATATAATTGCGTAGTTCTTTGTTATTATCCTTAAAAAGATGCATTAATCTTCTTTAGAACATGCACGTGGACGGTGGAGCTCTTCCTTCCCTTCATGCGAACCATTTTTGAGGGGGGGAAAAAAAACTAGTAGTAATCAAATTACGAGTAATACACCCAATTGGCCCTTTTTTTCTTGCTCTCCCTTTTCAACTCCCTAAGATGTTATAAATTTCTATTAAGGAGGCATTTAAAAATCTAAAAATATTATTTATACGCCAAAATTTAATCACTAAATCAATTTTAATGTACATCAAACATGACCCTTAAAAATCCGATTATAATTGTACTTCCGAAAAATCTACTAAATTATTACTAAAGAAGGGCCGGGGAAAATTTAATTATTTGATAGTGGGAGATTCATTTCATATTAACTATACATTTTGTTTGAAGGTAAAATAATACAACAGACCCGTTACAATTTATTGTTTTCGACCACCAGTTAGCCAAAAAGATATTGAACTGCTAAACTAAAATTGCTAGTGAATTTAAATTAAAATTGTTGGCAGCTAATCTTTACTCAAAATCTATGTATTAATTTATTTAATGAATTTAATTTTGATGCACTAAAGTTTCATACGTGCATTCAATCACATAACGCCATGTTAACAAATTTTTTTTTTCCATTGACCCAGTAATTGATCATCCAAAACATCGGATGTGATTGCATCGTCGATTATCAAAATTAAACTCTAATTTAATGTAAAAAAAATAATGCATATAAAAAATATTTATGATAAAGACTAAGGTGGTGCAAAGAAGGTTCGAGTTTGATTAGGCAAAACTTAGTCCTTTTCTAAGATCCCTTTAGAGGTAAGAAAATAGAAAAAGACAGCAGAGAAAAAATGTGGCTAACGCGGCAATTTCCTTGCAGCTTAGGGTAAAATGTGACATACGAAATATTTGATCCTAACTGCAAACCAAACACAATAACACCATTGAAAGTTCCAGCCCTCATCATGGGCTCTGCTCAGAGGGAGGAGACTTCATTATGCCACATTTCAATTTAATTTGATATCACAAAAAAGCATATATATTATATCATTCCATTTGTGTAACAGAATAAAGTTGCTATAGTTGAGTTGAGGTTGTTGGGTCCCTTGCTTTCTCCCCAACTACTACTTTGGTTCTAGATGCATGTCATGGAAACACAAACATGTGTGAAAATGTTAAGGAAACAATAATTGTGTAGAAGGATAACATTACATGGCCTGGAATTAAACCAACTTTCACATTTACCATGGTTTGTGCATATACTAGAGTGAAGTTGCTAGCAGATCAATGCCTTAGATACCACTAATGACTACTGAAGAGAGTTTCCCAACCACCCAAAATCCCAAAAACGATTGGTCTAAGGTTTATGAAGGAAAAGAATATATAATTCATCCCTTTCTTGTTTCACTTTTACAGAGTCTATGTTACGTTATGGGTGCCTTCTGTATACTGATTGTGTAAATTTAAATGCATAAGATAATGATGAATGGTACTGGAAAGCAATCATAATTAAAGGTTAAAGCTTACGCACTTGCAACCAGAAAAGTTTTAAGTAACTAAATAACATTATACTATAAAGTAGAGCTTTTACAACTATGCTAAAGAGGACAAAATGCAGGCACACACACACACACACACTAATACCTGAAAAATCAGCTGCTTCGAGTCTTCAGAAATTGTTCATGAACTACCAATAATCTGCATGGGAAATGAACTAGCAATGCATAATTAGTCGCATTGAAATCTAAATATAGAAGAGAATGAGTTAGTAACAATCCACAGAACACACCTAAGTACTGATTGATATATAGACTATAGAGTATGTCATGTTACATTTATGTTCTGAGTTTTTGTCTTCCCCTTCTTTAAAGTCTTCTTCTGAGTCTCCCAAAATATTACAGAAGAAATGTTTACATAGACCACTTTCACATGTCACCTATTCATCGTGAACCAAAAGAATGAATGCATTGCAAAATGCATTACTAACAATGTCAAGTTTCTTGCTGTCTGAAGATATATTAGAAATTTAGAATTCCAACAAATTTTACATCAAGCAATGAAGATATCTTGATTCCACAGATATGCAATGACTTGTTCATTTACGACGACTATCAATTCTTGAATATGCCTCTTGGTTTCTTGTATCCCTTGAACCTCTGGTCTATAAAGGTGTAAGTAAACCACTTGTAAAACACATAACTTTAAATCAATCAAGATTTAGTATCAGCTGAAAGGATGAGCAAACCAGGGAATATAAGCATTGACAATATTGATATCTAGCACGGAAATCATGGTATCAATCAGCCTTGTCAGCTTCTTCACCATTCAACTCAGTAGACGTGTCTTCAGATTTTTCACTCTCCTTTTCTCGTTCTTTAACAAATCGCCTTCCACGATCTACCCTTAAAGGTCTTCCCATAAAGATCTGCCATAAGAACAAATATTTTCCACAATACTCCAATAAAAAAGTGTTCAAGAATCAGGACATTTAGAAACTACCAAAAGAAAATCACAAGAATGAACATTACTGATATTCATGAATCCTAATTCAAGTAAATGAAGCGAAGTAAGAAACCTTGAGTTACCTTTCCTTGGAACTCATTAAGTGCTGAATCAGCTTGTTTCTTGGATTTGAAGCCTACAAAACCATAGCCTGATGACCTTCTAGGGTTATCATGAAATATAACCTCTGCAGAAACAACGCTACCACTTCCATCATCAAAAAACTCTTTGAGATCCTTAGACCTTGCTTCATAGTGCAAGTTTGCAACAAACAAGTTAAATGTCAAAGGCTTTGGTGTCACAGGTGGTGGAATTTTCTTCTTTTTTGGATGAGCGTAATTGAGTTTTAATATCCGGCCATCAAACTCCTACACAGTATTCAAAGAAAAGAAACGTACATCAAGTCAAGGTCTCTTGGAAAAGTCGGCAAATGCGGATGCTAAAGTAAATTCCATAACCAAACATAAACAAGATTCATCCAGAAACTCCCTGCACATACCAAAGTGTTGGTAAGTTTTGATTTTAGAGGGAAAGGAAAGGAAGGGATTGAAGGGGTAAGATGACCTTTCCATTCTCTTTCTTCCCATCCTTCATAATCAAGTAATCAACAAACACTCACTGCAAGTTAATTCAATCTTGGTCTCTCAGTCTCCCAATCTCCGTCTCTCTTCTAAACTCACCTTAAGTTATCTTATCTCACCACACCTAAATAAGTAGTGATAGCTATGGAGCACTCACACAGACTCGATACAGGTATATATAAAGCATTTTAGCCCCCTTTTTTTTTTCAAAATGTTTTTAACAAATTTTTTAAAATTATATGAAGAATTTTACATAATTTTTTCGGTGATAGGAATACTTATTTTTCCTCAACTCATCACTCCATAACCATAATAACCCTATAACGAAGAGCACAAATGAGTATCATAAAAACTAAGCACACAAACATTTCTGTATCAGAAACTGTTGAAGCAAATAACAGCTTAAACCAAATGAACTGTGTATAACTCTGGTTAATGGAAAAATACATTACAAAAGCCAAGAGTAAGAAATTGAGATAAGAGGAGTTGCTTACATACGATTCGAGATTCTGGAGAGCAGCACGAGCTTCTTCAGGTGAACTCATTTCCACAAAGGCCAAACCCCTGTTCTTCGTCTTGCTATACATTGACAACTTAAACAACACAACACAAACCATAAACATAAATACTCTTCTGGTTTTCACAGCCCAAAAAGAAAAAGGGAGAAGAAAGCAAACCTCAACTTGGAGCACTTTTCCATATCTCTCGAACAAGGAACGAATATCTTCAGGGGTGCTTGTCCATGGCACGTTCTGGGCGAGCAATCTCGTCTCAGAGAACTCTTGCGATGCATGTTCTTCGGTGGAGACACTAGTAGGTGATGCCTCAGTCTCAGTCTCAGTGTGAGCGTGTTGGGAAAATCTGAGAGTGAAATTAGGGTTTTGTTTGGTTGTGAGGAGTGTTGGGGAGTGATGGGGAATGGATAATTGGAGGGGTTGAAAGGAAGAGAGTGGATTGATGGTGGTGATGGAATGGGTGTGAATGTTGAGGGATAATGAGAGAGATTGGTTGTGTGTAGAAACATGAGTAGTTGAAGGAACGCAAACACTACGCAGTAGCGCCATTACTCTCTCTCAGTCTCTCCAACTCCAATGGCAGGGAAAGGCTTCTTAGTGTGACTCTGTCATGTCCTCGTTCTTCAAAATGGATAAGGGGTTTTCGCCAACAAAAATTAACAGACTTCTTCCAAAAAAAAAAAAAAAAAAACTCAAAATTAACAGACAAAAATCGTAGAAATTCATATTATATTTTAGTTAACCAACTTGGGTTCGTCTATTGGTTAGCTCACTAGTCCGCTTAAGCAAGTATCGGAGGTTCGAATCCCGTCTTGCAGTAACTAGGTGGCCAGCAATAAATCCTTAAGTAGAGCTTAGATCCGCGGAGGATTAGTCCTTGACCTATCGGGTTGGAGGATACCTTGAGAACAAAAAAAAATTATATTTTAGTCAAATAAATCATATTATTATTATTTAATAATTTTTAACAAGCAAATTCATATGAAGTCGATTGTATTTACCAACAAAAATAACCCCACAAATTTGGTTTGTTAATTCGTGTTCTAAATATATTTGTAATTCAATTAGTAATTAAAATTTTTGTGTGCACCAGCAATTCAATACTTTCTCTAAATTTATGTTTTTTTAGATATTAGACTTAGCTTTTATGTCTCTATCACAATTCTTTTTAATAGGGTTGGTACAAATGCTCCAATTTATATTAAAGGATTATTTTGACCTTTATAATTTTTCTTTTTAATTTAAAATCGTTCATAAGTCATAACGTTTATTTTATATTTTAAAATCATCTCGATGGATCAAAATTTTTTTAAATGAAAGATCATTGCTTCTCTTTTCGCGATTAATAACTATCAGCAGCACCACAAATTTTTGATTAAGTATAGAAAATTAAATTTTTAACTTGTCCATTCAACAAAATTAATGTCATTGGATTTCAAAAAAGATTTTCTTGAAATTATTGCTAGCGATTATCATGTAGAGGGAACAGGGAAGCTATAGTGATAAAAATGATGTAATTCAAAATACAGTTTTATTTTTAAAAAATTGTGAGATTGAAAGAACGATTTAAAATAAAAGTAAATATTAGAGACAATTTTAAACCAAAAAAAAACCCTTAGAAAGGATTTTGATTTTCAGCCAAAATATTAGCTATCAAAATAGTAATGAGTAAATATACATTTCGACCCTCAATTATTATCAATTTAGACATCGCACCCCTAACCATTTGAAAATACCAAATCGATCCCTATCCATCATAAAATTTGGACAAATAAACGTTGCCAAGAGGTGACCTATGTGACGTGTAGGTTTCTATCTGACCTGGCAAGTTGCATATCCATGTGTAATTGTATACAAACAAATTGACTAATACACCCCCTCGCAAGACGCTCTCGCAGCTGCTGGAGTTCGCCAAGACGGTGGAGAAGGAAGTGGCTGTTGGCGGCGGAGTTAACGGAGGCGATGAGTCGCCGATGCATTTGAAGAAGAGGCGTGGTGGTGCGAGAAGGAAGGGAAGTGGAGGTTATCGGTGGAGCTCGGGGTCGCTGTCGGACATCACGGCGGTCTCCGGCGGCGGCATCGATGGAGAGGAGAGGCGGAACGACACGTTTCATGTGGAGGGGATTCCGGCGGGGCTCCCGCGACTGCAGACTCTCCGTGAAGGTATGGCTACTACGATGGAACTTCTGAATGGTTATTAGCTATTATTATGTGATAATTTTGGTGCGCTTTATTGAAAATGATTGTTGATTCACTTGATTGAGCAGTGACTCAGTGAGTTGAGCTATATTGTGGTAAATTATTTGGTATTCAATTGATAATGTTGCAGTGTGTAGAGGCCAATGTTGCAGTGTGTAACATTTAAATATGTATAATGTAGGCCAACTTAACATGTAAGATCGCTGTAATAAATTTTGCTTCTATTCCGTTTAGATCATTGTTAGTTAGTAATTAGTGTGCATATGATTAATAAGGCATATAATTTATATAGATCAATATGAATGCTGGAAAGTTTATGCAGAGAAGGAAATTGTTGATCTTAATGGACCAGAACTGGAACATGCATCACTTGACATTTTAGTTAATGGAGCAAGCAACTAAACTTTTGTAGGTATTCCTTATTTGCTTAACTTTATTTGCTTTTGCTCTCTCTTCCTTCTTTGCCATTATTTTCTTAATCAATTGGCAGATGCGATTAATTCTGGATTCATATGTTCTATGTGAGTTGCTTGCTTTTTTGTTATATTTTTGTATAATTAGTAGATGAGGGTTTTTCTTTCTTGGTTTGCTTGTGCTTAGCTTCTACTTCTTAATCATGTTTGGTGCTCAAATTTTATATCTTTTTAATTCTGCAAAGGGGAACTAACAAAAATCGATGTGGCGGGCGTTAGATTAAAGAAACGAGTCAAATAAAGTTCGGTCTTTTGTGGTGCAAAATGAGTTGGGTGGCATGCCATTCCAGTTTTGAGTTCAGATGGGTTTTTTCTAAGAGAAATTGGTTTTGGTTATTTATATGAGATCCTTTATTCACATGTGAAACTTGAAGTGAGTGGAAAGTTTGGATCGACAAATCTTTCTAGTGCAGATTCAAGCATAGTTTCTTGATTGAGTTTGTGCAATTTACAACCTATAATTATAGTTACTTGTCTCATCTTATTAATGTATGATACTTTGATGTACTTTATTTGGTTCTTACTTATTATTACTTGCAAGTTTCATAGCTGCAATTTGGAACTTTATGTCTCAAACACATGTATATTTGTTCTTAGTCGTATCTCTCACTTGTCTGCTCATCTACTACACTTGTTTCTTTGGTTGAGCTGTAAAGATGGATGAAACCTTCATCAATGAATTCATACATGATAGTTGTCTATAAATCTTTTTGCCAAGCTGAAGATGATTTAATTGAAATGCTATTGAATAATTCAGGTAAGAAGCAAATACTTTCAGCACAGAGTATTGTGAAAGTGTACATTTTCGGATCTAAAACAGAGCCTCAAGAAAATCAGTTGGCCAAAGTGGACGGTGGCAAGGACAATCCTTGAACATTTCATTCATCTTGTTGAGTAAAGGTTTTCTTTTTAGCCATATGCACCTCTGAATGGATGTTGTCTAATGGAATGGTTTAATGACAAGCAGAGAAATGTTTGTTATACTCATTTTACTTGTCTCATCTCTCATGTGTATATTCTTTTTTGTTGTTGGTATTGTTTTTGTGTGTTCAAGGCTAGCATTACTCTTGGAACATGGCTCATCCTTCTAACTGGAAAATTTAAGGGAAAGAGGGTAGTGTTCCTGAAGCAGCTTCCTTTTGGCTTGCTTCTTGTTACTGGTTAGTTATATTTTAATTTTTTTATTATTTTCTCTTTGCTCCTCCCTTGGCTAGAATTACTATATATTTTTTCCTGTGACTCTATAACTACACTTCAATTCTCAGATGATGTAATGTTAAATGTCTGCTAAAGAAAGTGTTTGGATGTTAAAATATAAGGGGCCAGAAGGTAAAAACCTATATGAGTCTTTACCTGATCATGTTAATGCCAATGGAGAGCAAATGGCAATTGCAGCTTCAAGTATGATCAGATCACATAGTGTTTCTGGTGATCTGCATGGTGTGTAGCCTGATCCAATAGCAGCTGACATCCTGAGGAAAGAACCATGAGATGCAGCACTTGGTTATACAAACCCTAATTTTTGGTGTCGCTTACAGAAGAGAGAATGGGGTGGGAAGAAGTCTTCCAATAACATTTGGGTTTGGGGGTGGGAAGAGGGGTGTATTAGTCCCTTTGTTTGTGTGCAATTACACATGGATATGCAACTTGCCACGTCAAATAGGAACCGACACGTCACATAGGTCACCTCTTGGCAACCTGAAGGAGGGGTTTATTTGTCCAAATATTATGATGGATAGGGGCCGATTTGGTATTTCTAAATGGTCAGGGGGTGCAATGTCTAAATTGATAATGGTTGAGGGCCGGGATGGGTATTTACTCCATGGTAATTAACCCTAACTTAACTCTATTCGTATATATATTGCCTTCTTTTCACTTGGTCCTGTTATTTATTTTCTCTTGATTGGTATTGTAGTAATATATATGGGATTAAATTGATAACAAGTTCTATATCAATCTTCATGTAATACCAAGAGAAAAAAGAGTCAAACACTTGACCTATCGAAATTTAATAATTTGAAAAGAATCATATTTCAGTGAAACACAAAAACATTTTCAATTTCATGCTTCATTCTTTCTCTGACCAATTCTGTTGGTAAATTCCTCTTTAAAACACCAATGGCGGGAATCAAAGAAAGCTTTTTCCCCGCCCTGCATAGTGACTATTAGTATTACAAACCAAACCCAATACTGTTCTAAACTTCTAATATTTGTGACTCATACAACTGGCAAATCACTACAATTGTCTGTTTTGTTATTTCTTATGCATTCTACAATCTGAGTTCGTTCGTAAGGGTGACAACGGTTGTCGTGTTGAATCTGTATCGTCAAAATCAATCTTCCTCTCCACAACTGGGCTACTTGTTCTGGGACTAGACTTCCTCTTGTTTGACTGAAACCAATAATTAAAAGAGACAGAGAATTAGGTCAACCATATGGTAAATATCATAAGTATAGTGAAAAAGAATAAAATTGAATTCATTACCTTTGCAGATGCACTGCTTGTATGTTTCCCGCCAGAATTTGGATGGTTTCTTTCCTTGTAATGCCTCAACAGCACTTTATTCTCCTTCTCCAATGTGTTATTTTCATTGAAAAGTAACTTGACCTGTGCATACAAAGCTAGGTTAGATACTAATGAATGATAAACTAAACCAACAATTACAAAAGGTCAATCAATCATTACCTCCTCCTCAGCTTTGAGAAGATTGGTTGCCAAATGCTCCTTATCTTTCTCAAGCGATTTGACTTTAGCAACTAGTGACATAACTTTCTGGGTTGAGGGCTTTAAGCTACCAAATCCATAGTAAAAAATCAAGCTCATATCATGATTTTACAAATTTGAAAAGATAACTTCAACAGTATATGGGTCCAATTACTCCAAATATCCCAATACTCTTTATGCTGCATGTATTTCATACATATAGGAGAAGAATGAGTAGAGGTTTGGGGCTCACCAGTTCCACATAGTCAGCAACTTCTTACAATTTTCATCCTCGGAATTTGCTTCCAAAAATGTGTATGTACAGTAATCATCTCCACTAGTTAGAGTTGCCAAAAGAGAGTCAAGTAAATTCTCTTCCTCAAGTGTGTATGTAGAAGAAGTATCAACCTTCGTGGAAAAAGCAAGTATATAGGGTTAACATTGCTAACCAAAGGAACTACAGTCTCACTATCTAAGAAGAACAAGAAAATTAACTGAATTACAAATAAACCACATTAAAATTTTCACTCTAAATTGAATGACCCTTGAGGTAGCAGTATCACAATATTGATCATTGCAGCAACCCAACTATAACTGAATGATCATCCAGCCACCACCGCATCAGAAATTTTAGAAACCATGCACACAATTATACTAACTCATAAAGAAACAACTGCTATTAACTGCTATGGATTGATATTTTCTAGATTATGATTGTTATATGGGAAAAAACATATATATGGAAAATGTTTGATAACCATAATCAAGTAGCCATAGGTATATAAGAGAAAAGCATTAAATACCAATTCATGGTAACTCTTGTATTTCCTAAATTCTTCCTGCAACAACAGAAGTTCCCTTTCCAAATCAAGAACTCGCGATTGAGCCTCCCTCGCCCTTTCATCAGCATCGTTCCCAAATTCCATCAATGCCTCTCTGTCATGCTCATAAAGTGCGCACTCCTTCTCCCAATTCTGGCATTGTCCCAACAAATTCTCACACTCCATGGCCAACCTCTGATTCTCCTCAACGAACTTCTTCAGTGCTTGAGCATTCATACTCGATTCACACTGCTCCAAACCAAGAATTAAGTAATTCAAAAAAAAAAAGTAAAACTTATTCCCAGATAATTGTGAGAAAGAACAGTAATGAAAGCAAAACCTTAGTTCGTTCGATGAGTTCGTCTTTCTGCTTTAATTTGAAGAGAAGATAAAGGTTCTGTTCTTGGAGTCGCCGTTCAGACTCTTGCGACGCTCGGAGCTTTGTTACTAGGGTTTTCGAGGAAATTGGGAGACCCAAGCAATCATCGATGGTTTCTTTAATGTAATCGTCCATCTCCGGCGGAAGATCCATTCTTCTTGTTTCTGGAATTTGAAAATGAGTGTGCCGATGATTCAAACGAGAGAGTAGAAAGGAGAGGAACGGAGAACACGAAAGCCCCAAATTCTAGGGTTTCTGTCAAAATAGAAAGACGAACTTTGAAAGAGACGTTGAAGAAAGTGATGTTGAAAGCAACAACGCTTTGGTTTGAATGTGTGTGCGATCGGAGAATCAAACCCTCTCTGTCTCTGACATTGTTTCTCTCTCTCTCTCTCTATTTGAAATTTAACATTCTAGCCGTTGGGACCGCATTTATGTAATTCTGTCTAACTTCAAAGGTGAATTTTTTTGGGCTTTTCATGGATTCATGGACAAACTGGGCTTACCCATTCTACTCTTTATTATTGGGCTCACTATTTTGTGGAGGCCCAATATCCATACGTCAAGTGTCCTCTATTCTTGTGTCCAAAAAATCCTCTTAATGTCCAAAACATAAGATAAAAGAAAACTCTCTTCTATTTTTTTCTCAGTGACAAAAGGCCACTAATAAGGTCTACAATACAATACCAAAAAAAGAAATAGGTCTACAATAATCTTTGAAGAACATTCTCTCGATTGAAAAAAAAAAAAATCATATCCCTTAACACAAGTGGTAAATAATTTAGGTTGTTTAAGTGTCTAATTCCCAATTTGAACTCTAGGGGCGGCATGTATGCATATTAGTCTGGATCTGCCCGGCCTGTGATAACCTCCTAAAAAAAAAACCATAAAAAATCTCTATTCTGAAATTATAATTCTCTAATGACTATAATTCTCTTAAGAAAAGTAATGTTGATCATTCCGCTATGTTGTGACGTTCTTATAATAATTTTCCAAATAAAGTTTTTCATAGGTATTACTTTCAATTAATTTAATGATATTAGCTGCGAAATAGAATATGGTGCTGAACTGCTGGCTACTCCCTGGAAGCTGTTGTAAAATTATTCAACCTTTTCATAATGATTTAGAATATTCATCATTTTGTTAGAGAAAAAAGAAATATGGATGGTAGTCTAGTCGTCATAACTCATAATAAAGGTTGTAGCAGTAAGCAACATAAAGTAGAGGAATCTTGGTGTCCCAGCCAACATAAAATATAGCTGATAGATAGCATGATGTAAAATTAAATAAGAAATATTATTACACATGGCAGAAATATATGCGTGACAAATACCATATTTAATTTTATTACTCATTCCGACATTAAAACCTACCTAGGTATACTTTTTTAGTTAAACAGTCACTCATGTCTTGCAAATATTCCCTCCAAATTTCCAATGGAAGGTTAAATCATTCTACACTCTCGATTCTGTGTTGCAAAGGAAAAGCATTAAGCAACTATATATGGGACCCTCGAAGGCTCAAAATGATAATTCAATTTGCACATATATAATAAAATTTATTTGATTGCATTATTAATACAGTAAAAATAAGCTGTTATATATTAGGTATGTAGTAATGCTCATGAATTCGAAATTTGGAATAAAATAAGATTAATGAAGGAGAAGGGAGGTGGACTCTTGGAAAGGTTCTTAAGGCAAATAGTGGATGGGTGGTGCGTCTTTATTTTAGTTCTTTTCATTTTTCCCTAAAGTGACAACAAAATCTAATGGATCATTCACGACTTGGATGTGAAAGTTTATTAAATTGGTTAATTATTATTATTATTTGACATCATCATCCATGTAATTTGTTTTGGTTAGTTCTAGCATTACAGTTACGCCGAAATTAAAGGACATACAACCCATATATAGAAATTATTAAAGGTCTGTAGTAGGTACCATATATATAAATAAATAACAATGCAATGCTACATATATAAATCTTTAATCTTCATGACAGTGAAATTTGTCTACAAGTGATGAAAATTACCATGGCAGCAATCACCACATTCTCTTGATCTGGTCACATATATTTAGCATGACAAAGGCACAGTATATAGTTCACTGATGAAAATGAAAGAAAAATATCCATAATATTTTATTATTCCACATCTATCTTCAGTAAAACATGCAAAAACCAAACTAATTAATGGCATTTTGCTTCTTCAAAGCAACAGTAGTCATCAATAATTTTCAAGTCAATAATTCTAGATTTTTAATTACACAATATTAATGCCATGTATAATGTATATCAAGAAAGTTTAGGTAATTAACAAGTACAATCAGTAAAAGAAATAAAAAACTATTTTGTAACTAAATTACTTATTTTGATCAAAGTAAAATTTTTAAAAACTAGAAAAATTAGTTATTTGTGATGTGAGACTATATTGAATACCTTAGCGTATACGTACTATATATTTTCGATGAACCATATTTCATATGGCATTATTTTTTTTATTAAAAGAGATCTCAAGTTTAGGTCATAATTAAGACTAAAAAAAAAGTTTACATAATTATTCAGAATATATATATGAATGTCGTGTCTATCTCTAGGTATGTGATTGGAGGAAATCAAATTGGTTACGATCTGAATATCTAAATTTAGAAATACCAATAAGGATTTTGTCTCCCATTAAGCCACTTTTCTTTACCATTGCCAATAGGAGATGGAGCAACTAGATCAATAATAATGATGACCGTTGACTCTTTGGCCATAGCTTTTATTTTGCTTTTGCATTTGCAAGTGTTTTGTCCCATTACTACTTCTACTTCTTGTGTGAAGGTTGGTTCACCAAGCAAAATATCATTGTTTTTGTACCAATTATTCCAATGGAGGCAGCAGAACCATATATATCATCACCTTCTCCTTTATTACGATTCCTATCTACCATATCTACCATATGCATATAATACTGTTGAGGTATTTCGGGATATTAAATGTTTCAATGCTTTTAATCGTTGATCTTAAATTAATTTTAATAATAAAATATTTTTTATTAAGATCAACCGTTAAAACCAATGGAATATTTGATTTAATATCCCAAAATACCTGAACATCTTTCAATAACATAACCAACCCTCTCTAGAAGAGAGGGTAAGTTACTCATTTTTATTTAATTTCTTTTTTTTTTTCATTTGACGCTTTATAAAGCACTTTTATCGTGTCCTTCAATGATTGTCGTGACTCCATTCTCTCTAAAAAAAGGAAGACCAAGTGAGAGAAAACAGAATCATTTCAGTAATTGAAAAATGCATTGATGCTTTGTGAAAGTGACAGTGCCAATCACCGTAATAATTTTGTTCTCTCTCAATTTGTTATCTTTTTTTGAGAAAATAGAGTTGCACTAATCATTAAAGTATACAACAATAAATTTTAAATGCATTCAACGAAAAAAAAAATAAACGAGAAATAATAACTTACCCTAGGAATGATTAGAATTCACCTTATTATTATATATGCATGGTGAAATCGCAAAGAAGAATCAAAGGATGAAAAAGTGTTAAAAGAATATTCACACGTGAAAGACGATATATATGGAATTGATGAACTTGCATGTATATATATACGTAGTTGTATAATAGTACCAATTTATTATATAATAATATAAATTTAATGAACAATAGGAAAATTGCTTGAATGGTTCTTTCAACTATTTTTCTATGGTTCTGCAGGGTACTTGATTATATTGTTTATACTACTAGATATATTATTGGTAAGCATATATATAGGTTGGAAATGTGTATCACGAACCGGATTCATGATGGATCCGAATAAAATATTCTAAATGTGTGACTTATATTCAATTTTTATAATTAATTTTTTATTTTCAATAAAACATTGCATCTTTTATGTGATGGATAGTTATTCAGACCATTATGAATCAGATTATACTTTCACCATGAAAGAATGCTCATATAGGTTTGACTCCTATTTTGTTCCATCTATATGTATGTATGTATGTCCATTTGAAATTAAAGCTAGCTAGCCACGCCACATTTGAGTAACATTATTAAAAAGGATCAAATTATATTATTCATTAATAGCTGGAAGATTAGTTATTTTTATTAGGTTAAATAAATAATATTGTCTCTATTTTTGGTTCTTCTACAACCCTTAGCCATATGTTATAATTATGCAGCAGAGGTAGGTTTCACCTTAAGCAATAAAACTATGGATCGGAAAACATACTAATTAATCACAAATCAGGGATATTCATTAGGAGCAGATTTGTTTGTTTACAATCTAGCTAATAACATTGTCTTTCTGAAAGTGATTTTGAGAAGGAATGGTACAAACATACTTATAATTGCATACATACCTTAGCTATATAAAATGAAATGAAAAATACTCTAATAGCCGCGTGCTCGTGACTAATACAGTAAAGTAAATAAAAGTCTGTCCCAAAATAAAAGGCACCCAACCAATAATATAACTTCTCCAAATGCGTGTCCTTCTGGAAGAAAAACATTATATTAGTATTTTGGGTTCATTATTATTCTTTAATTAAATTTTTTTAAAAGTAATAAAATGAAAATTAATTTTAAATAAGTCTATATTATTAAGATGAAACAAAATATATAAATGAAGAAGAAGAAAAACTCTTCACAACAAAGAAAATTCTCCGTCTTCCAAGAGATTAGTAATGCATGTCAAAGTGTATGTGGTTTAAAATGAGCCACATACATGAACAACAATTTAATTAGTATATACGGAATATATCATATATATTATTGAACAAAAATGAGATAAATTCGGGTTAATATAAGAAACAAATTAAAATACTAGCCATGTAACAACATGGACCTTTCAATATTATTACAATTTTTTCTTCAGTCTAAAGAGCAGAGTCATACACATATATAGTCTTTGGATAAGTCAGATTCAGATGAGAATTGTTATTGTAAGTTTTTCTGAAGGAAATTAAAGGTTATGCACAAGAGCAACAGACAGGACGGACCAAAAAAAAGTAAAAAAAAAAAATCAGGACTCCATTGATAAGGTAGTTTTGATTTTGCACAATTGGTAGGTAGGGTAGGGTGAGTGATAATGGATGGATTAGCACAAAAATAAATAGCCAAGACATATAAACATCAACACCGCAATGGACATAGTCATATATATCCCAAATTACTCACAAATTAGAGAAATAGATCAGAAAAGACTTTTTCCAAAAATAGAAAGAAAGAAAAAGAAAAAGAAAAAGAAGGGAAATATTATAAAGTTTGGAAAAATCTAATTAATTGAGTGGAAAGATGATGATGCCTCTTCTTGAACTACGCTGATTAATTGATTCACAGCAGCAGCTATTTCATCCACCGTATTCAGCTCACACCCATCCTCTACCTGTCAACCCAAATTACCAAAAAAAATCATGTTACAAAATCTTTTATACAAGTCTAAAAAAAATTATATTTATATTAACTTATATCTATATCGGATAAGTAAGTACCTTTACGCTGACCGAGTAAAGGACCAAATCATGGAAAGTGGTAACATTAAGGTGGAGGATGGTGAATCTTAGAGATTGGAGACCAACCACCATCTTCATAAGCTGCCCATTTCGTTTCTTTGATAGAATCTTAAGGTTCGCATGGGTGTCCACCATTGTCACTTCTATGTCCGCCGCCGACCACTGTTTCTGTTGCTGCTCCGCTGCCATCGTCGTTGTGTTGTTGTTGCCCTGTTGTTGGTTATGTGCACGCGTTGTGTACTGAGGGAACGTGAAGAACTCCGCAAAAGGTGGTGATGATGATGGCTTGCGGCTACTATTCATGGCGGCGGCGCCACCCGTAGTGTCGCGGTTGGGTTTCTTTTGGCCCTCCATGGACTGCAAAAGCTGCTCTAGCTCCTTCACAAAGTTAATGGCGCCTCCAATAATAGACGCTTGGTCACCCTGCTTTTGTAAATTCAATCATAAATGATTAGGCTATTTAGATCCTTAAAATCAAGTATTAAATTTCTCATAAGCATATAATATATATTAAAATAAAATATAAAATATATATAAAATATAAAAAATATATATAATAAATAATTTTTTAACTAATAAATTAAAAAAAATATTTATAATTATTATTTATAAAATATTAATAATAAAAATCATAATACATTCAAAATTTAAAATAAATTTTATATTTTTTTAAAAATAGAACATTTGAAACTTAAATAAATAGAATATTAAATTTAAGTTGTTATTAATGTTATTAAATTTTTATTGATTATTTAGTATTATTGTATTAAAAATTATAAAATTACATATAATATTTATATATAAGTATACCATTGCTGAAAAATAGAATTGTTGTTTGTGATATTAACATATCAATGTAATAATAAGTCACAAAAAAAAAAGAAATACAAATGTAATAATTAATTGGAATAGATTAGTTGAGAACTCATCATGTCATGTAAATTGTAAAGTGTGGTTAATAATGATTAAGGTGTAGAAGTAGAAACAAAGCAAATTAACAAAGAGATTTTCTTTATTCCAAAATAGGCAAAACATATAGAAGAAGAAAAGTAATAATTGAGTGTAACAGACCCTTTGAACATAAGAAGGAGGCATCAAAGAACGAAGGACGGCGAGGTAGTCGTTCATCTGCTTGCGACGGTTGCGTTCAACTGCAATGTGAGTCATCCTCTGGTTCTCGATCTCCTCCTTGTTCTTCGTGGTCTTGGTGCGACGGCGTTTGCGGCGGCCTGTGGTGGTGGTGGAAGGGAAAGAAGAAGGTTGATCAACGGTGGTGGTGGCAGCGCAGCAGTCAGGGGAGGAAGTAGAAGAGTAGTGAGAATGATGATCCCACTGGTCGATGGAAGGAGGAGAATTGTTATTACAATAAGAATCGGAATTATTATTATTAGTAGTAGTAGTAGTAGTTGCATGATGGTGGTGATGGAGAGTACTCTGGTGTTGAAAGATGTTGATGTTGTTGTTATTGTTGTTTATAATTCCGATGAGAAGTTTCTCTTGATAATCATGGTGGTGATTCCAAGAAGAGTAGAAGTAATCCTTGGTGGTGGTGGGATAGGAGGAGGAGGAGGAGGAGAATAAGGGATCTTGTGGAAAAACCACTGCTTCTAGTGCCATTAGTAGTGAAGGAAGAGAGAGGAACAGGGGTAGAAGGGAAGAGAATGAAGGAGGGGGAATGGAATTAGAAAAGATATCAAGGATGATAGGATGAATAATGATTTGAAGGGCAATGAATATCATTATATAAGGCTAAGGACCAAACAAATACGCCCTTTTATCAACCACTAACCTCTCCCGCTTTACAAATTAAACACCATTATTACTTTACCAAATTGTTTATTATTATTAATTGAAGAAATAACGAATGTTTTAAAAAGAAAAATATTGTGTAAATGCATGTATTGTCTATAACTATTAATTTTATATTTTTTTAGTTCGTACAACTTTATTTATAATGAATTAGTTATAGATATTCGTAATTATTTGTGAATTTTTTTAATTATTTATTATTAATATTTAATATTTGTGAACCTTTTCAATTATTTATAAATATTTGTTATGTATTATTTATATTAATATTTGTAATATTTTATGTTTTTTTTAATAAAAATTAATTTTTTTTGTTTTTTGGACCCTAACACGGGTCTAGCTGTTTCGTGTTGAGAATTTGGACCACACTAGCCCATGTTACACAACTTGAGCTTTCGTAGCTCGTGTTACACAATTTGGGTCATCGTAGCCTGTGTTAATGTCAATGAAATTGAATCGTACCACCATGTTATTCAAAAAGCTCAAATTGCTGCTGCCAAGTCTTTGTTATGTAACAGCAACCTAAATATGTAATTAAATGTGTCCGTGTGCATTTAAGTAAAGATGATATTTAAATTATTTAAATAAAAAAAATCAACATATTAGCTTGTTAGGAGTTAGGAGCATAGAAGAAATAATCCCGATTGTTGAATGTTGTATAGAAACGAAATTGTGATTTATATTATTTACATTTGATTAATTTTGATGATAAGAAAACAAAAAGCTACAGAGAATTGCACGTGAGGTTTTCAATGTAGACCACCTCCTTGACCGTGCTGCAAACTCAACCACTGGAGTCAGGAAGACACACACACAGAGAGATTCTCGTGGCGCTTTCTTATTAAAATTCCTTAATTTTTGTGATTCCTACTAACGATGATGACTTGGTGCCCCTTTTTTTGCTTTAAATATATCCAATTTGCGTGTCATCGTAAAAAATTTGACCCCCAAGAAAAAGGTCTCAACAATATTGTCAGCTAAATCTGCATTACATTACAACATTACATGTACCATTTCTGTCATCTTGTCTTTATTAAAGTACTTATTATATATCCATCTATCTATCTTCAAAACAACTTCCTACCTTCCTTTTTGTTTCCCAACTTGTAAAAATCCCCATTTCCTTATATATATGCTTCATTTTTATTTTATAGGAAACATTTCGGTTACTATATAATTTATTATGAGAAATTCTAGATTACCATTACTTTTTATTTATTTTAGCCATCATTTAACCATCAACATTAAAAAATGTTGGTTAAAATATGATGATAAACTAAAAATTAAAGGTGTTGGATATTAATGATTATAGATGATGACTAAAAAAAATTAAAAGTGATGGTTATCAAGCTTTTCTAATTTATTATAATTCAATAATTTTAATCATTAATATATATATATATATATATATATATATATTTTAAAATAATTTTATAATTATAATAATTAACGATTAAAATTACATTTCAAAACACTCCATGAAATGCTTTCTAGCTTATAATTTAGCAATTATTTTACAAAACTCCTTCTGCAAAACAAAATAAAACTCTATTTATTAGGCCACTCAAATCGATTAAAATTTTCAGGGTGCAAACTGTTGTGAGGAAAACATACATTTTATTCTTAGTACAAGTAATTTTCTTTTATTCTTTTCTTTTTTTTGAATTAGTACAAGTAGTTTGTAGCCAATTAAGCTTAGTTGGTACAAGTAGTTCAGCTTCAATGTATAGAAAAAATGAGGGATTCGCCTTAGTGAAAAATACACACAATGCGTATGTGACGCATTTTATGGCATTTTTTTTTTTTAAAAGAAAGTGACAAATAATGCGTGTGTGACGAATTGTGAGGAAGAAAAAAAACACGTGTAGGAAAAAGAATCTGTCGTAGACGGATTGTGTTACGTACAGTAAAAAAAAAAGAATTATCATAAGAAGGAGACTCGCCGTTTGGAGTCGAGTAATTTTATTTCAGAGGCGTTCCTCTTCGGGTTTGTTTGGGCGAGCTTTTCGTAAAAGATCTTTTTTCGAGTTATTTTTTTTTAAAGATCTTTTATAAAAATAAAAGTAATCTTATTTTTGGATATTTCATATAATAATATCTTTTATTTATCATTATGTTTGGGTACAACAATGTAAAAGTACTTTTTTTGTTTATTTATTATGTTAAGAACATCTTTTTTTCGAGTAAAAAATATCTTTTAAAAAAATATATAAAACATCTTCTGAAAAAAATGTTTTTTTATTTTACAAGTGCTTTTACTTTTACTACTCTAAATTACCCAAACACGATAAAAAACATAAAAAGATCTTTTTTTTATCAGAAAAATATATTTTTTGAGCCAAATAATGACATCCAAACAAGCTCATACACAGGAGGGTCCCTCTCAGCCGCAAGATGCACAAAAAAAACTAGATCAGCACCCTCCATTTATCTTATTTATTTATTTTTAAAAAAATTCATGTTCAATGCGTCAATGACGGATTGATATGCATGTTTAAAAAAAAATTTCAAAATGCATATGGGCCATTGGATTTACTACAATTATACATCTTCATCGTCAATTCTCAACAATCCGTCAATGACGGATTCTTTCTCTCCGTCTTCTACGCATTGTGCCATATTATCGGAAAACACGTGTTTAGGTTCATTTGTTGGGGAAACACCCACCCAACTACAATATTAAAAATAATTTTCGAATTAAATGACATAAGTGCTTTTAATATTTTAAAATTTTTACAAATGCATTTCTAATATTTTTGAAATACATAATAGCTTTTTACTTTCAAATAAAAAACACAACGACGTCCTTCTATAAAAGAGTATATTGTAAAGGATAAAGTTCGATGGATAATGGTTAAGAAAATAAAAGAACAAAATTAGGGATAAATAATTTCCAAAAATCTTGTTAATTAAGGGTGACGAGGAAGGTCATGTCCCTATATAGCCATCGAAAATTTTTAAGTATATTGATATATCGATATATCTGTAATCTATAAATTAAAAACACCAATTACAAATATATTTTACCGATATACTTAAAAATTTTGCTATAGCTATATATATGTTTTATCAAGATAAAAATAAAAAGGACAGGGTGGTTCTTTGCTACAAATATAACATGAATTAATTATTTCAACATAGAAACCTTGATCATAAAATATTTAAATTAAAATATAATAATGGTATGAATATTTTAAGAATAAAAATGGATGTGTAGTTTCATTTGGTAATAATGTGGTCGGAGAGGAAGACATGAAAAAGAGAAAGGTGACGAAAAGCTGGTGATAACTTTCAGATTCTGAAGAAGATGCATGAGCAGAACGCTGAGAAGGAACCAAAGCTTGGAAAAGTAAAAATACATAAATACATAAATAAATATATTATGAGAGAAGAGAGAAAGAGAGAGAGAAGAAGCCATGAAAGAGCATAGGTAGGGCGGTGCAGGCGTGAAGACAAAAACTACAGAGATCAGAGCCTTCAGAGGAATCCATGTGACCACACAAATAAAGAGCCACTCTCTAACATAATCACCTGCTACTACTACTACGAACCATCATCCATCATTTTTCTCTCATTTTAATTTTAATTAGAATAAATAGACAAAACGCACGCAAAAATTTTTACGATGGATAAAAATATATATAAAAATTCGAAAAAAAATACATCCTAAATATAATTAATAATAGATAAAAATATATCTATTATTTATTTACTTTTAATTATGGAAAAATCATTATTAATTATCTTTAGAGTATATTTTTATTCTTTTAAATATTTCATATGTAATTTTATTCATCATAAATTTTTTCGTGTGCATTTTGCCCATTTATTCTTTTAATTGTTTAAGAACATTTTTGAAGGATATGTAAGTGATTCTATTCACTTTAATTTGATTGATGTTTCATAAATAAAGAAAATAAAATATTTTAATAACTATTTTTTATTTTGTTTAAGATTTACATTTGAAATTTTAAAAAAGAAATGCTTATAATTTTTAAATTCTTTATATATAAGAGAAATATTATTTGAATATGTAAAATAAATATTCAAAATAGATATTGAATAAATTTGAGACTTCGAATCTTATATTATATATATAACAATTTATTGGCTATGGATAAATTTTTAAATCATATGTGATAAGCTGTAGAATATATATTTCTTAACATATAGAAGATAATGGAAAATGAAAATTTAATAAAAATAAATAGTTAAATAAATATTAATGTTTGTAGAATATTTATTAGACGTTATATATATATATATATATATATATATATATATATATATATATATTAGCTATTTTAATTTATTAGCCACGCTTGTTTATCTCACATAGAAAATGTTAATTATTAACAATTTGACCACATCTCGATAAGACATTCTCAATGTTTGCTTCCCTATTTTCTCGGGTATCCATCCCTTCAGCGGAATTTAGCTACCACAGAACCATATGATCGATGCAATAATAAACTATAAACTATTTTATTACTAATTACCATTATTCTAGCTACTTAATTTTTAATTTGTGTTATTCCATGCATCTATAGTATATATTAGTTACACGGCTAATCTTTGAAAGACGTGTACAGAATGATTAATCTATTAAAGAAAAATCCAAACCACAACTGGCATTCCTTTGAATGTATCACAAAATATAGTAGATTATAGGATTCGATGACTACTTAATTAAATCTCTTAACTATAGACCAGTTTAATTAAGTAGGTTAATTAAGATCTGCTGGTACTACTACATAGATATACTACTACTAGCTCTCCAGATCATACTATTATTAATTTATTATTATTGTTATAGAACGTGAATTTATTATTTTCTTAATTATTAGAAAACTATCGTTAGTACTGTTCTATGATCAGTATCATATAATGCAAGCCAGTCGTATAATGTGTCTCTCCTTTCTCCAATGGATTTTGATACCATACATATATTTGCTTTATTTACTAATCCAAGATGCACACTATTTAATTAGTTATAACAGTATTAGATAATTAATAAAATATTAATCAATAATCAATTAATGAAAAAATAAAGTATAAGAAAATAATAGTATTAATTTGACGACGATAAATGAAATTTTGGCTAGTTTAAAAAAATAATATTGGCTATAAATATTTTTTCATTTAATTACTACGGTATAATAATAATAATTATATTTTTGGATCAAACTCAATTGGGTAGGCGTATTTTATTATAAGTATATTTATGATTTACCAACAGAATAATTAGCTCAATAAAGAAGAAGTTTGTCTTCTTTTATATATATATAAATATAAATGTGAAGTTTTGCAAATCCGATCCCATTCAAAGATTTTATTGAATTGGTGGTCGATAATACAGTTCAAGATCATATTATTATGAGTCACATGCAATGATTCGTCAAGTACTCACTCACAATATTGTTGTACTTTTACATCTAATCGAAATTATATTATATATATACATATATATAATGTGTCTAAATATTTTAATTTATATAAAATAAAACTCATTTATTCTTCCTTTAATTATTTGTGACATGTACAAAGATGGATACGTAACCCTATTTAATATACTATAATCTATATAAGGGGGGTTTCGTCGTTTTGTGTGGAAGTGAAGAGAACAGATACATGGGTGCACCTAAAGTCCTTAAACCTAGCTAATGAAATAAAACAAGAAGATAATCCAGGGTGTGTCCAATTAATAACTCAACAAAACAAGTCTCAGTTGCTTAATTGCATGTGCTTCCACCACAAAACACGCTATAACCACCATTATTATTACTATTATTTACAACAGCGGTATCTGGCCACAACGTATATATATATATATATACACTTTAATTTATGAGTTTAATTTTGATGTACTAATAATGTAAAGAGTTTTGCATGATCGTCATTTAATCAGATTCATGTATTTATTTAACTTTAGAAGTAGTTAATTTGAAAATTAATTACTTTTGATGATGTAGTAATACTTGATTAAATGTATGTATAAAACTCTTTTATACTGGAAATTAAATTCTTAATTTATATCCTATTTCTTATTTCTTTATATAGTGATATGCTCATTCCATCGTAGACTTGGTTCGGAGAAATTATTAATAAAACCATGATGCGTCGTTGTTGTGTTGCATGGTACCTCAATTTCTGGGAACCAAGGAGCCTCTTGTTTTATATGCTGCTATTTACTGCCACATCTCCTCCTCATGGATTTTTTTTTCTTGGATACTTGGCTGAGGGTTAGGGGCGTGACCTGTCGAAACCTGCCAGTAGGATTAGGAATGGGCCAGAGCCGAATTTTGACTTAGGTGAGCCTAGTCAGTTAATGTTAATAGGCTTATTTTTAAACTCGAGTCTGGTCCGTTTAAAAACCCGTTAAGCCCACGAGCCAATCTTTTAAAAACTTGATATAAAAATTGTAAAATAAAAAATTTTCACTAAATACAATTCAAAATCTATAATTTATTATAAATTATAATTTAATAATATATCCACCGTTAATCAGATATAATATAATACAATTATACATACTCTTTTTTTAAATTTTACTATTGAGTTTTTTTGGATTTATCATAAATTAATAGTTAAAATCTAAGTTAAGAAAATCATATTTTTATAAAAAATAATTTGACGAGTCAGCCCAACAAACTTTATGGGCTTTTTTTAAGCCTGTGGCCTGGCCTATTTAGTAAACAAGCCGAGCAACGAGCCCCCGTCGAGTAGTCCGGCCCATTCCCATCCCTACTTGCCAGGCCGCCCGTTTAGCTGTCAAAAAATATAGGTCGAAATAGGATTTCAAGACTGTCATAACAAGCAAACCCATTCCATTTAACTCACGAGCTTTAGCGGCCTTTTTCATTATTAAAAAAAATAAAAAACGTAACTAATTAATTAATTAAAAATATTATGAGTTATTAAAATGTTTATGAAATTATATTAAAAAAATATTTAATTAAATATTTACTCAAATGTTTGTAAAAGTACTTTTTTTCTTAATAAATTTAATCATATTTTTAAAACACAATAAAAAATATTGGCTGGCTTAGCTTGCCAATCTGCCATTAAGCGGAGCAGGATAGGATTTTTAGAGCACTTAAGAACGAACTTTTGGCAAGGCAAGGCGGGGTGGAAATGGGCCAGGTTGGCCCGCCTACCACCCCTAAGTGAGGTGACCTAGAATTAAAATACATTATATTATGAATATTATTACCGTTCAAGAGGTTGCATTTAAAATGTTTCGCTAATAACTTCGGATATCTAAGTTGGGATAGCATATCCACCTTCTCCAAAGGAAATTTCTGAGTTTTGATAGAAATATGTATTGGGTATAACTAATTGTATTAGTTGGTTAAGTAGTTAGTTTTAATTAACTAAATTAGTTAGCTTCTTTATTTCTTGATCTTGGTTATCTTGAGCTTAATCAATATACACTATAAATACCATATTGTATTTCTCATCTCAGATTAATGGAATATACAATTCAGTTTTAGTCTCTGGTTGCAATATGATATCTAGAGCTATGGTTCATGGTTGATTTTTTTTTCTCCTTGAGATTCACACCCCAAAAAGAAAGAAAGAAAGATCACGTTTCTCTATCTTCCTTCTTTCATCTTCGTCAATACCCAGCCCCAATTTCACAAAATCCCCAAATTGAGAAAACCTAAATCACCGATATCATGGCCTTCCTTCTTGCGAATTCAACCAACGGTTTCAAGTCCGGCTTGGTTCCGATGACAGATAAGCTTGACGACAAAAATTACAGCACCTGGAAGTTTCAAGCCTTGCTCACTGTTCAGACGCTGGAACTCAATAATCACCTTGATCTGTCGTAGACTCCATCGCCGATGATCGAAGCTTCTCTGGCGCAGTCTTCTGTCACCAACAGCCCAACATCAAACACAGGAGGAACACCAGTAGCCCCATCACCGACTGCAACCGCACCCAACCCAGCGTACCGTGAGTGGCGTCAACACGATCTTGCTCTCCGAACATGGCTGGCGGCGTCTATCACCAAGCCATTTCAGAACAAGATCCTCAAATGTCAGTCTTTTTACGAAGCCTGGACCGTGATTGATTCGATTCACGCCACTACCTCCAAGACCCGGATACAGAGCCTCAAGTCTCAAATGTGAGGCATCAAGAAAACATGATCAGTTGAAGATTACTTGACTAAACTGCGAACTGTTGCTGATACATTAGCTACTCTTGACAGTCCGGTGAGTGATGATGATTATGTACAAGCTATTATTGAAGGTTTGAGTGAGGAGTACCATGGGTTCACAGCATCAGTCATGGCAAGATTTGGTACCTTTAGTGTCACCGAAGCTGAATCTTTCCTTGTGGCTTATGATGAAATGATCCAAAGAACGAAGAATCTTGGACAGCCTCTCTCAGTAGCTAATCTTACACAGCAGTATTTTCCATCAAACCAGAGAGGGGTGGACGCCGAGGACGTGGAGGCAGGTTCAACCGTGGAGGACGGAACTCCTGGCAGAATAACATGACTTACTGTCAAATTTGTGGCAGAGGAGGTCATGCCGCCTACAACTGCTACTACCATTTCGACCAGCAATATGAACCAGCTGCCAATACTCAAGGTTCTTCATAGCAAATTCCATTCTCCAACTCCACACCGCCGCCGCCTCTAGCAAGCTTTCATCAGCCTAAAGCCTACATTACTGCTGCACCAACGATCACAGATGCGGTCTGGTATCCGGATAGTGGAGCCAGCCACTATGTCACGCCTGACCTCACTAACCTCACTCAACAACAAACATCAACAAACCCATCTGACCATCTCTTGGTAGGTAACGGATCAGGTATTCCTATTCTAAAAACTGGTAATGCACAATTGCATGATAGAATAACTAATGCTAGATATAAGCTGATGAATCTGTTGTATGCACCAAATATTACCCAAAATTTGATGAGTGTTTCACGCTTTGGTTTGGATAACAATGTGTATTTCGAGTTTTGGCCTCAATTCTGTTTTGAGCGTGACCAGGTTACACGAGACCTTCTTCTCCAGGGCAGAACTAGAGGGGGCATTTATGTGTTTGATACTCTGTTTGTTCCTAGGACTAGTACATATAGGTATTCTATACCTAGTGCATTGACTTGTGAAGTACATTCTTCTGCATGTTGTAGTGGTACTACTTTGGTTGATGATTCTACTTGTACACCTAGTAGAGATGCATTTGATCAATCTGATTCATGTACTACTAATTTTAGTGATATAAATAAAATGAGTCTTGCTGAAACACCATTATTTGTGAATAATAATGATTCATCTACACTATTATGCACTACTCGTTTAATGCATGATAAACATGAGTTTCAAACTAAATTTAAACCTCAACATGTTGCCTTAACCACAAATAAAACAGCTGGTACACTTGATTTATGGCATAAGAGGCTGGGTCATGCACATATGCAAAACATTTTGAGAATTCTTAAAAATAGTGGAGTTACTGTTTCAGATAAACCAAATTCTTTACATGTGTGTGAATTTTGTGCTGTGAGCAAGATACATGCTCAACCTTTCCAGGATTCTAGTACAATATATCATAATCCATTAGATTTAGTGTATGTAGATATCTGGGCCTGCTGCCTTAACATCTAGGTCTGATTATAAATACTATATTGCTTTTGTAGATGCTCATAGTAAATATACTTGCTTATATCTTTTACAAACTAAATCACACAGGTGCAAGCATATGGAAATGGACCTCCATTTCTTAAGAGAACTAGTCTCCACCAAGAAGCTATATGTCCTACACATCTCCTCGCAAGACCAGGTGGCTGATATATTCACAAAACCAGTCACAAACACACTGTTTGACAAGTTCCATCACAAACTTAGGATGTATTCCATCCACACCTAAGTTTGAGGGGGGATATTGGGTATAACTAATTATATTAGTTGGTTAAGTAGTTAGTTTTGATTAACTAGATTAGTTAGCTTCTTTATTTCTTGATCATGGTTATCTTGAGCTTAATCAATATACACTATAAATACCATATTGTATTTCTCATCTCATATTAATGGAATATACAATTTAGTTTTAGTCTCTGATTGCAATAATATGGTAGGCACTAAACAGGTAATAATTATGTGGTTTAAGGTGAATTAAGAGTTGAACTTGCTGATTTGGTGATATATTTTACTATGTGTTCTGGTGCGGAAGTGGAAGAGTTCGGCTGTCCGAGGGCTTCACGGATGAGCTCTTCAGGATTCAGCGTGCTCGGACTTAGGAGGAACACTTCAGCTTCCACAAGAATCTTCAGTGTAGCTCTGATCTCCAAGGAACGGCGGGGGGTGGACCTGCAAGGCCACTCCGACGCTCGAGTCAGATTGGGAGAACACTTATAAGTTTAAGTGAGAGATGGAGAAGAGAACATACCTTCTTAGGTCAAACTAGGATAGTTAAATAAGATGACTTGAGTGATCAGTTAGGGTTAGACGCCGTTAGAGGGCTTAGTGATCGGATCCCGAACTCCTCGGGATTTGGGGACTTAGCTGAGAAGTCTTTAGTTAGTTCGTTCATTGATTAATCTCATCCGTTTAGATGAGCACGTGTGTGTTTGTTAACTGATTAGATTAGGTTTTAGCATAGCTGTTCGGTTTTAGCTTAGCGGCTATGAAAAGAGGTCGGTTCGGGTTTTGGGCCTGCTAAGATGGATCACGAGAATGTGAGATCGGTTATTGGGCTGATATGTTGTTTAACGGATCGTTTATTTGGTAAGAGCTCTTCTGATGAGCTCTCTTGGGTCGAGCTTATGACAGGCCGGATCACTATGTATTATGGTTTTTATGTAATATAAATTTTTCTCCTCCTTTAAGAATCAAGAGTTTGATTAAACTATCCAAAAAATATTCCTGCATGATACATGCTAGTGAAATAGTAATATAATGGCGACAAATGTATGGTCAAGGATAGGAAAAATATAGTGTACGGCTGAGTTTTTTTTTTTTTTAATTGTTATCTTTATATCGATAGTATATATATATTCCCTCTTATTATTATAATATAATGAGTATATAGTATTGAAAAAATTAAGAGAAATGCTACTCTCTATGATCTCTAATGATGTACTTATTATTAGATTATTTATCCTTCAATTCCTCTAGTGATAACTTACCGTCTCCAAGAATAAAATTGAGTATCTCAATGAAATTATAGCAAGTTTTAATCGTGGATCGCTACTTAATACAGTTCTAATTAAGCTCTCTAGAAATGAAACATCAACACATAGAACGAAGCATGCATGCAGCAATTTGCAGCACTGTAAAGTTATATAGCTAGGGTTTATTTATTGGTACTAAGATTGAGACACTGAAATTTACTATTGTGTTTGTTAGACATGAATTGAAACTAAAATTTCAGTTTGAGTTTTTAAAATTTTAATATTTTTAATACCTCTAATTAAGAATAATTGAGAGACTGAGGATTGAGATTGAAATTTTAATAATATTTTTTTACTTAAATATATGCCCTCAACGTTAAAGTTTTCAATATTAGGATTTGTCTCTCATCTATTAATTTAATTCAATCTCTAACTCCTTCTATCTATCTATTATGTGACTTTCATTCTCTTTTCAGTTTATCTTCCAAATACAACTATATAAAAATAAATAAATAAATAAATAAATAGATAAAGGCAGATTATTCGCGATGGTTCATGTGGCAGTGACGATGGTACATATACGCAATTGTATGATCAAATTTCTTTGCAGAGATTCGCTAGTTAAGCCTACTACTTGATGTGCCATAACTTTGAGAAAAATCTCTTCCCTCTTTCTTCGCAACAAAAATCAAAATGGTACTACTATACTATTATTGTCTACGCCTAAATCATTTCAAAAACTATAGGCCTGCTCATCATAATAATTACGTACGTAACTCTTCAGTTTAATTATATATTATATTTACAATCATTCATCTCATGTCATTAATAATAATTCACTATTATTTATAAAAAGTCTAGAGCGTTAGTTTGGGTTTTTCATTAGAGTTTATTATTAGGTTTAGGGTTAGATTAGATTAGATTAGAGGCTATCTATTAAGTATGGCTCTAATTAAGTTAATAATTAGCTGGATCAAACTTTTCTACGTACAAGCTATTAAGGTCCAACTAACTGTGTCTTGAATATGTACAACACAACAATAACACGTGCCTCAGAATTCTACAGAACGGTTTCATTCACTTGAAGGTGCCACAATGATTGGTCACAAAAGAATTCTTCTAAAGTTTTAGTAATTACTAGATTTTTTTATAAAATAAATCAAATGCAAACGTTTTTGTTATTCTTTAATTATTATATTATAAAGTTTTTTTAATCTCCTGAAATTTTTCCATCTTTTCCTAATATTCAGGGTTGAACATAAAATTTACTATATATACACATTGCAGGACATAAAAATAAAAAAATTTTCAAATATGTATCGGTATATCTATAATCTGTAATTATTGATTTTGATTTATATATATATTTTATTTTTTTTTTATTAAAATCAACGGTTACAGATTATAAGTATACCGATGAAACTTTTCCTAACACTTATTCAAACAATTATTACTTATGAATTATATATGATAGACTGGCATGGCTTTCCATGCACCAATTTTTCTCTATACATGACTTGAATTTAAGATTTAACCAAAAAAAAAAAGAGTGTTCACTAGTAGACAACTACTTCAATTAGCCATGTGTTATTTCTCAAGATATACATATAGTAATCCTCTTATACTTATTTGAAATTTTAAGAAAGTTTAAATACATACATAAAATATTGATATACCAATTTTTTTCTTCCACTTTTATGTCCTTCAAATTCTCATCATAATCCAAAACCAAATTATTAAGAGAGAAACTTGTTAACCCCATTATTCGGTTGTGCAAATGATGATGAATGTAGCCCACACCATTCCACTAGATTAATTATTAATTAATTTATCAATAGAAATTAAAGGGGAACACACAAAACAAAGGTCATATGATGAGAGAATAAATCAAGTTTGATTATTTCCAATTTAAGCAATTGGATTCTTGTGCTTTGTGTGGGCATGCAAGCGAGACAACATTGTCTTTATGCATGATAATGTTTCTAAGAAAGTCTAAGATATAAAGTTGTAAATAAAAGCCATAATTCAAACGTCACTTGCCACTTTGCATGTCTCCCCACGATGCTGATTTATCAAGACATTCACCGAGCAAATGCAATGAACTTATAATAAATCTTATGCCTTAAATAAAATAAATTGTTTTCTATCTTAATCATTTGCTTCTAACGATAAGGCCAGGCCACATATATAAAAATCTTCAATTTTTTTTATAATATTCGAATATCTTTAATGAAGTTTAAACAAAAGACTAATATAGCCGTATTAGATTATTTTTCTTTTTAAAATTTCAAAGTTACTATATTTAGAGAAACTATTGGTGATCAATAATTTAATGAATAATATCTCGCTGTTATTCGAAAATAAATATTTTTGTTGAAATCGAAAGTGGCACACGTCCTTTTCGATATCGAGAGCAATGCATGTGATTGTGATGATCTTGGAAAAAACATTTAAATACTTGTGTAGTATTGCATTTCGAATTTTGAAAGAAAACTTGTGAAGAGTTTTGCAAAATTTGACTAAGTCTAAAGTTTTGATAATCAAGAGAGGAATTGAATTCGAGTTTGAATCTGTTCAAACTGTTCGAATCGAAGGAAGAGCATTTAAAAGCATAAGCGGTTAGGATTCAAGCGAAGTTTTAGAAAGCGATTATCAGAAGTTAATACGAGTAGTATGAGCGGGAACGGTTTATTCCTGAAGCATCCCACGTGGCAGATAAGGATTGGACGGAAGTCTCTATAAATACTAGAAGATGGTACTGAACCAGGGTTGGAAATTTATCACTCGGAAACTCACTAAACATCACTCACATCCATCAGAGCGACTTACTGAGTTTTTGTCTTAGTCCAGTTTTCTAAGTAGGTTCCATCCACTCCATTTTACGTTTCTTGTTGTTGTTCTTTATATTTCTGTTGTTCTTCTTCCCCTTTTTATTTTATTTTTTGTTGATTTTAGATAGTTTGTATGTTTTAAACTATCACACTTCGGAATTCTGTGAAGTGTTTTTAATTTGGTTTCAGATTTGCTTCTCTTCTAATAAATGTCATTCCAAAGCTTATAACTTTTGATGCACTTCATTAATTGGTACTCACGTCTTGAATGTATTTTCTGAAAATCATAAAATCAGTAAAACACTCGCTTTCTTAAATTTGGATAATTTGGATGATCAATTTTTATTATTTTGGATACTCAGTTTGATTTTATTAAGAGAAAGTATTGGTAGCCAATATTAGAGAGACAATATCATTTTTTCTTCTTTTATCTTTCCTCTTTTACCACCTACTATATATTTTTCTAATTACACTCATTGGCTCCTTATTGGTCCCCTAACGTTGATTTTCTAGCATTACTTTTTTTTAATGATTATTTCTTATTATTTTGGATAATTAATCTTATTTTTCTAGATTAATGACCAACTCATCAGCTGGATATTAACCAAAATCTTATTAATTACCTAATACAATTGTTATATTTATTATGAGTCTAATTTAAATCCAAAAATAATAAACTATAAAATTTCTCGCACTAAGGACCGATTCAACTTGGACCTATGAGGATTTGGGGTGATGAGTGCATGAATCTTTTTTTTTTCTCTTAAAATATCATTCATTATATATAATTAATAAAAAAAAAGGAATATTAAGGTTTAACATTAATTTTAATATAAAAATGGAAAATGCCAGTTAGTGTTGATTTAAAAATAAGTATTAGTCCCTTAATTTTTTTTATGGAAAATTTGTGATTTTTAAGAATTGAATATAAGACTTTTAAATTGAATTATAAAATATAAATTATTTATCATTTTAATTGATTATACGTTTATTATTTATACATATATTTAATAATAATTATGAAAGATATGAGTTAATAGGTACGTTAACATGTTTATTTTATTAGTATTTATTAATAGCATGAGTTTTTTTATTTTTTAGATAATGATTATGCATGCAAATATGTGTATATATTGAAATAAAAAATTACTGAGCATAATTTGAAATAATAGTGTACTGTTGTATATGGGTCGTTTCAACGCGGTTGAAGGGGTTTAATTTCCTCAACTTGTTGAAACTTTTGGGACTTTGTTATCTGACTGAGTATGAAAGCAACTTGATGATGATTATTTGCAAGTTGGATTAAGATATTTCAAATATTTTGTAGCCGTAAATCAGTAACCTTTTCTGCATGCACTACCTAGATATATAGCTAAGAAATTAGAACCTCTGTTTGAATAATATAATCACATACCAACAAAAATTTCAAATAGCTTTATAATGACAAGGACCTTATAACTCACTTAATTATTGCCTCGGTCCATATCTTTTAGGATTATAGGATTACTAGCTATAATAATGATCTTCAAATTTCATTACTTCTCCGTGTTACCAAACTCTCTCATATTATGGGACCAATACAGGGGAAAAAAAGTCTTATAAAATATAATAGCTATTTATTTTTTATGGAAATAATGGTCGTCCAAAATCTTGTAACTTATTACATTCGTATTATTTTTATTGAGAGTTTGTCAAATGAAAATAGCTACTTACAAAAAAGTTCTGAGAAATAAAAGATCAAGTGAATGCAAAGTGGAGTTATGAGAAAGTCGTTTTTAAGAGAAAATTCCTTAATTTTATTTTATTTTTTTTCTGAATCACGAGGGACAATTTTTTTTTTTTTGAAAAAACGACTCATATGAAGGATCGATCTAACACATGAGAAGGAGTTTTATAAGATTTTTTTATCTCTATCTAGTCATAATAGTTAATTTTTGTTATTATGATAGGTTTTCAATGTTTTAAAGCTCATTACATATATGCACAATATAACTTTACAAGAGAATTTCTTAATAATTAGCTACTCTTACATGATTTTAAGCACTAGGAAAAACTAAGAATTATTATGTTTCCTGATCTGGCCTAACATATATATTTGAGCCCAATTTTATAATTCAGTGAAGCCTAAAAGATTAATAATTTACCTCTTAAGAATGAGGCTTTCAACAAACTAAGATAAGGCCAAAAGGAAGTCAATATAACTGCATGACCTCATCCCAAAAAAATAGGAATTTGACTTCATCATCCCAATAGAAGTTGGGCAATCAATTCTCAAGGCCTATAAATACATTACTCTAGTCTCAAGTCATGGTATGCAATCTATAAATACATTACTCTAGTCTCAAGTTATGGTATGCAATCTTTTCCTTCTTATATTTTATTCTCTAATACACTTTGCTGACTTAAGCGTCAGAGTGGCCTTACAGGTTCACCCCCGCCGTTTCAAGCTTTGGTCAATCTCTTAGAAGCCAAATCCTTCATCTTTAAAGCCAAGACGAATACTTGCATCTGAGGAGAACCTCTTCGCCAAGTGACCTACCCGTCACATCTCCCATGACATATCAATTCTACCTTTACTATATATACCACAGATACATACCCTGGTAGCAAAAGATGATGGTGTCAATTACTGAAATAATTTTTTTCACCAATTAAGTTGAAGCTTAATAGTTATTAGCAAAAGAGTAGTAATGCTTTTTTCTCTCTCTCTTCATTTTTGTAATGAATTAATACAACAGTAAAACATATGATGAAAGAATAGTTTTAAGACAAGAGATTCAACATAACTAATTTCCCAATGTAACTTAATAGAATAGACTATAGACACACCGAAACACATTGCATGGTAAATGCTGAAAATCTTAGACTTATATATGTATATAATGTCAGAATGTTATCGGAATTATTATAGAATATATGTATATTATTGTATTGGGCGACAACCGACATGCGTGTGGTACAAAAGGAAATCATTAAATCAATAACAATAAGACCTGGCCAGAATTAATAAGATAGTTAAAAAAAATAATAATAATTAAGAAGAATATTGAGGATGAAGGTGGCGGGTACGTAGAGCCAAAAATTCCCATGAAAAGAGCGTCATGTAGTACGCACAAGTTGACACTACGATTCACCTTATTGTAATCGACAACAAACATGTTGATGATGTTGGTTCCAACTAACTATTTAGTCTCACAATATGCACATACATATATACATATACACATGTTCAAATAAATGGTTTTTCTTTTCTTTTCTTTTGCTGAATTCTAACTTCTTGAGTTTCTGAAGACGGCACAGCCCAAATTAAAGAAACCGCTTTCTACTTAGCCAAAACCAGGGGCCTCCATAATCTATACATTACAATCTCAATGTTTTTAGTTCAACCATTTAAAAAAAAAATTATGTTAATCTTGATTTGCAGTGCGTATTGTTTAATTGCGTGTACGCGAAAACATGTTGTTACATCATCTCTTTCCCACCTTTGAATGTATGTATGTCGAGTTAACATAATATATAGTCATACAGGAGTTACATATTTTTTCACGCTATTTTCATCAGTACAATATAATATTATGTGCATGATATATTCACATGTGGCTAATTTTTCACCTAATTAAGATTGACTAGAAAAATTAATTGACTCCTATCTGAAATTGATCCTTTAATCCTTGCACTTAAGTTAAAATTGCACCCTCTAAATAAAATACAAGTCTGTAAAAGTAAAACCTTATCGGATGCAGGTAAACCCTCACTAACTATATCTTTGATCGCTTGGAACAGAAAAGAAAGGTGATTGTTGTTAAGAACACCTCGACCACTACCGAGAGTCAGACTATTTAAATTATAGCCTTAAGTCCATATGACATGTCTCAACCTGAGTCTTTTGATATTTTTTTTTTTCGGTAATAGAATCTTTGGATTTATGAGGCACTCCTTATTACTACTAGGACACAAGAATATTAGCTTCTTTTTTTTTTTATCACGAATTGGACAAGCCCTTAATACTAGGCATTTACACATTCGCTAACTCACTCACACTATAATAGGTTCCTTATTATGAGGAATCGAACCCTTGATACAGCTCATGGAAGGCAATGTTTCATGCCATTTGAAAACATTAAAATCGTTGACGTTTCCTTTCTCTTTTTGGTTACCTTGTGGGCCTGAAGCCCAAGAAACAAAAACGAGGAATTAATCAGTGGCTTCATTTCCACAATCAAATACGTGAAATGGGCCCGATAAATAGGCACAATATAGATATTTTTGTATTTTGGTATTGAAACAATTGGGTTGGCTTCATTTTCCACAAGAATGTATAGTTTTTGTGATTAATGTTTTGACCCATTAAATTATTATTATGAGCCCATATAAGATCAGAATCTTTAATTTAGAAAAAAAAAACAGAATCTGTACCTCTCTTTAGGGCTTAGGCCATACCATTCATAGCAAAGTGGTGACTAGAGTAGGCTCTTTTCTTTTTTTTACATTGACTAGCTAGGATTTGGTACAGGATAGAATATGGGTTGGGTATTAGGGAGGTAGGTCTAGGTTGTTGGGCTTAGCCCAGAACAAAAACTTCTACATGGCCGCAAAAAAAGGTAGTTCTGTAATCGGTAGTTCCACATTTTTCTTGTTTCAAACCTATGTTTAGTGGTTCTTTGGACTGAACCCTTGTCCAAAAACAAAAAACGGTGCGACTGTATCCTTAGAAATTCTTCCATAATTTAGTCATTTATTACCAAAATTTTAAATATACTAATATAACAAACTCATTTAAATTTATTGTCTTAAAATTTAAATTAAAAATTATAAATAAAAACAACAAAAATTCAAACTTCAAAAATCATTTATTTCAAATTAAATTTAAAATTAAAAAATATATAACAAACTTTTAAATTAAGAAAAAAATATATATTTTAAAAAACTTCATACCCTCAATTTTGGATGTGTCACACACTTAACTACCTTTAAAATTATCATATTACAACACATCCAAAATAATATAATTGCATACAAAATAAATTATAAACACATCTAAAATTTGACTATATGCAAATTTAAATAATAAATAAACACATGAAAAATCTATATAAAAAATTACGACACATCTAAAATAATATAATTATTCACAAAACGAATTACTAACCCATCTAATTATTGTTTATTATTACTATTATATTTAGAGCTTATAGTAACAAGTTGCTTCGAAGCAGAGTAAAAAAATGAAGAAGATAAATGAGCTTAATAAGCGACGAGTTTATATATATTTGATTGATTTTCATGGATACTCTCGTGCATTCATTAAAAAAAAATACAATCATGCTAGTTGCACAAGTGGTTTTAACAACCAAGTGCAAAACCAAGTGGTTTTAACAAGGCGCGTGTTTGACAAGCCCATCCTCACCACCAAGACGCGTGTTCACGCGCCCTCTTTAATCTTTTCATCGTTGCCGTCGTCTTCTTCATCATTGTTGTTATCGTCTTTCTTCATCATCCTCCTTCGACGTCGTTGTCTTCTTCATCATCTTCCTTCTTCGTCGACGTCGCCTCCTCCTCCTCCTCCTTTCTAATTCAAGATTTGATTGGATTGCTTGATATTTGTGTGCATTCTAGATGGTTATCTGTGTGTATTCTGGGTTAGTTTCATCGTTCTTAGTTTTTTTTGCTTTTAATTGCATGAATCAAGATTTGATTGCGTTGCTTGTTATTTGTGTGCATTCTGAATGATTACATCTGTGCATTCTAGATGGTTATATGTGTGCATTCTGGATTAGCTTTAGGTGTTTTTTTGGCTTTTGCATGATTCAGTATTTGATTGGGTTGCTTGATATTTGTGTGCATTCTGGATGGTTCATTCTGAGTTAGCTTCATCGTTCTTATGTTTTTTTTTTTTTGCTTTTAAATGCATGAATCAAGGTTTAATTTGATTGCGTTGCTTGTTATTTGTGTGCATTCTTGGTGATTATCTGTGTGCATTCTGCATGATTATAGGTGTACATTCTGGATGATTATTTATGGCAACCAAGCGGTCAACCATTCTTGATAAACAAATATCCTTTATATTAAGGGTAATCAGGCGCGTATAGAAACAAGAATGATTGACCACTTGGTTGTCAAAATCACTTGGTCCCCAAGAATAATTCAAAAAAATATAATATTACAAAAAACAATGGATAAAATACTCAAGATAAATCTCATATTTAATACATAGTAACTCGACTTACCTTGTAAGTGCAGAAGATTTTTTCAATCAATTAATTTCTCTTTGTGTATAGCTTAGTATAAGGGAGAAGAAGAAAGAAAAAACTATACAATAATTAGTGGAGTGCTTAAAATTTGCTATAGTTAAAAAGAGATAATTATTATATTTTTAAATTAAAAATCAATTAAAAAAATAAATAAAATAGTTACCGGTACCTAAAAAATCTCACATGGAGTTGGAGTTACAAATGGTAAGTTAGGTTAGATAATTATTATATTATTTAATTAAAATTAATTTTATTTTAGATACGTCTCCTATTAATTAGGAGAATATATAAATAATTAAAATTTTAAAATAAATTAAATAATAGATATTATGGATGACTTATGGTCATATTTTATGGATACATAGCTTTATTGGAAAAAAAAAACTATGTTTAGTGTTCTGTTTTTGTCTTTCTTCTGGCCTTAGACCTCCAATCTAAAAATAAATAAAAATTATGTAAAACAAAAAAAAAACTGTAAAATAATATTTTAATTATTTTTTAATTTATTAAAATATTACTTTATTAATTTCTATACTTTAAAATCTAAAGGAATAATTTGATTCATATATAATTGAATTTCTTGTCCGATGAAAAGTCAGTTGCAATATGATATTGATAGGATGGAGGAAGTAGCTATTTTATTGTCTACCTATTTTTAATATGTACTTTCTATGCCAACATATTTTGAAGAAATAATTAATTTAGTAACTAATTTTTAGCATAGTTAGGATAAACTTTTTCCCCTCTCTTAGGTATGCATGCCTTTAACTTTGATGCATTGTGGTGTTAACAAAGAAAAAAGAAACATGATTCCATTTATTTTGGGTTATACTCTATGCATATGGGTGGCTTCTTAAACTCATGAGAAGTCTCAACGTAGATAATTTTATACAGCACACAGGTTTTTTAATATCAAGTGCAAAAGTCCTCACGGCTCTAAATCCGCTTTTGTAGACACAAATTTTAATTTTAAATAACTATATAAAATAAAATAAAATTCTACATGTAGTTTCTTTAGACTTTAGCTATTTAATTTGAAAAAGTGATGTTTTACCCACTGCTTACAAGGGAAATTAATTTAATTTGGAATTTGAGTAGGGGAAGTTATCATGGTGTGACGAGGCATCTACATTCATTATTTAAACTCTAATTCAACAAAATTCAAAGTGGCAATTGAAGAAAAACTTACATTATATATATACATGATTGAGAAATGAGAAATACCTATTTTACTGATTCTACATCCAATATTAAATTGACACCCATATCTAATTTAGTTCAATATAAAATAAATTTTAAATCGGATCCAATATATATAATGAAGAACTTAATGTATATTTATGAAATAAATACAAATGACAAAAGAATGTTAAATTACTTTGAAGGAGAAAGCGACTGACAGAGAATTGCAAATTAAATTATCACTGCTAATTCAATAATCTTGGCTTAGTTTTATTCGTTAACTTGCAGGTCTCAAATTGACCCCTCCATTCTCAATATTTTAAAACTAAATTATATCCTATTCTTTCTGCTACCATTGCAAAAAATCATATTATATGAAGCCACTGGACCTTGCTCGAGTAATCATTAGACATCAGTGTTTTGTTCAATACAATTAGTTTGACTTTCATTTCATTTATTTTTTCTTTTTTATAAAAAAGGGGAATCATTCTAATCCAAGAAGCTAGAGACTATCCTTTCGTTACGCACAATGAAAACATTTGTATGCTTTCCAAATTTTGTCCATACTCAGACCACAACGTTCAATGAATCCTAAACCAAAAACTCTAAATTATATCTTTTCTTTTTCTATCTCTAATTCTCTTAGAACTTCTATAAAACGAGAAGATTTAAAATTCAAAAAAAAATCTTTGTAGTATATTAGAAAGTAAATTATTTGATTAATTTTTGGAAGAGGTCAATGGAATGGTACCTAGATAGAGGATAAACCAGCAAAATTCTGGATATAAAGAACCAAAATTGTTAGAATGAAAATTCAAAGGGAAGTGGCCACCACTTCAATTAGAGCAGCCGCAGAAACACTGTCTCCAGTCTTCTCTATTTATAGGTAGTGGGCATAGCTTGGGCCATTAGAAAAATGAAAATAAGTCCCTTGTGGCTCTCTAGTGTCTAGACTTATCCGTTGTAACTTAATGTGCGGCAATAAGTCCCATTTCCAAAAGTCAAAACCAAAATACACTATGTGGCTCTTGTAAGATACGTTTGGATAAAGCCAATAATAATCAAGTATAGGCAGAAAAAACGTGAAATAGAAATAGTTTTTAAATTAATCTTTTTTATAAATGTAAGATATTTCATAAGAACAAATAGAATAGCAGCAATTATATATAGTAAAATGTAGACAAAAATTTCCTTTTTTCTATATAAAATAAATTATTTGCATTCAAAGCATAACTCTTACCAATACCATAGAGACAGAGACTACAACCGCAGATCATACACCAAATAATCCCAATTTTCCTTTCCCTCTCTTTATATTAACTCATTCAAGAACATTTTCATCCTTGATTTAGCGTTGGTTTGCAGTAACAATGAAATCATTAGCAACCTGAGATAAACATAAAAAAAAAAAAAAAGTTAACGGCAGCAATCAGTGGAGAGTGCAGACATGGTTTTACTACACTAATCATTTTTCTCTTCCTTTTTCCCTTTTCACCAAAAAAAAAAAGAAAACAGAAAATGAAACCTACCACCTCAACACTACTCTCATGATCAGCTATGTCAATCATCCGAATCCAATTAACACGCCACCATGGCCTTCTCGCCGCGATCCTGCTCCTCCTCCACCTCCTCCTTCCGCCGCCGCAAACCGCCGCGCAGAGTGCTAACACGATGCCGCCTCCGTCGCCGGACGCGCTCACCAAGGTGAAATTCGACAAGTCCATGGCCATCGTCTTGGTGATCCTCGTCATCGTGTTCTTCGCACTCGGCTTCCTCTCTGTGTACACTCGCCAGTGCGCGGAGCGTCGGATGAGGGCGAGGTTCGACCTCACGTTCCCCCTCGGCGGAAGCCACCGCCGGCAGCGTGGCT
>JASCZI010120838.1:194035-247199 GCA_036250425.1 Stylosanthes scabra
AGGTGGTTTAAATTCATAAAAGAAACACGCTCACCCCGACGCGCCACCTCTACCCTATATCGGCGCTCTAGTTCACCCCCGCCGAAAATCACCCCCGACTCTTTAAGCTCGTCCACGTATGCTTGGCGTAGAATCGGCGGCGCCCCTAAAACATCAGGCGCCACCCACCGATAAAGGGGCGACAACTCCAGTGGCATCTAGACCACCTCGGCTGCGGCGGCCTCCAGGTCGGCTTCAGGGTTCTCTGCCATTATAATCACCTGATGAAGGGAAGAAAACACCAAAACAAGCCGGAAAACTCAGTTTCACCAAAACAAAAGAACAGACGGCAAAAACAACCGCCGTTCACGGCAGCATTGGTCCTTTCACCCCATCAAAAGGGAAATGGCGAAAGAACCCCAAAAGATACTAAACTAAACAGGCTAATGCATACTAGAAGAAGAAAAGTAATACCTGGAAATGAGGTTGAAGAGAGGAGACTTGAAGCAACCAAGTCCTCCAGAGAAACCTTCTAAGAAACACTTGACGAACAACTTCCCGTTCGAAGCAAGCAAGAAAACGGAGGAAACGAAGGAGAGAGAAGAGGATGAATGAAACAAGGAAAGAGAGAGAGGTGGAGGAACGAGAGAAATGAGAAGTGAAAAACCTCTCCCTTCACTCTCCCTCTCCTTTTAACTTTGAAACAAAAGACGAAAAGGAGAGAAACCATTTCGTATCCCCTCGAAAAGTCAACGGTTGGGAAGGGCGTAATGATAATAAAACACCCCCCATCAATAGCCATCATTAAAAACGAATTCCAAGAGGAAAACGCTCTCTCTCCCCCACGATCTCCAACACGCATTGAATGACGATTGTCAAATCGAACTGATGTTTCCCTTCCAAGAAGATTCTAGACAACCAATACGACCGAAACGTCTTTCGAAGATCCGACGTGACCACCCACGAGCTCGGGGCATGCCAAACCATGAAGCTTGGCTCTTCCGAAGATCCGACCTATACACTCAACGATGTTATCAACTTACAAAGCTCGGACCCTCCGAAACTTCCTAAGTTCGGGGCAACTGTTCTGGATACTGGACCTACACGGCCCAGAAGCTAGACATGGCCCCAACCTCTTCCGAGCCCAACACAAGGTACGGACCGGCTGAAGGGCTAACCGACCATCCGACTTACGCGCATCAAAGGATATGCCCTAAAATGTCGGACGCTCCGGGCCGGTGACAACCAATCCCTACGTATTCGGGCCCAACACAGGTATATAAAGGGAAGATCAGCTCTTCCCCAGGTACGTCTTCTAAACCCTACCCAATTGTTGTGCTCTCAGAGGCTCCCAAATCCTTATTTGGCGATCCTTCCTTAGCACGCTACCTATCTCTCAGATAAATCTCTAGCCTTCTGTCTTGGCATGTCCGGTTACGCCAGGAGTCCCAAACCCTAAAAGGTACATTATGTACAGTACTGAAGATGGTTATCAGTGATTTATCAAAATAGAACAGTTTTGGAATACTCAAAAACTTGGAGAATAACAAAAATTTTTGGATCTAGAAAATTTTCTCAGGGGCAGAGCACTAGCATGGTTCAGATTATGAAAGCAATACAATCCAAATGCAGATAGGTCAGTATTTGATATAGCGTTCATGCACCGTTATGTGCCAGATTCTCGTCCCATACTCCCACCATAAATTTCTTGGAATAAAGTTTCAGATCTAGATGTGATTTTGGAAGAAATTAGAGCTAGTTTAGAAAAATTTGAATCAAAGCAAAAACTACGACATAAACGCTTCAAAGAAGAAGAAGAATCACTAGATCTCAAATTTCAAGAAAAATAAGCAGAAATGCAAGGAAAAAAAGAGGTAGAAGAGGATGCAGAACCACAATCAACTTTCAATCACAGCAACAAGAAGAAAAATCAACATTCAATTTTCAATCGCAGCAACAAGAAAAAATCAACAGCAAATCCACAATCTACAACACTGTTTCAGCAATAGAGCCAACAACAACAAAATTCAAAAGAAGAAGAACAAGATGAGGTAACAGAATCGATTGATGGTGGCAAGAGGGTGCAGAGCAGCGAAGATCGGAGCAGAAGCAATGCTACCGAGATCATCGTCCTTGCATTTAAGAAAGAATAGGAGACCGTGACTAACGGCAGCAGCCGGGTCCATAGCAGTTCTGAGGTCGTCGTCTCCGTCGAGGGGAAAGTGGTGGCCACCGATATTGCTTCGACAGAGGTGGAGTGGGTGACGCGACCAAAACCAAAACTGCCAGATCCAAACTCGCTCGCGGTGGTCAGAATAAAGGAAACATCGTGCAAGGAAGAAGGGAGGACAGAAGCGGTAACCGGAGGTCATAGTGGCGCTGCCGACAGCTTTGTCGCGGAAGGGAAGAGGGGGACGCTGATGGCACATGTGGATGGAGACGTGACGGTGACAGACGGAAGTCTCCGAGCTCGGCTCTTGCGTCGAAGCGTCCTTTTGACTTCGCCGCCTCTCTTAGCGGCTGTCTTTCCATGGGATCGTGGTGGAAGAGAGACCACTGGGGGCTTGTTTTACGGCGCTGCGCCCGCCTCGTCGGCAAGGCAGAGAGAGTACGCGGCGATTGTGAATACTGCGGCGCAGAAGTAGACCATGACGGGAGGGAAGACCCACGAGACGACCAATGGGGAAGGATGGGTCTCGGCGGAGGTGTCAGTGGCTGAGAAAGAGGAAGCGGCGGCTAGTTCTGTCTCTCGAGTTAACGGCGGCGGGCGTGCCCCAGGGATGGCAATGGTAGGAGTCACCATATTGAGACCAGTGGCGACAGGACCAGCGCCAACGGCAGCAATGGACGCGGTGGCATGGGCAGTGGGCACATCAACTTCGTCGATTGCCTCTGTTGGTGGAAGGTTTCTGCAAGATGTTCCTTCAAATTTGCTTAGAATCCTTGGATGGGGTAGAGACATGGTAATAAGGGTTGGCACTGCAAATTTCATTCACTACGGCGGCGGGAGCAAGACAAAGGAAGAAGAGGTAGCTGCTTGGGTTTATTTGGGCTTCGTAAAAACAACTTGGGTTAGGGTTTACTCTTTGATCATAGAAGCCCAATGTTTCAATATTATTATATTAGCATCCTTTTTCTATGGCAATGGGTCATCCAAAATTTTCTTTTTGTTCCATTACATTTTGGGATCCAGAAGGTTCTTTAGTTTTATAAGCAGTAGCCTAGATTACTTTTTAATTTCTTTAATAATTGTAATTAGGAGTAATAGCAGGATTAAGTTGTATTTTTTTCCCTCAACCTTGAAGACAAGGTTGGTTTGAAAGGTGGGAGATTGTTAAGATGGGCCTTGGTTGGGCCATTGGCTAAGCCCGTTAGAATTACTTAGTGCCTAGTATTATAAATAGAAAGCTAATATCATTGTATTGGATATATAAATTAATGAATTGTTGAACATTAGTTCAATTGGAATTTTCTCTCTTTCACTTGAAGTAAAGAGAAATTGTTCTTTCTAATTCATCTTCATATTCAATCATAGTGAATTATCCAAATATCTTCTTCTAATTGATTCTTACAAACAATTATACACATCTTCTCTTTTATGTTTATCTTCTTTAATTCTAATTCTAACAGCAGGAGGTATGTTGAATACTGGTGTTTATTAAAATTAACTTAAATGTCAAAGCAAAAATTGCCTCTGCCTAGCCATTCTAAAATTTAATCGCTATGTGAATTGTTATTTAGTTGAAATTGTTTTCAAAAGCAATATTGCATAGTATAATTTTTGGAATGTAGTTTTCTTTTTCAAATTTAAAGAAATCAAATTCCATTAAAATTAAGTTGAGAACGTTATCTTAGGAGAATTTTTTTTTCACTTCTTCTCCGTTAATTTTGTAATTCTTTTCTACAAAAACATTACATTGAATATTAATATGTTGAGAATTGGATGAGAGAAGAAAGCGGCACTATAAATTATAGTGTGAGTGATATTATTTTAGGTTTAATAGAATTTGAATTTTCGTGTTATGTGCTCTATTGCTATGTGATGGAGTTATTATTTTCATGTCTTATTTTATTAAGTTTAAAGTATATATAGAGTACATACAAAGTACATGATATAATTTGCATTATATTCGGCTGCATATCATTATCAATCACATGATTTATTAATGAGTAGCTACAACATTATTGATAATGATTATATCTATAGAAATCACATAAAGAATATATTTCATATAATTGTAATTACTATAAATAACGTTAATAAATTTGCCCACAGTTTATGTGGATTGTATAGAGTTTAAGCAAATCAGAAAGTTACAAAACATGCTCAGCGGAGTATTGACATATTAAAAATAATTCACACTGATATACGTTGTCAAATGTATATAAAAGGAGAGAAATATTTAATCTTATTTATGGATGATTATTCGCGATATATGTATCTCCGTATACTTCTTCATAATAAGTACGAGGCATTGGATGCTTTTAAAATTTACAAAGTTGAAATAGAGAAATAATGCGAAAAATAAATTAAGATAGTGAGATAAGATAGAGATGAAGAGTTCTATGAAAGCTATATATTATAGCTATCATTACACCATGCTTGGCCTGATCAGAATAGTATTGCTGAAAAAAGAAATACGACCTTATTGGATATGGTGAAGAGTATGCTCGATACTCCAATCTTCTTTTATCTTTGTGGAGTGAAACTCTTAAGACAATCCAGTATATCTTAAATAGAATTCCAACTAAAGCTATTGCTAACACGCAATTTGAATTATAGAAATCTCCATTTGGGTTGTCGTATTGATATAAGTTTATAGTCTAAATGAAAAGAAGCTAAACTAAGGAGGCAAAGACTATAAGGGCCTATTTTATAAGTTATGAAAAAAAATCCAAAGATATAGATTTTATTATCATCCCATTAAAAATCACGTAATTTAGTTTAAAAATTCAAGGTTTTTAGGGCATGATATAGAAAGTGAGAGAAATTATTCTTTTGAAAAATGATAAAAAGAGTATGCTTTCTCCAGAGTGATTGTTCAATACAATACCCAGATAGGGTTAAGGTAGAATAACCTATTTTTTCACATCTTGATAAATAATTTTTAATAAATCATAAATTTAAGCTGAGTTTATTGCTTGTTTTGAAGCTACATCGTAGGGTGTTTAGTTAAAGAATTTCATCTCCAGGCTTAAGATTATCGAGGCCATTGAGAATACAGTGTAATAATTTAGGGTCTATCTTTATGGATCGTATCAGTATTCATCAGATGACAGTTGATCCTTTAATAAAAGGTATGCTTTAAAATTGTTTAAGGATTATCTAACCCTATAGGTTTATGCTCTATAGCATCAATTTTGATTTATATTGTATTATATAACATGTTTTGGTATTAAATTCTTATAATGACAAATAAAATTTTAGTGAAGGACCTAGGATAAGTATTGAGCGTATTCATACAAAAATACCATAATTATTTATTTCTCATTTAGTTATTGAGTATATTATATATAATTGAGAATGACAAATAAAATTTTAGTGAAGGACCTAGGATAAGTATTGAACTTATTAATACAGAAATACCACATAAATGTTAAGGGATATTACATTGTGATATATGGAAGACAGTACTCAATTAATGAGGACCTACCGTTATGATTCGTGTAATTTACCTTAATTGTTTGAATAAATGTTGGACCAAGTGGAAAAATGTTAGAATATTATATTTTACATATGTGGTCCAATTTATTAGAAAAATACTAAGGAGCCAATATATTATAACCAATAGGGAGCTAATATAAGTTACGGATGATAACTCATATAAATTTTGGATAATAACTTAATCATTAATATATGAGTGATGGAGATATAAAGTTTGGATGATAACTTAATTATTTGCTCCCTAATGGACTCCCTTGCTTTTTGATGGGAGAAGTTATTAAATTTAAAAGGAATTTGGATCCCCAATTCAGACCATCGAAAAGACTCTAGTTCCATCATGGTTGATGGTTCAAAAATTGAAAGTCCCAAATTTGAATCAAGAACAAGAACAAGGGTGACCAAAATAACCATTCATTATGAACAAGTCGACTATGGCTAGAGGTATGTTGAATATTGTGTTTATTAAAATTAACTTACAATTCCAACTTTTAAATTTTCAATGGAAACATAAATCACAATTCGTCCTTCGAATTGATAGTTTAGAAAAAAAAATTCCAATTCATCCCTTGAAAATTCTTTATTTTAAATTTACCTCCCATATTTTGAAAAGATAAAAAAAAACCAAAAGCTCTTGTTTTTATTTTTTTTTCCTGAGAATCACCATAATGCCCCTTTGTATGGAGATTTTTTTAGCACTTTATAATATATTTATATACTTAAGATATTTTTTTTCAGTAAAGTATACTTTTTGTTTCTAAAGTTTACCAAAAATTTTAAATTTATTTTCAAGTTTTAATTTAATTCAATTTTATCCCTTAAATTTTTTAATTGTCTCAATTTTTAACCCTTGACTTATTCTCCTTTTATATTGGGAAATTATTTTCTTTTTCATTTAATTTTTAGTTAAATAATTTAAACAATAAATACTAAAAACACAAAAAGTAAACAAAACTCTAAATCCCCTTAATTTTCCCCTTTCCTTCATCTTCCCCTTCTCTTCTATATTTTCTGTGAAAGAACAGCAAAGAACATTAAACAATGGTATCTTAAAGTTCTACATCCATCTTCACCATCTACTACAGTGAAAATAATCACACAAAACAAATCAATTAACACCAACATTTTGCTCCCAAGTCCTAGATCCCATCAGCGACATAATAGAGGGAAAACCCAAATCAGAAATCATCACCTAGCTCAAAGATGCACAATATACCATTAATTGAGAAGGACACAACACTGCACAGAGAAGATCACACAAGAAAAACACCAACCCTGCCACAGCAAATAGCGGTCGACATCGTCGTAGACACACCATCCCGGCGTCGCGTCCTCCTCGCCACTCAGAATCGGACCGTCGCTTCTCTTCCTCGATTTTAATCATCGCTCAAGTTTTCCTCTCTCATTGGCTCATTGCCAAGTTTTTTGTCGCTGTTAGAAGAGAGGTGAAGAAGGTAACTTGATTAAGTCTGCCATTAATGGGTGACAGCTTCAGCATCCAAAGATACTTTTGGTAAATTAACAAGGAAATAAAGGGTGATTTAGTGATTTCAACAACAGTGAAATCACAACACACACTCCATTGACACATCATTTAACGTCCGTTAAGTAATTTTAACGGTGAAATGGGTGGGGTAAAATTGAGGTAATTAAAAAACTTGAGAGATAAAATTAATTCAAATTAAAACTTGAACATAATTTTAAAATTTTTGGTAAATTTCGGGACAAAAAATATACTTTAACCTTTTTTTTTTTGGAACTCCTTATAAAGCTAGCTACCTACACCCATGGCCACACTCGCTTCTCTATACATATAGAGAAACAATGGAGAAGCTCTATAATCCTTCGCACTAAGGATATTTTGAGCAATAATTAGATTATTGAGAAATAATTTTATTACAAAAAAATAATAAAAGTGCATATTGGATAACTGAGAAATAAAAATAATTACCAATCAAATTGAAATTAAACTATTTTGGGAATTGGGATGATGAATATATTTGTTTTTAGCTCGATGTATATATCTTTATTTGCGCACTTTTTAGGTTCCAATTTCATTCAAAAAATATAATTTTATTTCTTTGATTAGAAGGGTTCCTTATTATAAGCAATTTTATATGGTTTCCCGATGGTTTTAAAAACTGGATTAACTGATAACATGATTAATAGTCTGGTTCATAATATTGGTCAAAAAGACAAAAACCAATAAAGCTAGACAAAAATTGGTGAACTGGTCAAAATTTTTTTATTTTATTGAAAATAAAGTTAGCTGAAAAATTATTTCTTTTTAAAAAATATATTATTTTATCATATTAAATTCCAATTAAATTTTAGGGCCATGTCCGATTTTAAAAAGCTTGTTTTCCTATAAACTACATATTATTATGTTGATGTATCTAATTCCCAAATGTCAAACTTTCCCGCTGGCTACTGTTCTGTGCTGCGTGGGCGATAACATATTAACATTTAAAATAATAAGTTTCGGGGAAAAATTACACACACATATGACGCAACTTAATAGATAATTTGAAAATTTCAGTTAAGGAGAAAAAGGATTATTCATTCAAACATTTAATAGTTATATATAGTTATAATTTTTTTTTATTTATAAATTATTATTGAATTAAAAGTATGATATTAAATGATATAAATATTATTTATATAAAATTATAAATATTAAATTAAATAAAATATTTTTAAATTATGATGATCTATCATTATTATTATTATGAAAATGGGAATAGATCAAAAAGGAATTCAAGCAAAAAAATAAAATAAAGAACCAAAAATAATATTGAAATGAGATATAATTAGAATTAAATTAAAAATATGAAACATTAAACTCTTACCATATGCTTACCATCATTGAATTTTCTTCCGTCCAAAACAATAACCTCCATACATATAAGTATAATTTATCCATCCATTTCATGTGTTATAATTTATAAAATGGATTAGGTTTCTTGGCCGCGTTATAACATATGGAAAATCCCTGGAAGCAGACTTAGCTAGAAAAGAGTGGCCAGACCGCCAGATCAAACACAATTATATAGCATAATTTAATCCAATTTTCTTGTTGAATGGAATTATCCACTAATAAAGAACCGTGTGATTATTATAATAATTATTCTTCTTTAATTCCGCACTCAGGCGAAAACCCTTTATATTGTCGTAGCTCTTTCTTCATTATAATTTCCCTCCTCATTCTGTTTTTCTATTTTCCCGCGATGATGGCCCAACAGAAAATGAAAAACAAGCTAATCAGGAATTTGGCTCACAACCTCAAAGACAAAGCCTCTCTCATAGTAGCCACCCTCTCCATCAAGCGCCACGTGTCCTCCGTCCGAGTCCGCGTCCTCCGCGCCACCACCCACGCTCTCACCGCACCTCCCTCCCAGGATCGAATCGCTGCCGTCCTCGCCATCGCATCATCAGACAACACCTCGTACCTCCTCCCCCGCGCCTGCATCGACACACTGATGGACCGCCTCCACCGCACCGGCAGCGCCACCGTGGCACTCAAGTGCCTCTTCACCCTCCACAACGTCGTCGTCAAGGGACCCTTCACCCTCAAAGACCAACTCGCCTATTACCCTTCCTACGGCGGCCACAACTTCCTCAACCTCTCAACCTTCCGCGACAATTCGGACTTTGAATCGCTCCAACTCAGTGACTGGGTCCGCTGGTACGCCGGACTCATAGAACAAACCCTAACCGTTTCAAGAATCTTAGGCTATTATCTCCGATATTCATCTTCATCTTCATCTTCTTCCACTAACACTAACACCATTCAAGATTCAAAATCTTTGACTCTTGGAAAGTCAAACGCGGATTTACTGTACAAGATCGGAGCCCTGGTTGCGTTCTTGGAACAGATAAGCAAGGTTCCAGAGTCATTGGAGCTTCAGAAGAAGGAGCTGGTTTACGAAGTAGTGAAGCTTGTAGGGGAAGATTACAGAAGCGTTCAGAGGGAGATAGTGATGAGGTTGGAGGAGATGGAGGGTAGAATGGAGAATTTGGATGTTGCTGAGGTGAGTGAGTTGGTTTCGTATGTGAAGAGAATAGAGGAGTGTAAGGAGAGGATCGTGATGCTGTTCGTCAATAAAGGGAGGAAAGGTGGGTTCTGGGATTTGGTTAGAGAAATCAAGGAGAAAGGGTTGAAGATGAAAGGGGAAATTGAAGGGAAGTGGCTCACGGTGGTTGTGGCTTCCAACGCCGCCGCGGATTCCACCCGGTTTATTAACACTAACCCGTTTCTTGAACCCGGTCAAACCAGTCCGGTCCCACTCACCAGTTTTGCGTTTGCAACGGTAAGATGACAATTGCACTATTTCGCAACGGTCTTCTAAAGGTGGCTTTTCCCTTTTATTTTTTTATTCTTTTAAATAATTTTTTTGGGTTTCTTTTTTGGATGGGAGGACTGAGGAGATAGTGAGATGCCATATTTTCTTTCTTTTCTTTTCTTCTTTTTTGGTAGAGAGATTCTTTTTCTTTTTCTTGTTTAATTTCTTTTGGTATGGTGGTGTGGGGATGGCTGTCTGTTGTTGTGTGCATAATTAAAGTGACATATAGACAGATAAATTATATTGGTGAATATTGTACAGAGAAATCGCAATGTATGTGCAGTTTAAGAAAGAGATTTATGTAGCAAAACATCACAAATATAAATTAGAGGTTTTTAATGAGAGTTTTGAGTTGAGTTTCTTTCATGTTTCTTTGTAACATGCGTGGGAGACGGCTATATAGTTAGTATTAAAATGAAAAGTCTCCAGCTGTAAATATGCAGTTGTGTCTGACTTGAGTTTTTTTATTCCTTGAATATTGTACAGTGCTATTCCAATTATTGAAACGGCAATAGCAAACTAACAAGAATCAGTTAACAACAAATTTAATATTTTCCTATTTTGAGAAAATTTTGATGGTTAATATTATGAACAAAAGAAAGTCAATATTATTATTATTTTTTTTTCATTTAACTACTCATTATTTTTTTAATTACATTAATTGATTTTTTATTGGTCTCCTACTATTGGTTCCGTAACATTATTCATATAAATTTTGGTTGAGAAAGTTTAGGGAGCTCATAATTTATTAGCCAATAAGTGATCAATAGTCTTCTTTTCTCTTTTACCATCCATTATTTTTCTAATTAGACTTCCTAACGTTGGCTGGCTCCCTAGCATTACTCATTTTTGTTATCTTAGATATACACTATCAGCAACTAAAACAGTCATCATATAATATATATTGAAATATAAAATATATACTAAAAGTATATTAATTATATATGTATTTTGTATTTTAATATGTATTATACACTGATGATTGATTTTGGTGTGTAAATAGAATTTTTTTATTTTTTTTTATATAAATTTAGCCTTATTGAAAAAACTTTTCTTGGGGTCAGAAGAAAGCTTAATATAATGTTCAAATATTTCTCATGATTAAGAGTTCAATTATACATTATCTTCCCAAGAATTTTCTATTATGGTCCTAATTTATCCTATGTGAGAAAAATTTGAGAGTTTAGAATATCAGTATAAAAGTTTTATACAATAATAAATTTAATTAGATGATTCTATAAACTATTTATATTATTAATGTGTTTAAATTAATCTCATATTTTACTACATTTTCTCTTTTCTTTTTTTCGTGAATTACACTTCTTCAGTTCTTTAAAAGAAATCAATTTTAGGGCCTAGCATCTAACAAAAACAGTAGTCACCAAAAAAGATCTAAGTAAAAAAGTATTGGATTTTTCTCCTCCTTCTCTTAATCCAAACCAAACATGTAGCTAACTAATATCACTTATCCCCGTTTGGGCCTCGCTAACCAGACGTATACTGGTACACCAAAATACATACTACATTTATTTTGTAATATGACCCATCAAAGTTACAATAACATAATACCAAAAGGACAAAAATGCAGCTGAGGCATTGATTGAGTGGACAACAAGTTGGCTATCTTTCAAAAGAGCACAGCAACATCACTCTCCTCCTTTCTTATCTATTGATGACTTTTCCCTCATCCAGCATTTTTCGCGGTGAGTACAGCAACACCTTATTGCTACTGCTGTTGATATCACTTTTGCTCTTTAGTTTTTTTTTTTCTTTTGGACTTGGCTCTCTAGCTATTGTTGTTCATAAAACAGTTGAGTTAATTTTTGTTGTAGTTTCTTTGAAGAAGGGGATGGTGAGTTTTTTTGAAGAAGAATGGACTGTGAAGTTATCCAATTTGTTATTGATGATCATTTTGATGTAAAGTTTGAATTTTTTTTCCGTTTATATGAAGCCTAACCTAAAGAAAAAGGAAAAAAAAAAAGGAGAAGAAGAAAAAATGAGTCTGCTTGTGTAGTTGTGTTGCACACGAAGGGGAAGGGGAAGGGGAAGGGGAAGGGAAGAGGGAAGGAGTTGAGAAATTGGGAAAAATGATTTTTGTCAATTTTCTATGTGCAAAAATAAGAGGTGTTTTTGTCATCTATCATTTTTTAGTCTCCAAATTTTTAATTTTGTATCTTTTAAACCAAACACAATACACAAATCTAATTTAGTCGCAGTCTTTCAATCTCAGTCTCTCAATCCCAGTCTCAGTCCTTATTGCCAAACGCACCCTTAGGTTTTTCATGTATTGTACACTTCAATTGTGAGTATCTCATCCATTCATCGTTAAATCGATTTCAAATTTGGACTACAGCTTTGTTTCTTCTTACTCCTCATTTTGAATTGTGGAGTCCTTGATTAGAGAATTTTTGTTAGTCTTCTTGCTTCTCATTTGGTAAGCTTTGGTGCTTTGATATTTTGGCTTGTTGTATACATAATTTTATAAGCTTTGTTTTAGTAGAGTTATTTTATTGATCTTAGGCTGCGTTTGTTAGATAGAACTGGACAAAACAAAACATTAGGACAGAGACATTAATGAACAGGACACTAAAAATTAGTATATATTTATTATGTTTGGCAACAATGGACATGACATTAAAATAAATCAATTGTTAAAATTAAATATAATATAAAATTACATTTTTAACCTTCTTAATAATTAAATAAAATAAATTAAAAAAGAAAACTCCTGATCTTCCTTTCCCTCTTTAACGTTGCTTTCTTTATCTCCCTCTTCCTTCTCTAATTCCACTCTTCTTGTTCTTCGAACAAAACCTTCACCACCACCATCATTTTTCACCTTCATCACAATCACCAACCCACCACCGTGGCAGCCCTTCTCCCTTACCTTTCCTTACCGTTCGCTTCTCGTCTGCGCCGATATCACGACACCCACCGCCGTGCTTCTGCGGTGCCATTACAGCATCGTATCGCGTAGCTACCCGTGCCCCACTGAGCACTCTCTCTCCTTCCTCTTACTCTCCTTCCTCTCTCTCTTCAGTACCCTAGCTACCGTCGAGAGCTTTCTTTCACTCTCCTTCCTGCTTTTTCTTCCTGGACTCCTCCAATGTACGTGTCTTCGTACTCCGGCAATGCGTCTGCGTACTCCAATATTGCAGCACAACCATTCTCTCCTTCTCCTGTAACCTTCATTCTTTTTGTTACAGGTTTCAGTTTTTCACCAAATTTTTAATTTATTTTCTGTTTTAAAATAGTTTAGATTTAGTTAATAATTAGAATCTAAGTAGCATTTTAATTTTTGTTTTACTGAATTTAGGTTGTTAGGATAGATTTAGTTCTAGGATTACTCTATGGAAGAAGAAAGCTCTGGACGAAGAAGATAGAATAAAAAGAAGAAAAAAGGAAGAGAAGAAGAAGAAAAGGGCCGAAGAAGAATCTGGTGGTGCTAAAATTAAGTTTTAGTAGAGGGAATATAAGAAGAGTAAGGTTGGAATAATGAAAAATATTTAAGGATAAGGAAGGAAAAAATTTTCATTAAAATGTTGTGTGCTTCTAACAAATCCCATGTCCTTCATCTTGAAATGCACATAAAAATAAAAATTAGTGTGCCAGAGACATTATGTCTTAATGTGCAGTCCATACTTCCAAACACTTATCAGCACACTAGTGAATATGTTTCAATGTGCAGTCCATAAAAAACAAACACAGCCTTAGTGACTTGTGGTTATTACCTCTCATGTTGAGAGAGATTTTCATGTTCAAATAAAATAGCTACTATCATATTGCTTTAGAAATGCATCCATATCGTTATTATGTTAGTTATTTGTGATGTTTTTGCAACTAGACTTTATCAACTTTTTAAATGTGTATAAAATTTCCTGATTATCTCTAATACGGTTCTATAAAAAGTAAAAACAGATCAACAAGAAAGTAAGATAGAGACAGTAATCCACATATACGGAAACCACTAACAATATTAGTTGGGTAACACAATAAAGAAGAATAAAAATAAGAGAAACTTTGCTATCCCATAAACTATTTAAACTTTGGAATAAATATAACATAAGAATATATTGTTTCCTATAAAATATTTCAAAAGATAAAATTATAGGAAGTAAGTTAGACACACTCAAAACTCCAAAATTTATAATTATTAATAAAAAAAAAAAACATAAAAACTTTAAAATATGTATATGTTAGAACAAATAGTTACTAACATTGAATTACCGATAAATCATGATATACCGTAAATACTTTCAAAATTATATTGCTTGAATCACACACATCTTACATTTATGCATTGAGCATACTATACTATTTTGAAGGCATCACTGAATAGACTGAAGAAGAGAATGACAAGGGCACACATGCAATGCAAGACTTATTCTGAATGACAACTTGTGTATAGACATTAACTTAAAAAACCAGAGTTGAAAGAATGTTAATTACACACATACAATGATAACAATGGCAGACTTCCAGTAACTCGCCTGTCATTGGTGCACCAAACAAATCAAAACTCGAATGAGCTAATAATTAGTATATATTTAATCTAATTAATGGAGATCATCAGGGGTGCCCTCTAGCTTGTCGTTGAATTTAGAATTTGACCACTTCTTTACCCGTGAGCTAGCTACTTCAGCCTGCCAACCAGATGTAAAGATATATATTTTCATATAATAAAATAATAATAATTGAGATGCAGTCAAATTTATAATTGAATTTGTATAAAAGATTTTTATTATTATAATAAATAAACAAAGATATAAGAGCATTTAGTCAAAAGTTGAGATGTCATTGATGTATATGACCTTGTTGGTTTGTTGGTGCAAAATGTGGAAAAGGATAAGCAAGTTAAATTAATTTAGGAGTGTACCTCTTTTTCCCAATCACATCGTATTGTTACAACGATGAGTATGAGCGTCTGAATTGCAGTGCCTCCAAAGATCATCCCTCCCCATATACCCTGTCACGTTAAATTAATTAATAGTTAATTAAAGTGAGTTTAGTCATAATTGATCAAGTTTGATACTTACTGCAACGCCAGTTTTAAAGACCCATCCCATGACTATTCCAAGAGGGAGTCCAATGACGTAGTAGCACCCTATATTTATGTATGCTACATATGCTTGCCATCCGGAACCAACAGCCACTCCTGTATCATAATATACTTCATCAATTAGAATTAGAAAAAGGGAGAGCGAATAATTTTAATTTATATTAGTCTAAACAGTTTAATATTTTATTTAATAGTCTCATACTATATTTTTAGTCAATATTTTTAAATATTATTGGTCAATTATTAGAGTGAGTTAGTTACGTTGATTCTTTATAGGAAGTATTGGCAGCTAACTAAGCACGGCTATAAATATTACTACTATATTAGTGGCAATGTAAAAGTTCACACTTGCTCTCACATGATAAATCCTCTTATATTATTATTACATGAAAAGCTAATAAGGACACACCCAAGTAATCTATAAATGTGAATCTTGAATCTTCTTCTTGTCTACATATATTATTAATTAGTAACGAATGAAATGTGTTTAGTTATTTATAAACAATGAATTACGTAAGTAACACTTTTTGTTTTTTGGCGGGTCCATGAATCATACCTTGTTTGTAGCTACTCTGTTTCCCACATGCACCTTATTAAATTATTTTTTAATGTATCACTCCAAACGTGGTACTATATATAGATAGATGCACATTGCAAATGCAAGTGTGGAAGAGAAAAAGGTTGACCTGACAAAACGGGTTGAACACTGTTGAGGAGGATGGTGACAGCTAAGAGGGAAGCCATGTGGTCAACAGCTTCAAGGACTTGGGGACTTGAGGTGAACAAGTATGCGAATTGGTCGTGGAAGATCATTATTATCACACAGAACACAAGCCCAATCACCGTTGATTGTGCCACTGCCACTTGCGTTGCATATTTTGCTCCCTTCCCATTTCCTGCTCCTAGCTCATTTGCCACCCTTACTCTGTAACATAATAATATAAGTTACACTATTACAGTTATGATCCCTTTTGTCAGGTGGAAACAGGAGAAAATAAAGATAAAGATGATTTACTCGATAAAAAGAGGGTGTTGGTCTAAAAGGAGAAAAAGAATTTGAAAAGTTTAACATAGTTACGTAATGTCATGCGCAAAACGTTAAAACTTAAAAAGAGGAAAACAGAACCGCAACCACAACCAGAAGTAAAGAAAGATCGAGAAGCAAGAAGTGTACCCAACACCAGCGAAGAAAGCCAGGGGAATCATCATCTCCCACCCATTGATAGTCATACTGTATGTTAAAATCAAAATCCAACAATTTAATTAATTAAACCCAAAATAATTAAATCAAATTATAGAAATTAACTTAATTATTACCATACGGATAAGGCATCAACGGCAATGGTGACATTCTCTATCTGCCCAGTCATTAGCACCAGTATCCTGTAGTACCAGTTTTCTAAGCTGCACAATACACATACATAAGAATTTGTTACCAAATTTATTAAAGAAAGAGCATATATCTATTACAAGTATTTCAGATGTGCTCGTGTGCAGAGTAATTTATTAATTTTAGTGAGTGATTTTAATTATAAAATAATTTTAAAATATATATATTAAAATAAATAATTTTGATTATTGAATTTTCATAAATCATAAAATGTCAGTATTGATTGGAAGGTAGTTATAGCGTACCATAGCATGACACCAGAAGCAGCAGAGAGTTTGAGAAACTCCCAGAGACCGGAAAAGGCTTCCATGGAGAAACCCGTCCAAGTCAAGGGGCAACCGCCGCAAGCAGTATAAGTAAACATCCCAATGACAAGAACCCACCACGACAGATTGAGAGCAATGGCAGCACCGAGAACACCAAAGTCCCACACATAGATGAAGAGCCAGCTGGTGAGCACGTTGACCAGGAGGCCCAGCAAGGAGACCCAGGCAATGACCGCAGTCTTGAGCTGGCACTGAAGAAACCTCTGGAGGGGGAATTGGAAGGCGAAGCTGAAGTGAAGAGGGATGAGCCACAAAGCCACCCTTCCGCTCCATTCTGCCACGTCATCAGGCTGGCCTAGAAGCTTCAGGAGTGGAGTGGCAAATACGTAAAATGGCAAGAGCAAGAAGCAGCACAGAAAAAGCACGACCCATGACCTCTGCATGTATACCCCCAGCATGGCATGCTTCTTTGCCCCAAACGCTTGCCCGCACAGTGTCTCCAACGCGCTCGCCATTCCCAACTGTCCACGTCACCGTTATTAAAACCAGAAATTAATTAATTATTATAATGAAATTGAGTGATCCACTTACGAGGAGGCCGAAATTGAAGCCGACGATGACAGTGTTGGCGATGGAGATGGCGGCGAGCTCGAGTTCGCCGAGGTGTCCGGCAAAGGCTTGTGTGACGACGTTCATGGTGAAGGTGGCGACGCGGCTGAAGATGGAGGGGCCCACGATGTGCCATAGCTTCTTGGTTTCTATCCAGAGGTTTTGTTGTTCCTGGCGGTTCGGTTGAAGGAGGAGAGGTTCGGTAAGGTTGGCATGTTCATGAACATGAACATGTTGTGCGTGTTTCTCCATGGAGGCGTCTTCTGAAGACTCTAGGACCGTACGGATGTGAATGTTAATGATAAGTTCATAACTTATCTCTCTCCTATCTCTTATTGTCTCTATTTAAGTATTTATTTAATTATAATTATAATTATTTATGTATTTTGTGTTTTCTTTTAAACAGAAATTAAAACATGGTGTGCCCACCACTGCCCAATTCTAAATTGAATTCTAAAAGGGTATTTCTGGTTTCATACATATAAATGACTGGCGACTTGGCCAAACCATATTCGCCACCCAAACCAGTGAAACCACCATATTCTTCTTTCTTTATTTTCCATTTCTCTTTAAGCAATAATTAAAGAAACAATAAATACTGTCTTTTTAAACCAATGAACAGTTTTTTAAATGATATTATTTTTATAGTTCTAAAAGATTTTAAATGGATGCAAAAATATGATATAATATAAATATAATATTTATAAAAAAAAAGTTAGGTGTACACATACTCCTTCGAATGAAAAAGATTTATTTTATATTATATATATAAAATATAATAAATAATTAAATATAAATGCAAGATATCTACAAATTATATATTGGTAAAAAAAAAAAATTTCGGGCGTTTCTCTCACTAGAGGCAGAATAAATAGAACTATATATATGATGGAAGATAATTGTATTGATTTAGCAAATTACGACATTACCCAACATTGACTATACAGTCGTTGATCCTTTTTTAACGAACATCTCATGTGAATATGTATGTCATACTCATATGTGGTTGGATTGATCAGAGTTCTGAAAACCCCACATGAATATGGGATTGGATTCTGAAAATCCAACTGGGTTGTTCGGTTGGATTAAATTAATTAGAAACTGGTCAGTTTGGTTTTAGTAGAAATTGGGTTGTAGAAATTGGTTTGATCCGTTCGGTCATATTGGTAATTTTAGCAAAATTCGGTTTGATTTCTAACGATGAAAAAAATAGTTTTTTATTTTATATTATATTTTTAAAAAAAACTAGAGAACCAAGACCAACATTATAATTACAGATAATAAATTATATATTTTGGATGATAACTACTTAATCTTGAATAATTTTGGACATATAAGTTACATAGAATAACTTATATCCTTAATGTTAGTTTTGTAGAACTGCTATAAATAATTTTATTATATATTGAAATAAATTGGTTCTATTAAGTCAAAATAATTTTTAAAATTTAAAGTTATTCAAATTTTACCGTAAAATTTGAAATCGTAAATAAAAAATTCAAAATGGTTCTCGCCTCCATTTTTATTAACGACGCGTTGGTTAAATATCATTGCAGTATACTGTAAATGACTTTATTTTAAAACGTTGACGTGCAAACAATTTAAAACCACATTGTATAATGTCTATATTAACTTCAAACACTTAACCCACCTCATACTATTCTTATTGACAAAGAAAGTAAAAAACAAATCACAAACACAACTTTTCATCTCTTCCTGTTCGTTTTTCTCTTCATCTCGTCTTCTTTTTTTCTAAATTTTGAGGGCTGTTTTGAGTTACGATTTCAAATTTAAAGGTGAAATTTGAGCATGGTCATTTTATCCTATTTGTTTAGATGGTTGTTCAAAATGCACACCAAATTAATTATCATGTAATAATTTTAATTTTCAATTTAGCACATATTATGCATAAAACTTTTTACTGTGAATACAAAATATTTAATATTTAGATGTAATTAATTTTATGTGAAATTGTTTATTTAAAACGTTAAATGATTTGATATGTTTCACTAAAAAGAAAGTCTTCATAGCCAATATTAAGGAGAAAATAGAAAGTCAATATCATTTTCCTTTTTTTTTTTTTTCTCTTTTACTACTCATTATTTTTTTAATTATACTCATTGGTTCTCTATTAATTCCTAACATTGGTTTCGTAGAATTATTATTTACTAAATTATAATTTATCAATTTTAAAATAACAATTTCTCATATAATTAACTAAAAGTAAGTTTCTATTTTTTAAAAAAAGAGGGTTTGACGGTTTTGTTATTGAGTGTTTAATTTGAGCTTAGTTTTCTCCAATATTTATACGCAGACACAATTTGTTCAAAGGTCAGACGAACCTTTTCATGGGAAGGGAAAGAGAAAAAAAAAATTAATACTTGAAAAGTGACTAAAAATCATCACAAAAGATCGAAACATATACATGAGCTCGAATCTTTACGGCCTTGTGAAAGTTGGGTGCTACTGGTTGCAGAGTAGTGCTTTCTCCTTGATAAGAATTTGAGCTTTACGTACCTAACACAACAAATCAACCAAGGCGTTCTTAGTTACTAGTTCATAAAGGAATTGAAAACGAACAGTAGATTTTGTGATCAGTGTAGTAGGGTGTTCAATGTTCAATGCTTTTAAAGTTCTCCATACCTTTTGATCCCAATCATATCTCATCGTAATAATTATCAAAATCAACGTCTGAACCACCGTTCCACTCATCATTCCTGTCCACATACCCTGACATGACAACAATGTATAGCTAATACTGAGTAGACTATCCTAACTGGATAACTTGATCATAAACACCTAATAATTTCTTGTGGTCGCCATATTTATGACAAAGGCAAAAATGTGTTATCTTCGGTAGCATTTAGGAGAGAGACTGAAATTAAAAGATACACTGTGAAATTATGATTGAATTATATTTATTGTTATGTTTTGTTTAAAATTTATTAGGAGATAAAAATCGAGAGATAGAGATTAAATTAAGTTAATGGATGAGGAACAAATGCTAGTATTGAAATGTTTAATGTCAAGAGAGGGTATTTAAGTAAAAAAAAACTATTAAAATTTCAGTTTCAGTTCCAATTCCCCAACCTCTGCTATTCGAAGATATTGAAAATATCTAAAATTTTAGAAAATGAGACTGAAATTTTATTTGAGTCTCTGTCTTCAAATCTCACTCCCATTACTCAAAATCAAACAGCACATTGAGGCAAAAGATAGACTTACAAAAATACCCCAAGGTAGCAACCAGCCAAGGAGGACCCCAAGAGGCATTCCAATCAGATAGTAACTTCCAATGTTGATGTATGCCACGATTGCTTGATTTCCACATCCAACTGCTACCCCTGAAAAGTGCAGACAAACAACATCAAAATGTGCATCATTCACATAGAGATTCGACCTTGGTGCTTATTAAAGTTGTAATAGAAAGATACTGATTAACCTGATAGAACAGGTTGAAGGCAACTAAGCAGAATTGTAAAAGCCAACAAGATTGACAGCTCATTCACCATTCGGACAATAGAAGAGCTTGAAGTAAATATCAAAGCAAGATTTTCTTTAAAGACCATAATTATCAACCAAAATATGAATCCCACTGCCAGAGTGTTTAGCAGTGAAATTGCTGTTGCAAATTTTGCTCCTTTTGCATTCTCTGCACCAAGCTCATTTGCTACACGCACCCTGAGTTAAATAATAAAAAACTTAGTTTTATACAATTAAACAGGTGGAAGAAATTAAATTTAAAATCAGTGATATACCCGGTTGCAGACAAAAATCCAAGAGGTATCATGGATTCCCAAGCATAAATAGTAACACTGCCAATAAGCACAGAATTCAGACATAAAACAAAATAAAATCCAAGAAATGAAAAGCTATGGATGCAATTAATAAGAAGCTAAACTAGGAATCAACCATACCAAACTGAAATTGCATCTATGGCATCCGCAGAGTTGTTCATATAACCCGACATTATAAGCAACAACCTGTAATATATGTAATCTAACCTGCAATATCACACGCTATAGTCAAAGGCACTAATAGCAGTAGATTTCTTAACAAGATACTTGCGTGAACTCTAATGGATTAATTTAGATTTTAGAGTATCAAATTTGATATTTTCAAGAAATGAACTAATTTAAGATTAATATCTTGTATTAAAACTGATTTATGAAATGAAATCGATTTTACTAAAATGATACCGTATGACCAATCAAATCAAGTAAACATTGTCTTGTGCATAATTATTTTTGTTAAGCTTCTTTAATTTAAAGGAAATATTAATTAAATTGAAACCATGGAACAATAAATTTCATTTTAGTATTAAATTACAAATAGTCGTATAAATACTAACGTGTTGCGATCCAAAATTATCAATATTAACATTAGAGATACCTACATGAAAATTTCTTTACATAAAAGATGATTTTGAAAACCACACGTAATAACATGAAATTAAGTAATAAAAAGACTAACAGAAGCATGAAGCCAGAAGCAAAAGATAAGTTGAAGAATTCCCAGAGTCCAACAAAAGCTTCAGAGGAGAAACCAGTCCATGAATCTTTACAGCCACCAAAGAGAGTGTAGCAAAGCATTCCCACAACCGTAACCCACCACGAGAACCCCATAGAAAGCGCAGCACCAACAATCCCAACCTTCATCTTGGACACAAAAACCAAACTCACTGCCACGTGGAAGGCAAGCGAAACCCCGGCTATCCAGGCCACGACACGTGTCTTGAGCTGACACTGCAAGAATCTTTGAAGCGAGAATTGGAAGGGAAAGCTCAGGTGAAGAGGGATCAGCCACACCGCCACCAAACCGGTTCGTTCCGCAACCGCTGAAGGCTGTCCAATGAACTTCAAGATCGGAGATGCAAACACGAAAATCGGAATCATGAAAACCGAAGAGATGAAGAGAACGAGCCACGAGCGTTGCAGGTAAATTCCCATCATGTGATGCTTTCTGGCACCGTAAGCTTGGCCGCTGAGGGTTTCAAGGGCGCCGGACATTCCTAGCTAAAGAAGAACGAAACCGAAAAAAATGAGTGAAGATATGGAAGAAATGTGAGAGTGGGAAGTGGAAGATGGTTACCAAGAAGGAGAAGGTGATGGAGAGAAAAAAGGAGCAGGAAATGGAGAAGGCGGCGAGGTCGAGGTCGGAGAGGTGGCCGGCGAGGGACTGGGTGAAGACGGTGATGGAGAACATGGCGAGGCGGGTGAAGATGGAAGGTGCAGCTATTTGCCAAAGGGATTTTGATTCGGAGCATGTTCGTTGTATGAGAGTGGTTTCGTTGTTTGGTTGGTGTAGCAGGGGAGTGTGAGTCTCTGCCTCGTTGATGATGATGATGGTGCCATTGCCACTTCCACTTCCACTGTCCACCATGTGTTTGATTAATGTGTTAGGAATGCAATGCAGATTTTGAGTAAGTCAACCATTAACTGAAAACATATGTTGAGTTGAGAGAGAGCAAGCTCCACAATAATTGAATAAGTTAGAGGCCAATGCTATGGTTCTGACAGGCATTGGCAGATGGCGACACAGAGATGTATCAAGCTTCGCCTATTGTGGCCATTGATTATTTATCAGTTTTGCTCTATAATATTGATGCAGAAAGTAACTTGTTCAATCTAATAATATTTTTCTTAATCAAACAGTTTCTTTAATATTATTTAGAATTAATAAATGCATGTATTGGACTATTCGTTAACTCTAGCTCCAGAGGAGTAATGCTATGAACGCAATAATCATAAAGACATTTACTTTATCATATCATAATATTTATAATTTTAAATATGTAATATTCATAATTATATAATTAATACAATTAATAAAGTGTAGGCTGCTAATTGCTAAAGACATGTTGCCGACCGAATGGATATATTTTTAATGGAATTTACATGAAGTCCAAAACTCAGTATCCACAACACTAGATTCAACGTAATTACTAAGGATTTATGTCCCTTCGGCCTTCGGGTTCGGGAACATCCGCTAAATTTTTCTCTCTTTTAAATAGCTTATGCAGATCCTCATTAATATATGAGAAGTTAGGGATTATGTTTAATTTTTAAAATTTTAGCCTAATTACTTCTTTTTTATATATTTTTTAATGAAATTTACATCAAATTCAACACACATTTTGTTATTTTTCAATAAATTTCTTTGTTATTTTTGTGTTTGATAATTTCTAATTACTCAAGAATCTTATTGCTTCATGATTAAGAAATTTTCTGTGTCATTTTTTCAAGAATTTTTTGTTCTATTTTTTCATGATAACTTCTTATTGTTAAAAATTGTGTCAAAATTAAGAAAGTTCATCTGACCTTTTTCAAAAACAGTAATACTATATGTACCATTGTACATTTATACACATCTATACATACCGTTTAGTAACACGAAAAAATATAAACTTTTTTTTTTTTTATCAAAGGCAAGTTGTATTTCATTTCACTTAAGAGAAAAAATAATACATAAGAGTTGGGTCCAACTTGGACAACCAAAAGCAAAAAAAAGTGGAATCTCCACAAAAATTAAAGATGTAAGTATCAAATAAACTTAAAGATTGAAACTCAAGGTTGATCTCAATGATGAAGGCAAAAACCATTTGGAGAAGATGCGACTTCGAAGATACGTTGGCCCTGAGAGACAGTCGTGATATTTTTTCCGTAGACCATATAGAAACTCAATTTAAATTCCACCATATTCGAGATGAGTAATGCTAGGGAGCCAACGTTAGGGAGACCATAGGGAGCCCATGAGTATAATTAGGAAAATATCGGGTGGTAAAAGATAAAAGAGAAAAGAAGGAAAATTGATATTGGCTTCCTATGGGTTCGCTACTTTCTCATTCGAGATTGATTGTTGGTTTCATAGATAAAACCATTCTCGGGAGGGTAGGATATACAGATCCTTTTTATGGAAGGTCAGGAGTCTCTCCAAACCCTAACATTTCCTGCAAAATACTCTTATGTCATTTTGAACACCAGAATATCTTGAAATCTGCCTCCATTGTTTGAGATGCAATAGCGAAGAGTCTTCTAATAAGCCTATTCAATCCAAATCTTCACTCGTTCTTTAATATTTTTTTTGTACTCCAAATGAACAAAGGAAAATTTTAAGCGAACACCAGAAGAACCTTATTAGGGCAGAAGAACCCTAATAGGACACAAAAGAAAACTCTAGCAGAACACTAGAGTACAAGAGAAAACCCTAATAGGGTAAAAAAAAAACTTTAGCAGAACACTAGAGCACAAGAAAAAATCCTAATAGGGTACAAAAGAAAACTCTAGCAGAACACTAGAGCACAAGAGAAAACCCTAATTGGGCACAAGAGAAAATTCTAGCAGAACACAAGAGCACAAGAGAAAACTCTAGCAGAACACTAAAACACTAGATAAATTTTTCTATGTTAATGTCTACATTTTTCTGTGTTGCTAAACGGTGTGTACGGATTGTACACATAGATTAATTCTTTCAAAACGGGAATACTATTTATGTGTTATTTTTGGAAAATTCAAATTCCAGTTTTCACAAAATTTCTGTGCTATTTTTTCCCTGTTTCAGTTAAGAATGTGCTACTTATGTCAAATGCTATTTTCATCACCTTAAAATTTACTATTTACCTGAAATTTCTGTTAGAAATAATTTCAAACAATCATTAACCTCTAATTTACTTAACTTTAATGAGCATATTACACAGCCAAGAACAGTTGACAAAAATAACAAGGTCGAAACCAATACATGTGTTCGAACGAATCTTTACGCCCTTTGTAAAAAAGTTGGGTGCTACTGCTACTGGCTGGAGAGGAGTGCTTTCTCCTTGAAAAGAATTTGAGCTTTCCGAACCTAACACCATAAATTAACCAAAATGCAGTTGGCTTTCTTAGTTACTAGTTCATGATGGAATCAAGAACAGTATATTTTGTGATCAGTGTAATAGGGTGTTCACTGTTCAATGCATTTTTACAGTTTTACATACCTCTTGATCCCAATCGTATCTCATCGTAATAATGATCAAAATCAACGTTTGAACCACCGTTCCACTCAACATTCCCGTCCACATACCCTAACATAATAACAATGTATAGCTAATTAATCATTTAGGAAAAACAATTTGATAGCAAGTGCTAGCGTGCATCACGTTATTCGCATCAACAAGCATATAAATTATGAGTTTGTAGTGGGCATATTTATGACAAAGACAAGAATGTGGTAACTTTAGGAATAAGGTAGACTTACAATAATACCCGAAGGTAGCAACCAGCCTAGGAGGAGCCCAAGAGGTATTCCTATCAAATAGCAACTTCCAATGTTAATGTATGCCACTATTGCTTGATTTCCACATCCAACTGCTACCCCTGAAAAAGTGAGGACCAAATAGAGTTTATTGGAGACAAACAACATCGGAATTTGCATCATTAACATAGAGATTCGACTTTGGTGCTTATTAAAGTTATATTAGAAAGATACTAACCTGAAAGAACGGGTTGGAGGCAATTAAGCAGAATTGTAAAAGCCAACAGGATTGACAGCTCATGGACCATTTGGACAATAGAAGAGCTTGAGGTAAAGATCAAAGCAAGATTCTCATTGAAGACCATAATTATGAACCAAAATAGGAATCCCACCACCGCAGTGTTTAGCGACGAAATTGCCATTGCAAATTTTGCCCCTTTCGCATTGCCTGCGCCAAGCTCATTTGCCACACGCACCCTGAGTTAAATAATGTCAACCGATATTGTAAAGCAGAAAAAAAATTAGTCGGTTTCTAGTTGGCAAAGAGTTTTATATAACTAAACAGTTGGACTTTGTTTTTGCAATTATTTGCTTATATCTAATAACGAGGAATTCATGTTTGATAATATTATTTGGTGAAGATAAGTGTATTTATAGACCAAGTAAACTGTAATACAATCTCCCCAATTGATGTTGCACCCTGGATATATTAACTGTTGATGTATAAGCTGGTTCATCAATCTTGCTAAATTCTGCAGGTCTAATGTTGAGAAATTCTGGAACTTTGAGTTCACAGAGTTTCCACTCCTCGATCTGCCATGGATGTCGCAGGAGGAGGAGACAAAGTTCACAAATTCTCGTTGTGCCTTGTTGTTGAAGGCAAGCTCATCAATTTGCAGCTCCTCCACGCTCACTACACCATGTTGAAATCCATTCTGAGGTGCAGATTTCTTAAGCGAGAGTGAAGGTTCTGCTGTGATGAGCCTAGTAATATCAGAGAATCAAAAAATGAACTTTGCATGAATGGAAAATCTCAAAGAGTTACAATAACTAATCTGCTACTTATACATGCAAGTCCCAAGCTTAACATAACTAACTCTGCATCTAGCAGTAAACTAACCAATGAAATTCAGATACCTGTTAGTGAAAATAACAACCTCTAACAAATCCTTCAATTTGCCAAAACTGTCTTAACAATCACGCTTCTCACACTACCAGCTTATACATCAACTAACAGCATGTACTGCAATTTCACCTATCCTAGACGAAGGTCTACACTCTACAACCTAATTGATTTTTGAGAAGTTCCATCCATGTAGGTGGAGTTTTTATTTGAAAAAGTTCATGAAAATCATAACTTGAAAATCTTCGAGAATACTCATGGAAATTTTCTTGAAGAACGTCTGACTTATAGACACAATAAGAATGCCTTAGTTTTCAGCATAGTATATAGCCAATAATCTACAAGAGATCAACTAGTTCATGTCTCACAAGTTTACTATCAGTTACAAATTACAATGTCAAAAATTGTCAAACTTGGACGCATGCTTAGGAATATGCAACATGATTTGGGAACTTCTTAAATGTTCACCAGAAGCAGAATAGATTGTGAAAAATGAGGGTGAAAGGAAACAATTTTACTGTTGAAAAAACTTGTCCAAAATAATAGATAACTCACCGTTCATCTCGCAAAATTTTAGCAACATGCTTACATAAGATGAACTAACTGCTAAAGTAATTTGAGAGGAAAGAGTCAACAAACCAAGTAGAGAACAATAGCAGAAATGCAGAATAATACTAAATTTAGAGCATTTTTCCATCCAATTAACATTTCAATATACTCATAGGTTTCTCCCTACTATCAATTAATTATTTAGCTTGCTTTGGGAGAGGAAGAAAGGTAGATTTACAATCAATGACATACCCAGATGCAGCCAAAAATCCAAGAGGTATCATGGATTCCCAAGCATAAATAGTAACACTGCCAAGTACAAAATGCAGAATCAAAACAAAATCAAATAAATGAAAAGCTATGAATACAATTAATAACAAGCTAAACTAAGAATCTACCATACCAAACTGAAAGAGCATCGATAGCAACCTCAGAGTTGTTCATAAGACCCGACATTGTAAGCAACAACCTGTAATAGAAGTTCTCTAACCTGCAATATCACACATTATAAGTAAAACAAACACTTCTCAAAATAGAAAACCACAGATAATAATAACATGGAATTATGTAAAACACTAACAGAAGCATGAAGCCAGAAGCTAAAGATAATTTCAAGAATTCCCAGAGTCCAACAAAAGCTTCAGAAGAGAAACCAGTCCATGTATCTTTACAGCCACCAAAGAGAGTGTAGCAAAGCATTCCCAACACCGAAACCCACCATGAGAACCCAATAGAAAGCGCAGCACCAACAACCCCAACCTTCATATTGGACACAAAAACCAAACTCACTGCCACGTGGAAGGCAAGTGAAACCCCGGCTATCCAGGCCACGACACGTGTCTTGAGCTGACACTGCAAGAATCTCTGAAGCGAGAATTGGAAGGGAAAGCTCAGGTGAAAAGGGATCAGCCATACCGCCACCAAAGCGGTGCGTTCCGCAACCGCTGGAGGCTGTCCAATGAACTTCAAGATCGGAGATGCGAACACGAAAATCGGAATCATGAAAACCGAAGAGATGAAGAGAACGAGGCATGAGCGTTGGAGGTAAATTCCGAGCATGTGATGCTTTCTGGCACCGTAAGCTTGGCCGCAGAGGGTTTCAAGCGCGCTTGCCATGCCCAGCTAAAGAAGAAGGAAACGGGAAATGAAGATGGAAGAAAAGTAGATGAAGGTGAGAGTGGGGAGGGGGAAGTTGAAAACGGTTACCAAGAAGCCGAAGGTGATGGAGATGAGAAAGGTGCAGGAAATGGAGAAGGCGGCGAGATCGAGGTCGGAGAGGTGGCCGGCGAAGGACTGGGTGATGATGGTGATGGAGAACATGGCGAGGCGGGTGAAGATGGAAGGTGCAGCTATTTGCCAAAGGCTTGTTGATTCGGAGCATGTTCGTTGTATGAGAGTGGTTTCGTTGCTTGGTCGGTGTAGCAGGGGAGTCTCTGCTTCTGCTTCTGGTTGGTTGATGATGATAGTGCCGCTGCCCACCATGTGTTTGATTAAATGCAGTGCAGATTTGGAGCAAGTCAATGATTAACTGAGCAAGCTCCACACTACTTGTCAAGTGTTGTGGATTGTCAGATTTAGATTCCATATCAGAAATAGTGTTGACAAATCACAAATCAATCATTTTCGGATTTTACGGAATTGTAAAAGTAAATAGAATACTGTGTGATAATGGAGATCCAGATCAGCATTCTTTGTTTTTTTTTTGTTGTTTTTTTTTAAAGAATTAATCTTGGTATATATTGTGTATATCTTCAACCAAGTTTTAAACGAACAGATTTTTACTACTAGAACGAAACGAATAGGTTTTTAACCTATTCGTGTCAACTATAAAATATGTTCGTTGTATATATAGATTTCTGTTCGTGCACGAACAGAATTTTATCACTGGAACGAAAAGATTTTTAAAAGCAAACGAATATGTTTTAAAATCTGTTTATGTTAACTATGAAAATATATTCGTTGTATATATAAAAATCTGTTCATTTGAGACTTAGTTGGAGGTGTACACCAAAAAAAGGTGTAAATGTAGCATTACCGTTTTTTAAATATTCTGATAGTTAGACATTTGAAAGATGGAGGAGGAAGAAGAAGGTGGTGCAGTAGTGTTGGTCGCGGTCGTTGGGACAGTCGTAGCAATGTGGTTTGAGAGTTATCAACCGCCACCAACTGGCACCGTGTTGCGGTGGAAAACGGAAATATCATAAAATCAGGGGTGAGACGATAAAAATCAAGTGTCGTTGCTTTTTTTTTTTATATGCGCTGGGCTTCTAGTGAACGTGGGCCATGCTGAACCATGTTATTGTGAGTTCGATTGTGGAGGATTGGTCATGGGTTTATTGAGATGGGTCAAAACCTACGAAGCATTTGACATTTTGCTTATTTATCGTGTTCCTACGTCGTATACATTTTAGACACGATATTTATAAAGCCGAAAGCTATACAGACAGGATCATTATGATCCTCATTTAGCCAGCCCAATATTAAAATTCACCAAAGATATACCTATATTATTGAAAGGTTATTAGGAAATTAGGGTCGTTTTGAAAAAAATAAATAGTCTTTTACCTTTTCTAGTTAGAATATTCCTTAACTGTAAAATTATTCATATTAAATTATTAAAAAAAATTATTTGAGAGTTCTTGATTTTAAATTCACAAGCATGATTTTTTATGTTGATTTATTATTTTCAACTATGATTGAATCACAACTCTTAACTGTTGATACAAAAGGTAATTTTAATATATTGGAATCAAAAGATAAAACTCTATTTATATTAGCTTATTAACTTTCATTAAATCCTGAAAATCAAGTCAAATAAAATACTATTGGTTTATTTTCATTAGATTCAAATAATAACAACTAACAAGTAATATAAGATTAAGAAAATACTCCTAACATTTCTTTTTTAATTATTAACATAAAAAATATTTTCAATACTTATTTTTAGGTAGAGCTGGAAGTTAATTAAGTTACTCATGAGCCAACTCGAACTCAACTCATTAACAACTCGATAAGCTAAGTTTAGCTCGTGAGTTCGTGAGTCGAGCTTGTTGAGCCTAAGTTTGAGCTCAAAAATTAAATAAGCTAAGGTTTTATAAACTCACGAGTCAGCTTGAAAATATATATTATTTATTTATTTATTTATTATATTATTAATACAAATAATATTTAAAGTATAAAGTATTAATTACTTTACGATATTCTATGAGAAAGTATTTGTAATCAACCGTTAGTTAGTTAGTTAATATTAGCCAAGCGAAAAATAAGAATAAAATAATAATTACAAATGAATTGATTTTTTTATATTATTAATTGACGTTGGTTTTTTTTTATTATTTTACATCATTGTTTATATATGTGTTACGTTGTTATATTTTATTGATATAAAATTACATATTTTATTCATATTATTTGAATCAACTCGTGAATTAGTTCGAGCTCGTAAGCTTTCAACAAACCAAGCTTAAACTTAAGAAATATGCTCAATTGTTAATGAGATGAATCGTGAGCTAAGCTCAATTTTGTGAGTCTAGCTCGACTAAGCGGCAGCCCTATTCTTATTCTTAGGTATAAAGATCGTTTCATTCTTTCACAACGTGTTCCATTTTATCCTCTAGCTACCAACTTGTTGGGGGATTTACATTTTTGGTGAATGTATGCACGAAACTCCTACCTATAAAAAAATATTATTAATTAACAACTAACTAAAATAGTATACATAACTGAATCTATAACACGCACAACATAAGCTGCTCCTTTAACAAGATTTCCCATGACAGATACATATATATATAGTCAATGATGTTGCTTTAGAAGAGAATGAAATTCTTCGATTTGTAAACATTTTATAATAAAGTCACATTTGGAGATTACACGAAACTCAATCTTCTATGCTAATCCGAATTTCTTCAGCGGGGTATTGGGAGGTAACACCCTCAAGTTGTTGTATAAAACTATAGTACTTGTTTATACGCTATTATTTCTGAACTACTATTAAGTATTTTTTTTATTTAAGCCAAGCCTTCTACTTGTCCACCAATACATAAAATAATATTGAAATTTTAATTTAACTCCACTAATATCTATCTGCCGTTTCTGAATGCACAAACCACATCACCTTGAATTGACGGCGGAAGTATATAAATTAAAACGAGTGTAACGAATAACTAACCATATCAACGGGTTATTAGCTATTATTGTAATTTTACTTATATATCAGCAAGTTTAAGCTCAGTGCAGCAGCAGCACCCTGCTCCTAATAAAACCTGCATTCTGCTGATTGTCAAATACATGCTTTGAAAATGTGCCAGTTATTTACGATTTGGATTAGGCTAACAGCATTATATTATGGCATAAAAATTCCACTTTAGTTTCTTATGGTTCTTGATATCTAATATATATATTGCTACTTGTTCAGCCATTCATACTTTTGTGTTCAGATTTATGATTAAGACATGAATTTGCATTGACTGGCTTGATAAAAACTACTGTATGTTAGTTTAGGGAATAATTATATTGTTTATCTATGTGAATAAACCATGCATGCATGACGAGCTTTATGAAATGTCTCCCAACCTAACCTTCCTTAACTGGTATCAAATAGCATCCTTCCTCTGATGATCTTCCACACAAAATCCAAGTGCACCACAAAATCCTTCTACTTATTCATTTTCTATATGTTAGCTGACAGTAAGCTTAACAAAAATGTTAATTTACTTGCAGATATAGATTTATTGTTGAAAAATGATTTTCAATTAAAAAAAATTGTATTAAAATATCGTAAAGTTTTTAGAAATTTATAAATAAATATCCAAATTCATCGGTTTAAAATTTAATTACAATTTGAACTATAGTTTTAATATCAACAATGCTAAATAACCAATAAAAATTCAGAAAACATCAACCAACAACTTAAATTGGATCTTCTATTTTTTTAGGGTTCGAATATTCTGTTTCTAAAAGAATGCAAAGTTAGTTAATGATTACTTTAAGTTTCGAATGTTGTATAAGTTTTATTATGAATGTTTTATAATTAATAGTTACATATGTTTTATTTTTCCTTTTATAATTTAGGTAAATTCTAATTCTAAATACACCCTAAAGAAGAAAAAAAGATGACAAGTCAATACTCAATTTTATACGGTCAACATTATAGCCAATATTCATAACGAATTTTGATGGAAGCATGTGTTGAAGTAATACATATGATATGCATAGGTGCGGGCTTAAAATCCATTTAGAATAGTTTATAGAATAATTTAAAAAGTTGTTAGTTTATTATAAATAGGTGAAAAAAATATATAATCAAGTATGCAAATCATCAATAAAATAGTCATTACTCTCTTTTGTGGAATTCTTCTATGAAATTATCTCTAATTTTCTCTAGTTCTTCTCTAATCTTTTTCAAATCTCTTTAATTCTCTTCTAATTTCTCCTTAGTTTCTCAATTTTATCTTATACGACTTCTTACTCCTATCGTGCGTACCGGATCATAAGACATAGAGTAATGCTAGGTACCAATAAAAATTCAGTCAATATCAATCAATAACTTGAATTAGATGTTTTATCTTTTTAAGTTTTGGATGTTCTATTTTTAGGTTTCGAGTGTTCTATTTTTAAAGTTAGTTGATAGCTACTTTAGGTTTCGGATGTTTTATAATCTTTATTGTGGATATTCTATTAATAGTGATTATGGAAATTCTATTTTTTTTTGGGCTGATTTGTAGATTTGAAAATTATTGGTTACCTATACTTTTTCTAAGTCATATAGTTTTTATCTTTTCTAATTATTTACATCTTATTAAAGAAATATATAAAACAACTAATTTGAAAACACATGTAATTATACTAATAAAAGGAACATTTAAAATCATTTAACCATTTTATTTTTAATAAATAAACTGACGAAATTAGCTGCTATATATAATATTAATTCTCTAAGCACGATTGCCTCCCAAATATTGCTAGTCGTAATTCCTATTACAACTTGCTAGCTTCTTAATTAATTATTATACTAATTTTAAGTGATTACATTAAACTAAACTTTAACCTACTCATCAGCTCAAGTTCCATTTTGGATATATTATCACAATCGACTAATCTAGGTGTACAAATTTTTTTGCCATCCAAGTCCATTCAAATGAAAAACGAACAGAACTTTATATATACAACGAACATGTTTTTATAGTTAATACGAATATCTTCGTTTGTTTTTAAATTCTCTATTCATTCTAATAGTAATATTCTATTCATTTTTCACTTAGATGGCAAAAAGAAATATAAATATATAGTCTATCACAATTCTTTTATCATTAGTCTTAGCAATAGAGTTGAGGCTCCAAAGAAACACCTTAAATAGACACATCCATTCAGTTCAATGCCACACTTCTTCAGACTCTCTACTCTCTTATCTATCTCTCTCTCCCAACAACTAATTCTTAGCTACATTCTCAAGTTTCCAAATAAACTTTGATTATTACAAACATGTCTTATTATCCCTATTCTTCACCACCACCTCCTCCACCCAAATATCTATACACTTCTCCACCTCCTCCACCCAAATATCTATACACCTCTCCGCCGCCGCCGCCGCCGCCGCCTGACTGTAACATGACGAAGAAAAGCCCCCCTCCTCCACCTCCGCCTCCGCCTCCCCCTCCACCACCTCCACCACCACCACCACCACCACCCCCTCCTCCACCTCCGCCGCCGCCACCTCCCCCATATCATTGCATATGCCCTCCTCCGCACCCTCATCATCCTCCTCATCCGTATTATCCCCCTTCCTATAATATCACGGTTGAGCACGATTACAAAGCGCTTATTGCAGTTTCAGCTTCTCTAGGAGGAATCTTGGTGGCATTCCTGGCCATTGGAATCTTTTTCATTGCATGGACAAAGAAGAGGCCTGTGATTGTTACTCCACCTCCGCCGCCGCCACCTCACCCTTCATACGGATATGGCCGAGTTCAGCAAACCGCACCCGATGATACCTACCGAGTGGTCGAGATTCAAAGAGAAGTATTAGAAGGAGGTGGGCGTGGTGGTGGTGATGGTGGTGGTGGTCCGTCGTATCAAAGTGGTGGCCCACCTGCCGGTCCTGATAATCCGGAGCGTACCAATTATGGTTAATTAATTTTCAGCTTGTTACGTACTTTGGAGCATTTTATTTCACATAAACATCTATATATACCGAGTGTATGTGCATGTGTGAATATTTATCCTCGTTGTTGTTTTATGCATGTATTAGCTGGATTTCTTTTTTATATATACAGTAATTGTCATGTTGTCTTGCAATAAAAAATAAATAAATAAAAAAGGGCATTTAGATAGGTTATATATCACTACATTCGAACATGATAAAAGTATTTGTAAATTGTAATTTGTCTACGACTATGAATTGAATAAGTGCCAATCAAGTTATGAGGTTTGTTTGGTTTGCCGTTGTCTTATATAAGGTAAAATTGTGTCTCGAATAATACGATTGTGTTTGAATAAAATTTTATTAATTAAATATGGATTGAATTTTGTTCTAAATATGCTTTTAGTATATGGAAATAAAACCTTTTTTGCTTTATGATCTTTTAGAATTATGTTAGAAAAGTAATAAGACGTTAATTACCTATTTTGATCTTACAAATCTAAAAATAGAGAAAGTCTTGGTAATAAATATTATGGATAGATAATAGTAAGTCAATTTCATTTTTTTTTCATTTTTTTTTCTTTTACCATTTACTGTTTTGCTATTTATACTAATTGACATCCTATTGATCCCTTAACGTCGGTTGCGTAGTATTATTCTTAAAAATAATACATTAGTCTTAAGTTTTCACTTTATTTTAAGTAATTTTGCATTATTTATTTTTTTAAAAGCACGTAGGACAAAAAGTATCCAAACATAAATTATATTGGCATCAATCCAATTTTAATCAAAATTAATTTTATAAATGTCCATTTGTATCAATATTTATTTACAAATAAACGCACACAATTTATGCCTTCCACAATTTCATATATCAACTTCCTAGCCATAAGTACAAGCCGTCAAAACGAGTCGTGACTCGCGAGTCAACTCAGATTGCTTATAAATATGGCGAGTTTGAGTTATCGAAATTACATCCCATTTAAAAACGGGTCAATTTTACTCGAATCGTATAACTCACAAGTTAAACGGGTCGAGTCGAGCGGGCACGGGTTGACTTGTCTAACTCGTTTTTCCTATTTTTTTAATATATAAAATATATTTTGTTACATAAATTCTAATTTTTAATTAATTTTTTAAATTTTTATATAATTTAATATGAAAAATATATTCATATGTGATAAATATTTTTTATTTTGTATAGATATGAAATGAAAAATGACTAAAATTATATAGTAATTTTATTTTTTTTAAAAAATAAAATAAAAAACAAGTTAAACGGATCGGTTCATCTAATTCGTGAACTTGGACGAATCGAATTGGGTTGACACTTCCTTGATTCGTTTAAAATACGGGCTAACTCATTTTTCAGATTTTGGCTAATCACTCAGGATGAACTGGCTCGTATTTAGCCCGCCCGTTTGACACCTGAGTTAGAATTTGAACGCGGTGCGGTGCGTTTCTCGGGAAGGCTTACATATACACCACTACTTCCGTGGTGGCTTGATGACCAATACTTGTTAGTCCAAAGTAAGGGATGAAAAATGTAGCGGGAATCACTTGCGACAAAGGTCAAAGATATCCATGAAATACCCACCAAAATTGAGACCAATCCCAGGGGTATAACTGTATATAAGTACCCACCACACTATTCAATAAGGACTAGATAAATTTCTGCAAATATAAAATTATCTCTAATCCCGAAAATATAAATTCTCTCCATTTTTTTCTCTCTCGATTAATTGTAAAGTGTGATCTTACTCAAACAAATTTAGTTTTGGTTATAATCAGTAAGTCATTCATAAATCATAATACTTCTTCTTCTTCTTTTTTTTTTTTTTTATCAAACTTCTTTTTCTTTTTTTGGACTTGATATAAATGAAATTTTGACTTTTGAGCTGCTGCTGGGTTTGGATTTGCTTAGTTTTGGGCCTACTGACGTAAATTGGGCTCTACTATCGCATATGAGTTTTGTCAAAGAATTCAACTTTTGTTTTTTACGTTGTTCAATAACCTAATGTTTTTTTTTTTTAAATGAAAGTAGAATTTCATTAATCAACACCCTAGAAATTAAAAGAGAAAGTTTTGGGAGCCAACATTAGGGAGTACATAAGAAGCTAATATCAATTTTTCTTTTCTCTTTTTTCTTTTATCACCAATTATTTTTTTAATTAAACTCATGAGCTCCTTAACGTTGGCTCCCTAGCATTACTCAAATTAAAAATATGTTAATAACCTAAAATTTTAGTAATATAACTAATCTTTATAGTATATATCCGTTGTTCAATGAGAGAAAAAAAAAAGAGTATCATTCGCTTTTTCTTATATTCCGACAGTCCACATACTTGTCGCACAAAAAGGTAGGATGAATTTTTAGATGAAAACTCTCCCACAAAAAGAACAAAAATTATTACATAAATATGTACTTTTATTTTAAAAATAAATAAAAATAAAATAATGAATCATTCATGTGATAGTCAAGCCTTCATTCTTTTTACTCCTCTTTCTTTTGCTAATGAGATGCACCAAAAAATATTACCACATACAGCCATAGCTGTATGGCTTATGGACACAATACTGTTACTATATGTAAAATTAAGAAAAGTATAGGTAATTAATAATTTTTAAATTGATAAATTAGTCAAAAAAAAAATAAAACATCTATAACCACTATTAATAAAACATCTATAATGAAGGTCATAGAACATCCGAAACCTAAAGTAGCTATCAACTAACTTTAAAAATAGAACATCTGAAACCTAGAAACAAAACATTCGAAATCTAACGAAATAGAACATCTAATTTAAGTTTGTTGGCTGAACTTTTATTGGTTATCTAGCATGGTTGATAAAATTAATATATTTATATTCAAATATATAATACATGTAGATTGTTGATACTTGATTGTGGGCCGGTAACAATTTTTGTTACCAATAATGCTACACATCCAAGCATTTACCCTAACCAAGTCCAAGCAAAAAATAACCACTCCCACTAAAAAATGCGTGAATAAACACGCGCCCCTTTCTTCTTCTAACGTGAAAAAACACACGCCCCTTTCTTCTTCTTCTTCTTCTTTATAACTGCTGCAGCGCCTCTTCCTTCTCTTCCTCCTTCTTCTTGTTGTTGCTGCCATCGTCGTTGTTGCCCCAGCCATCATCGTCATTGTCGTTGTTGTCGTCTTCTTCCTCTTCTCCGTCATCTTCTTCTTTTTCTTCTTTTTTTTTCCCTCTTGTTTCTCATTTTCTTCTTCCTTCTCATCCTCCTCCTCAATTGTTGATGTTGTTGGTGTTGTTGTTGATGATGAAAAACAGAATTGGATATTAAAAAAATAGAAACGGATTTTATATGAAAACAGAAACGGAATTTGAATGAAAACAGAAACGAATTTTGAATTAAAAACTGAATTGAATTTTCATGAAAACAGAAACGGATTTTATATAAAAACAGAAACAGAATTTGAACGAAAACAGAAATGAATTTTGAATGAAAAACTGAATTGAATTTTCATGAAAACAGAAGCGAATTTTTAATAAAAACAGAAACGGATTTTGAATGAAAAACTGAATTGGATTTTCATGAAAACAGAAACAAATTTTGAATAAGAACAGAAACTGATTTTGAATGAAAAGTAGAAACGAATTTTCATATATAAAAACTGAATTAGATTTTCATGAAAATAGAAACGGATTTTGAATTATTGAAAGTTACCATTCAAATGTACTCAAATGTATCCATCTTCTTCTTCCTCCTCCTCCTTCTCCTGCTACTGCTGTTACTCTTCCTCTTTTTCTTCTTGCTACTGCCACTACTCATTTTCCTCCTCCTATTTACGTAATTGATAGCATTCATCCTCAAACTAATCAGAAAACAAAAAAACGGAATCACCGTGACGATGAAGAGCGGTGGTGAAAGGAGTGAGGAAGACAACAATGAAGTTTCCTTTAATACTGATATGAAACTAAAGCATTTGAGATAAAAAGAGAAGGAACGAAAAATAAGAAATCTTAATTTCAAAAAAATAACTAACGTAATAAAAAGGAAAATATGCGTGTGAGGTTTGGACTTAGTTAAGTTTGGTTGTTCAATGTGTATAATTACTCTTTTGTTACTATATACATGTGTGCGTGTTGATACTTGATACGGATTACCGAGGTATATTGACATTGAGTCAATGGTACATATATACACAGAGTTAGCATCAATCTCACCAAAGATTTCTTAATTTGAAAACACTTTAGGTATACCAAAATTTATTAATAATTTTAACTATTAATTTTAATATTTATATTATTTTTTATTAAAATCAATAATTAAAATTATTGAATTATTATAAATTATGAAGTACCTCAATCGCTTGTATTTAACTTGACCAACCACATGTGAGTTCACACTTCAATTATTGGTGATCCTGACTCATATATAGATTAAGGAGTAAAGAACCCAGGTTTCAGAGCTGTTCTTGAACCAGTTGAGTAATCGTTTCAGACATTTATTGATGTAACCGTAATTAACCGTGGTTAATCACTTTAAATAATATAAAATTATTTAGTACAATATTCTTTCCAAAATATAAAACTTTTGTGTAATCACAAAAAAATTGAATATTGAGAATCAAAAGAACTTCAAAAAAAAATTCAAAAAGAAAATGTAAAAGAAAAACTGATAAGAAAAATTTTAAAAATAGGATATTCTGAAGAGAGAGAGAAATAGGTGGAGGTGGGGCCCATAACAAAATGACAGGTTCAGGCATCGGGAGAGGTCATGGCATTGGGAGTGGAAACGCAATAAAGCCATTCATTCATTCATCCCTTCCCTCCCCTCACTCCCCATTACTTTTAAGTCAATACTAATTACTACGTACTTAACTACTTATAATAAAAAGAAGAGAACCAAAAACCATGGCTGAACCGGTTCAACTTGAACCACAACAACAAACAATGAAGACAACCCTCCTCATAACTAACTGCATCCTCCTCGCCATCGGCTCCACCGGCGGCCCTCTCATTATGCGCCTCTACTTCCTCCACGGCGGCTACCGTGTATGGTTCTCCAGCTTCCTCGAAACCGCCGGATTCCCTGTCATGCTCATCCCCCTCACCTTCTTCTACTTCCGCCGTAAAAACAACCGCCACGGCTCTTCTACCATCGTTTCAATGAAACCGCCGCTGTTCCTCGCTGCCGCCGTCATCGGCATCCTCACCGGCCTCGACGACTTCCTCTACGCCTGCGGTGTCGCCCGCCTACCGGTGTCCACGTCCGCGCTCATCATCGCCACGCAGCTCGCCTTCACCGCCGTCTTCGCGTTCCTCCTCGTGAGGCAGAAGTTCACGCCGTACTCGGTGAACGCTGTGGTGCTGTTGACGGTGGGGGCGGCGGTGCTGGCACTCCATACTCGGAGTGACCGGCCTGCCGGAGAGTCGACGGGGGAGTACGTGAAGGGTTTCGTTATGACGCTGTTGGCGGCAGCGTTGTACGGATTCGTGTTGCCGCTTGTGGAGTTAACTTACAAGAAGGCGAAGGCGAAGCAGAACTTAACTTATTCTCTTGTTTTGGAGATTCAGTTCGTGTTGTGCTTCTTTGCTACCATTTTCTGCATGCTCGGCATGATCATCAACAATGATTTCAAGGTTTGCTTTTTTTATTAAACAATGATTAACTAAAATTATTTGGTAAGGCATTTAATATAAGAATTTAATTTCGGTGAGGCCAGAGAGTTTTACGTGTAAATTCAATAACCATAATTCTATTCTCAAAACAAAATTAATCATTAAAATTAATTATTAATGTATAAATATATTATGATATATTTTGATGGCTTATTTTAGTACATAAATAATTTAACTTATTAAAAAATATATGTTTCTAATAAATTTTTTGTGGTATATTTTAATTTTTAATAAATTTTAGTTAACAAATCAATTTTATTTTGCTAGCCAAATAAATCTTCATATTATAACTTTTTTTATCTATATTAGGGTACTGATACGAAAGTTTTAAAATTTATTGGAGGCTGTTTTGTATTTAATTTACTAAATAACGATAGAAATTAATTTGTTTAGTCTTTTTAATCAAAATTGGAAGTAAGGATTGTCTAACAAAATTAAAAGTATTATGGGATCGATTTAATACTTAAATTTTGTTGAAAGTTAAATTATTGGCCAAATTTCTTTTGAGAATTTATTTCGCACAAAGAAAGTCTAAATTCAATGTACTTTATAATTTTTATTCAAATGTTGTGATTTAAAAAAAAAATGGCAGGTGATTCCAAGAGAAGCAAGAGAATTTGGGCTTGGGAGAGGAAATTACTATGTTGTGGCGGTGGCAAGTGCAATTATGTGGCAAGCATTCTTCTTAGGAGCAATAGGAGTTATTTTTTGCTCCTCCTCGTTGCTGTCTGGTATTTTAATTGCTATATTGCTGCCAATAACTGAAATTTTGGCTGTTATTTTCTACAAGGAGAAGTTCCAAGTTGAGAAAGGGGTTTCTCTTGTGCTTTCACTTTGGGGCTTTGTGTCTTACTTTTACGGTGAGTTTAAACAAGCCAAGAAGGAGAAGAACAAGATCTTGATGAATAACAAAAACAATGTCCCAGAAACAGAGCTTCCTCAAACTCTTGCTGTTAGTTACGGTCCCAGTAATACTTAGTTAATTACTTACTTGGGATTAGAATTAGATACTATTTGCATTCTGTTTTATATGTGTCAATAATGCCAATTTTTTTCCAACAGTATAATTGTGGATCAATATATTTTGGATACGATAAAGCTGTAGCACCCTTCAATATATATGGAACATATGGATCGTTCCAAATGCTATAAGACAATTTTACCCGTCAATTCAAGACCGCATATAACTATAAAAATCACTTTATTGTTGCATTCGAATTTCTTAAAGAAATATACAAATGGAATTAAAGATGATGATGAGCTGCAACAAGTTGTAGTATATATCTTGGCATTTTCTTCGTACATCATTATTCTACTTATATTCGTAAATAGCATATAGCACTGTATGTTTTTGTACTTATTTGGACGAGTTTCTTTTGAAAGTTTTTTGAGTGATTTTTTTAAAAATCTTTTATAAAAGTAAAAAATTATTTTATATTTAAGTATCTTATGTAATAATATTTTTTATTTATTGACTCCGTTAAAAATACTTTTTTTGAATAAAAAATTTTAAAAAAAAATATGAAAAATATATTTTAATTTTATTTGTGTTTTTATTTTTATTATTAAAAATTATCAAAATAAATTAACAAATATTAAAAAAATTATCAAAAATTTTTTTTTATTAGTGAAATAACAACATTCAAACAAAATATTTGACTTGTGATGACTAAACGAAATAGATTAATATGCTAAACTTAACTATCACTTGATTTGTTCCTTATAAGTAACGTAGATTATTACTTATATTAAAAGAATGAAGAAAACATCAATTGTTTTAATATTAAAAATAAAATAAAAAAGAAAAAAAAATGAATGATCTTATGACTTTGCTCCTTAATAAGAATAATTAAGGTCTAAACAACTTAAACGTGAGAGATCAAGAAGAAAATCCACACAAGATAGATAGTTGTATTTGTATACGCCCTTTAATTTGGAGTTTGGAATTTCTCTTCTCTTTTCCTCTTAACTAACGCCACAACAACAAAAATAGTATTATTGTTATTATTGTATAATATATTGTTTGGCACTTCATGACTATGTGCTTAAATTTGTTTTTATCATTTGATTTTGGGGGAAAAAAAAAGATGCGCTGTTATACTACGGATCCTAGAGTAATAATAACAATGGTTGTGCTGGAAAACATATTTCCATATTTTATTATGAAACGTGGTTGTGGATCACGACGACCACATTAGGGATCTTCTTGTTCACCTCTTTCAATATCATAACAATCATAACCAAGTTGGACTAGGTATTCGTCTCACTAGTCACCTAATTAAGTGTTCGAGTTTAAAATTTACCTTGCCCATGACGAATAGTAAAACTTTAAATAAAATTCCGACTCATAATAGATTAGTCATTCGTCTACGAGAGATAACAAATACAATAAAAAAAAATAATATTTGGTTGCTGTAAGTTGATAATCATATATAGCTATAATTTATCTATTTTGATTTTTTTTGTATTTATTGATTACTTTTGAAATGAATATATAATATTAGATACTATAAGATGCTAAGTTAAAGTGATTTTAGATTATAACAATCTAAGCATATTCCACGTAATAGCTAGTAATAATGTTGTTTGTATTATTTACTTATTGTTGTTGGCATACAAAGAATAATTGCATGTAAAATTTCTTATGACTGCTACTGTAATTAACAGTGCACAGCACTAATTAACAATCACTTAAAGCACCGATTGAGGTACATGGTCCACTATAAGATCGGAATAATCTAGAGTAGCACAATGATGCTTTAGAGCATCTCGAATTGTTCACTTTTTTATATCAATTCATCTTGAAAACATAAATGAATTGAATTGATACTTTGGTATGTATTAGAAGAAAATCTAAAAATGTTACCGGTATCACTAAGTTGATACAGTATCACTTGTACAACTCATTTAATGCAAGTTAATTTAACTTAATAAATAATATTGTGTGAGGTTCAAATTGATATTAAATTAAAATTAAGCATTAAAAATGTTATCTCAAATATAGTATCAAATGAGATATGGTCCACAAATGCTTATGTGTCATTATATGAGACTCAAATTGATATTAAATTAAAACTCACCATTGGAGATGCTCTTAATGAACAACCTGAAGAAATTAAGTCCGATATCTAATTAATTATTAACTATTAGCGTGCAAGATGTATCTTCAACAGTTTGGGACTACCAACGTAATCGGAGGTGCCAAGATACAAGATTGGAGGTTTAAGGTGAAAAGTGCACTAGCAGAATTTTGTCAAATAAGGATATGAAAATTCTCCTAATGCAACTAATGGGATAGGATTTAGGGTGGTTTGGTAAAACTTTTTTGGTCAAATACTCCTTCTCTAAAAAAAAGGAGTCATTTTTTTGCGTTTAGTAACTCAAAAAGTCAAGGAGCTTTTACTCTCGGCTTTTAAAAGACACAAGAGTAGCTTTTCAAAGCTAGCTCTAACTCCTCAAAAAGCAAAATGATAAATTAATTTTATATTTTAATAAAAAACCAATTTTATCCTCAATTAATTATATTTAATTTTACATGAATGCATCACATACTAACAAAAAGGTCGTTGTAGTAATTTATTACTGAGAGCAATTATCAAATAGATTTACTAAACGCGATATGTGTGACTTCTGCTTATTGAGAGCAATTTTGAGTTATTTTACCAAACGGTCACCGTGTGACTTTTCGTCAGCCGCTTTTTGAGAGCCATAGTACTATCAAACTGAGCCTTAGAATGACGTACCCGGGGAGAATTGATCTTCCTTTTAAATACTCGTTATGATTTCTATTATTCAGAGAGTAAATTCGTGCATGATCGATTCACATATAACTTATTTAGGAAGTAGATTCAAATCAATTTGGATATAGTCCTTTTCTTTTTGGTAGGAGGGTATCTTAGGCCGACAGTCCAGACTAATTAATTTGGATATAATCTTTATCTTGTGCAGATTTACTGAATGGAACGTCCCAAAATTCGAAAGGGATTTGGACCATTTTATAAAAGGGGATTTGGACGAGATTAGGGTGGATTTGGGCCGTCTGGGCCAACATTGGAAACAATTAGAAAATTTTTGGATCATGGATAATTAATTAACGTTTGAACTTCTTGGCACGCAGCCGAGGCTTGGTCTAAGTGGCGAAGGTGTTTGCCTCACAAGGGAGCTGCACGTGGATCGAATCCTCAACTGAGGAAAGTTGGTAGTGTAGTGTGTGTGAGTGAGGGGATGTATGACCAAAAAAAAAAAAGTTTCTTGGCACTAAAAAATGTGTGCTTTAGGCCGTAATATTTTTGGTAAGGCGCTTATCTTTCTTTAAAACATTATTGTTGATTGTATTCCGATAATACCTAACCTTATCCTATAATTATTCATTATTATCCATGAAACTAAGACAATCACACACCATAATATGATGTGCATCACATATATAGAATATGACATGTTAATGGAAATAGCCTTTTAAGGGGATGATGATGAAGTCAACACTTGAAGGAATGCCTTGGTGTGATTGAGCAATTTATCATGAGGAGGCATGCATTCTTTGATGATTGGAATGTCAAGAAATGCATGGAACCATGAATTAAGCTTAGGCATCGAATCTGCATCAATAAGGTTCATCCCAACAATTTCCTCCACTATTCCAATCCAGTATGGGAGCCACCCAATAGCAATGTCTACAAAGCCAATCTTATCACCTCCAAAGAATCGCTTTCCCTCGAGTCCAACCTCAAGCATCTTCAGATTCTCTCGAGCTTCTTCCGCCGCCTTCTGTTGCTCTTCTCCTCCCTTGGAAAACGCCGCTATAACCGTCGGCACGCACTGAAAATAGTTAAGAATGTGACACTCAACTCAATTAGCTTATATAGCTAGAATCTTGATTTAATATTACAATTTTAAATGAGTTAACTGATTTTACCTTGTCATCGACGAATTTGGACCAGAATCTTGCATGGGCTCTTTCATAAGGAGAATGTGGAAGAAGAGGATTTTGCTTCCAAGTCTCATCAATATACTCAAGAATGAGAAGTGATTCAGCAAGGGGCTTACCCTGGTGCACAAGAACAGGAACCTTCTTGTAGACAGGGTTATAGTTAAGGAGCATGTCACTTTTGTTGCTGAGATCTTCTTCCACATATTGGTACTCTATTCCCTTGAGTGCTAATGCCCACTTCACCCTTAGAACAGGTGGACTAGCCCAAAATCCTATTAACTTCACTGAATCTCCATCCATCTTCTTTGTTTCTTGATTAATTTGTTATAATACAAAAGGAAAACTCAGTATCTTTCTTCCACTCAAATGTCTTAATATCTGTGAAAAAATATTATTTTTTTGTTATTTTTAATAATAAATTATTAAGGCATGTAATGGTACACGTAATAAGTCCAAGTAACTGATAGCTTAGGGCGTGGACTTTCACGACCATGAAGAAAAAAGGTTACTATAACGTCATGCCTGATGCCATTATGGACCAAACTGGTTAATTTGATTTGAACCTTAGACACAGAATCTGATCTGATAAAGATGGCTTTGATATTCTTCAAACTATGCCTAATTAACCTTAAAAAATTAATACAAAATTAAGAAAAAAGAATTGCCTAACCATTACAAAGATGATCACAGTCATATTACCAAGCAAAGATGCAGATCAATATTCCCTGAGACTTCATTTCTGTGTGTGTGTGTGTGTGTCTGGGAGGAAGTAGAAGAAGAAAGAAAGAAAAAAGATGGAGAAAAGAAGAAATAAAGATCCAGAGCAATATGTGACTTGAGTTTATGAAATTGAAAGTGTCATGTTCATCATTCATTATTCAGTAACAATTTGTGCAAAGACATTGGTTGACATTGACAAGTATACAAGTTAAATACATGGCAATTTGCAAAGGCCAAGCATGATTCTAATAGTTATATGTTCATCTGTCTTTCGGTTTTAAGCTTTACTTTCTAATTTCTTTTATTAAAAAGACACTTGTTGGTAGAATTTCTGCTACATGTAGGTTTTAGAATATATTTTCAGAAGGGGGGTCTATAAAATACAGAGCTAGAATAGGCCCCTGAGATTCCCATCCTACTTCAAAGATGCGAGTGCAGATGCAACATTTCGCGATATTCGCTCATGTATTGGCTCCTGCAAAAAGAAATGAAATTATATTCCTATGAATTTATCAGATAATAGATTGCAAAAACAAGTGTTGAAACACATGGATTACCTCAGATGACAGCAGCTCAAACTTTGATTTTGTTATAGTTTCATACAAGAAAATGTATCTGTCCAACAGAATTAGCGCAACGACAAGATTAGAAGAAGATGGATCAAATGTTCATGGATGTGCACATTATGAGGCTAGTATAAGAGCCAAGGCAGAACGACAAACATATGTTCAATCAACAGATGAACAATAGAAAATATAAACACAGCATATAGAAGCATCTTTGCGTTAAAATTGAATTATTAATACAAGCAATTCTGATTCCATAAACCAAGAAACACATGTAAAGGGGGCAAAAAAAAAAAAGGTCTAGAGAAATACCGCCAAGACAATTCGCAAACAAGATCTTCAGGAGCCTCAGGAAGAACCTGAATAAGATCTATTAGTGTGATTTGATACTTTATTAAGGCATATAATCTAGTTAGTTATAAGTCTAAAATAAAAAGTACCTCATCTTCATAAGGGTTGCAGTGATTCTTGAACCACAGCCTCAAGAACTCCTAAAAAATTAATTTTTAAAGATCATCAAATTACTTAACTGTCCATATTTTATTAATGCAGAGAACAAAGAATAGTAATTTAACATAAGATAATATTAATATATCCCTAAACCTTTAAGCAAAAGCCAAAAGATAAAATATAATGTACTCTACATAGAAAATAAAGTTACTGACACATGTAGAGCACCTTATCAACATTTTCAGGCTCCAAACCATTTTGAAAGCGCTCAAGATAAGAATTGGCAATCCAATATCTACTTGAATCAGGAGTGTGGACCTGCAATTGTGAAATAAGAAACTTTATTCTATATTGATAGATTATGTGGAATGCATGTGAGAATCTAATGAACATCAGGGATTCCACTGAACCTCATCAATCAACATAATTGAACCGTCCTCTGCCTTCCCAAATTCATACTTTGTGTCAACCAATATAAGGCCATGTTCAGAAGCCACACGCTGGAAATTCAAATTTCATCCAAGCAAGGCAATGTCAAAAGTCAGATTGCATCACAGCAATAATAAAGATAAGCTTCCAACTCGTTGCAGGAAATTGGTATTTTAAGTAACGCGCTATTTTTTCTCAGTTCGCAAAATTTGCAAATGACCTAGACAAAATGCTTAATTACCTGCCCATATTCGAACAGACTTAAAGCTCTTCTGCTGACTTCTTCATAATCAGCTCTTGTCATCAATCCCCTCTCTATAATCTGCAAAGAAAATGGATCACAAAAGAATTGAGAAGGTTGGATGAAACAAAAAATTATTAAAAAATAGTAAAAACATTATCCATCATTAATCATAACCTCACTAATATCAAGAAGCAACTCTAGTGTATGATATGAGCTAGGCTCTCTTAAGAAAAAGAACATTATCCGCCTGAAGGAAAACATTGGCACTAGCTTAAAAAAGAGGAAGTAAAAAGAGCATAATAAGAAATAGTTTCACTATTTTCCTATAGTTTCTTATTCCTGACACATTATTTGATCTGCCTATTCATTTCTTTGGCCTCTGAAACTTATCTTTCAATATGACTTCAATTGTCTTGAAAAGATAGATGCAGATGAGAGTACAAGGAATATTACCTCATCTGGAGTTACAGGAACATCATGATCTGCAGCCTTGGTTGTAGGTGTGAGTATATTTTCAGCCAGCTTTTGGTTTTTTACCAAACCTGTTGTGTGTTATCACATTATAGCCTATCCAATGAAGCGACAAACAATTTTAAGAATGCAAAACAAAAAAATATAGAGACACCTCACCATCTGGGAGGGCATTGCCACAATAGTTCCGGATGCCTTTATTGTAGACTGTCCATAATGAAGTATCAGTACTTCCGGTCACAAACCCCCTAGCTACAGACCAGCAGCAATACAGGTGTCAACACACACTTTCTAGAATCCTCATCTCTGTTTTATTAAAGAAAATAATTTGATACTATTGACAGCAACACGAATTTTGAATTTCAACAAAACAAAGCATGAGAATAGCACATTGAAATTTGAGTAGCATGCATAAACTTAGAGCACTTAATCATATAACTGAAATGTTTACTTTTATCTCCGTGACTCCGGAAAATATATTCTATTTCTATCGTACTTTCTAAGCTATATTTTCCAGCAAAATAACTCCTCTTCCACAACTTATACAAAACATATACCCAAACCCATAGCCATTGAAATCATTATTAAAATGTGTATGCAAGCAATTCCCATTAACAAAAGCACTCACCAACAAACTCAACAGGGAAAACAGAACATTTCTTTGCTATGGTAACATTAGGATCAGGAGTGGATACAACAGCATTAGCAGTTATATGCTGGGTTCTCTCAAACCACCACAAGCTTGTCTGGTTAAGCACCTGCAAGTGGGAAGAAAGAACATTGAGTGTGATGATCCATGATCAAGCAAGTAAACAGTTCATAGAGAATAAGAACACAAAACCTGTCCCTTGAAGGGAATGGAAGCAAGGACTCTATCAAATGCACTCTGGCGATCAGTAGTGACCAGAACAAGGTACTCCCCACTATCATATATGTCTCTAACCTATAATATGCCACAACACAAAAAATTCAGCCTTTAAGAACTATTACACATACCCAAATCCCTAAACTCTAAATTCTTAATAAAAGAAGATAAATTGAGGAGTGATTGAAGGGGAAAAATTGGACCTTTCCTCTGGTTTTGGAGGTAAGGGCGGGAACTGTTTGGTGAAGATTTGTTTCGGAGAGGCAGTTGAAGGGGGAAGTGCTTCTGATGGAGTCGAGAACTTGGTTCTTGCGAGTGCTGTTGAGAAGAGTGTCCAGCGGAGCGGCCTGTTGTTGCTGTGGTGGTGGAATGGAGGCAGCGGCGGCGGCGGAGAGTGTGGGGAAGTTGTTGTTTGGTTTGAAGGTGACTGCGGTGGTGGTTGGGGGCGCCGGAAAAGTGGGAGTGAGGTTGATTTTGGAGGGGAAGGTTTTGGGAGGGTTTAAGGCAGCAGCCATGGACATAGATTCTCTCTTCTCACTTCTCACCTCACTCACCTCAACTCAACTAAATTCAATTTAATTTTAATAATTTATTAGATTAGATAATTTTATCAAATATTCTTTATAAAATATTTAAATATAATTTAGGCAACAATACGTAGGATTTGGTTTAAGGATTTGTGTGTTAGGCTTAGAATTGTTAAATTAAACTATTTAGGATGACAAAGATATAATTTTAAATTAAAAAAAAAATTAAATTCTTAAATATCTGTACACCGTTTAACACATATTATCGTTTATAATTGAACCTATAAAATACTACTACTCTACAATTTCTTATTTCTTAAGAAGTTATTATAGTTTTATACTTTTATTGCTTGTTTGGGTTAAAATTTTAGACAAATTTTTTTTGGAATAATTTTTTTAAATTTTTTTTATAAAATTAAAATTAAAAGTAATATTATATTTGAATATTTCATGTATATTAATTATATTTAAATATAACAATATAAAAATTCTCTTTTATTTATTTAATATGTTAAATATTTTTAAAAAAATCTAAATTATATTTTCTGAAAACTTTTTTTTATTTTATTAGTATTTTTATTTTTATTACTATAAATTTACCAACGCACAAATAAATAAATAACAGCCAAAGATACTCTTAATTTGTCCTTTTTCCATGGCACCATGGAAGCATTGACCTGGAAGACAAGTGTGATGGAAAAAAGAAAAAGTTGTTCCGAGCAAGCAAGTAGAGAACAGAGTGGGTTACATGCGCTGAGGGCCCAGGCCCAGTTTCCTACTACGCCACGCACGTGACCCTCGTGTCACTCAATTCCCCTTCTCACGTGTCCAAGAACCCTTTTTTGTCGGTCTCTTCACTTCTAAACACAAAAAACAAAAACAACCATAAACAAATAAGTAAATAACCCAATTCCTACGTCATCTAACCCACTAAAACTATACTTTTAATAATGGGGACAAATAAATCTCCAAAATAAAAGAGAGAAAATATTCTATAATGTTCGAGAGATAATGATTTTTTTATAAAATAATAATAATAATAATTAAATTGTAAATGAATCGGAAATAATTGTTCCATAATAGTTTAATTATAAATAAATTATTTTTGCCAATAGTTATATTTTTGATAAAATTGCAGAAGAGTTTAGGATTTTATTAAAAAATATTTTAATTATTTATATGTATATTCAATTATAAGTATTTTCATAATGAATATAATTTTGATAATCTTTTAAAATAATGAATATAATTTAATAATCTTTTAAAAAATATATTATTAAGATATTAAAATTAAGAATTTAATTTTGATGTATTTAAATAATTTTTAAATAGTAAATTAAAAAATTAGTTTTTTTATGATATGATAATATAAGATTAAATGTTTATATATAGTTCTCTTAAAATTTTAAATTAAACATTTTAAAAAAAATTCATTTGATATTAATGGATTATTTAATCATTTTAAAAACAAATATAATTAAACTCTAAGTTAACCAAAATTAAACTCTAAATAAATGTGAAAAAAAAGCCACTCAAGATAAACAAAAAAAAAACAGAGCAAAGAAAAGAAAAAGAAAAATAAAGAACCCACAAAATCTGGGAAGAAATGAGAAATCCACGGCTCCTTTTTAGTTTTTAACCTATTCTCTCTATTATTATTACCAGAAACGCCAAAGAAACAGTGAACCAATGAGAACACAACACGCAAAACAAAAACAAAAAAAAATTAAAAGATTAAAACAAAGATAAATAAAAATAAGATTTTTATTAAACTTGTAGCAGAGAGAAAAGCAAGGCTAAACCTCAGAAACAATGGATTAGGGAGCCAAGCAGAAAGAAAAGAAAGAGAGAGTCTTGTTACTTTCCCAATGCTTCATTCCTCAAAATAATAATAATCTTATTTGGCGCAACCCAACTAACCTACCCATCCAAGGGATTTCCCCCAAAAAATCTTTCTTCACGAGATTTTTAGGGTTTTCCCTACCGGATTTCCCCGCGATTCTTCGGGATTTCCCATTCTCTTTAACCCCCTTTTCATTCTTACTCAACTATTACTATTTCTCCTTCTTTCTCGATTCTACCTGCTGCAGATCCACCACCCCTTTTGCGTAAAGGTTCGTTCTTTACTCTTTCTTCCTCCTCCTGTTTCATTCAATTATGCTTCATGATTTCTGATGAGTTTGCGTGATCGCTGTTTTCGGGAGTGTGTTGGGTGTGTTAATGCTTGCGTCTTCGTGCTGTGCTATCACATTGTTTTGATCTCTTAAGTTTTCCTGCACGATGCATTTGGGGAAGGAAATCCCTCTTCTTTTGAATTACTTGCTTTTTGTGGTTTTAGAATTTTTTGACTTTTATGAGAGTTTCGATAGTTTTCGGTGTTTGATCCTGTGTACCTTGATCGCAGAGCAGAACCCAGGAGTTCGGTTTTGATATTTTGTGGCAAAAGTGGAAAAGGGTGTCTGTGACTCTTGTGCCTTTGGGATGTTGTGATCTTAATAATTAAGGTTGGGAGTGCTTGATTAGTTAGTTGGCCAACATCCGATGTTATTATGAGGAAGAAAAGGAAAGGAAGTGAGGCGGATGCCTCCGATCCGCCGGATGATGTTCTGCCTTCGAAACTTGAGTCTGCATCTTCGAATTTGAAGTGTCATTACTCGCTCGAAGATTGTTTTAGGCTGAAAAAGAGGTGCAAAGAAGATGCCGACAATGAGCCCGCCTCTTCTTATAAGAGGAGGCTGGCCGGCATTGCGACTGCCCCGCCTTGTGGGACTTCATCGCTGATCACGCCGGGGAGAGGTCTCAAGAGGAAGATAGGTTGCATTGATGCTGCTACCCAGATGGGCAGGAAGAAGAAGATTGAGGATGATTATGTTCCTGGTCAAACGATAGGGCAAGGAAAATTTGGCTCTGTTTGGTTGTGCCGATCAAGGGCTAGTGGAGCAGAATTTGCATGTAAGACTCTGAAGAAAGGGGAGGAGACAGTTCATCGAGAGGTTGAGATAATGCAGCACTTGTCTGGACATTCCGGGGTTGTGACATTGCAAGCAGTGTATGAAGAAGCCGAATGCTTCCATCTTGTGATGGAGTTGTGCTCCGGGGGGCGACTTATTGATCATATGTTTAGGGAAGGTCCATGTTCGGAACAGCAGGCTGCTAATGTTATCAAGGAAGTGATGTTAGTCATCAAGTACTGTCATGACATGGGAGTTGTGCACAGAGATATCAAACCTGAGAATATTCTGCTCACAGCATCAGGGAAAATAAAGCTTGCAGATTTTGGCCTCGCAATGAGAATTTCAGAAGGTAATTCTTTCCCAACCTGTTGTGTAAAAAAGTTTATCCAACCTAATAATTATCAATAAAACATGTTTGGGGGTATATCAGATGTCCTAGTACATTATGTGATGTTTGTTTTCGGCGTATTTGTCATATGTTATTTCCCTGTGGGTATCATAAATGGTATACTGAATTCTTAGCAATTGCTATTATTGCAGGAATTTTGAAAGTGGTCGCAACTCTGCACTTTGCATACATTGGATGTTTATTTAGTAATTTTACGTTGTCAATAGGAGAAAAACATGGTGGGATTTAGGTGGTCATATCCCTTGCAAGTTGCAAGATTTTTTCTTTCACCACTCCTTAAGAAAGTCTTTTGCAAATTTGAGTTCAGAGGTCTTAGGGAAAGTCCTTGTATCAGTATGAACGTGACATACCTTGCAGTAGGTCCACGATTTTCCTCTTTCCTATCAGTTGCAAATATTTTGTAATTGAAATTTCTCATTTTGTGCTCCATTCATGGTACGATTATTTGTTCCAGCATTGTCTTAATAACATAAAATTTTGTATCTCAGGTCAGAACTTGACTGGCTTGGCAGGAAGCCCTGCATATGTGGCCCCAGAAGTATTATCAGGCAAATACTCCGAGAAGGTGGATATATGG